>CM043115.1:48052365-48494645 GCA_023701765.1 Hylyphantes graminicola | reverse complement strand
CTACGAATAAACTACATTCCTCATTTTTCATTTGCCTGTTTGTAAAGTAGGAGAAGAGACCAGTAGCTGCTTAAAAAGCAACACAGCGGAGGCAATAGAAACTCCCGAAAGAGAGACAAAAAATGAAAGATCGAGAAATGAAGCGAAAGAAAGAAGAGGATTGAAGAGGAGGAAAGAGAAAGAAAAGCGTTTGAGATTCATCTTTTGTCCATCCTCCAACCTCTGAGTCTTTCACGACCTTCTGAAGCGTGGGCCAATCGGGAATCAGTTCGGCCAACGACGGTCTGCGGCTTTCCCGCGATCCCCTACGCTCTTTGTCATCTAGTACAGTCTACAACACAACAGAGGGGAGACTAAGTTAAGGGACGAAACACATTTACAAAGGATTACTTGAACCATGCAGCACCCTATCCATTATGTAAGTTAAGCTTTAATCAATTTTCTAAGTTTTTAAAGTTTCTAGCGATAATTTTTCTCTACGAAAAGGTAGTTTATAACAACTGTCAACGTAGCGATCATTTTGATAAATATTACTTATAATCTAGAAATAGGTTGACATGTAGTATATTTGGACAGTATATGTAAGCTAGACATAGGATACTTAGGCAGTATATGTAAGATAAATGAATAACTCATTCTAAGTATGATTTTTTTTCTTTCTGTTTTATGAATGTCTTGTACAGCTTTTTTTAAAGAAAATTCCACACGACTACTACCAGCATAAATAATTTATAACCACTTGTTTAAATATACCATTAGTTTAAAAAATATTACAAGAGTAAGATTTTTATTTATATTAATTATTCAACGAAATATATTGATGATACTATTTATAAAATATTTTTTTTTAAATTTTACTTTTGAAATTGTGCTGTTAAGTAGTTTTTAAATTAACTATTAAGAGATTATTATAAAATTCCTAATAATCTGTAAACATAATTTATAATTTCTAGGTGCTGCATGTTTCAGACATATGTTAGAATATATTAAACATTTATGTTATGACATCAACTAAGAAGGACTATAAACAATTATAAAGGTTAATATTCTATATTAATCTATCTACATAACTAATTTATCTAAGTACGACAAATTTAAAGTGATTATAAAAAATTGCTATTTTCAACTAAAAAACCTCACGCACAAGAAATAACACATGAAAATGCTTACAACTAAAAAAATTTATATAAAAATTCAACATAGATGCAATGTATTAAAAATAGGATAATTTCTGTGCATTTAATTGCTGCCATCATCTGTATAGTAAAACACGAAAAATACACAAGAACATTTTTTCATAATTTATCACAATAACAGCAACTATTTTTTAACGACTTCATACAATGAACACACTGACTACTTGTTATTATAAAAATGATTTTAAAAAATAAATATTTTATTAAAAAATGTAAAAAAAAATCTGAAAACCTATAAAAACATCAAAAATACAAACATAAAAATCATTTAAAAACGAACACACATAAGACAAACGAACAATCCAACATAAAAAAATATCAACTAACAAAAAAAAATACGTTGAATAAATTGCAAACACTTTCCAAAGCTTTAGCCAAAATAGAAGGTTTCAAAAAGTATTATAGCTGAGGGGTTTGCTGCTTTGCATATGCATATGAATTGAAAAGCAAACCTCGTCTGGATCGCTAAATTCGTATTTTTTCAACCTTGGCCAATCGTCGTCGTGATCCGAAACGGATCCTTCTCTTTTCATACGAAAGTAGTCGTCCTGAAGTTAATTAATATGGGTAATTTGGAAGCAAGTATTGCTATTTTACCTAGCAATCACAGAGCTAGATCTAAAGAAACTATTACACACCATATTACAGGGTTCCCACTAAAGATTTGTTTTTTAGTCATTTAAGAGATGATATGAAATAAATACTTTTTAAAGTAGTATTATCAATCCCATAATAATGTAGGAATGTGTTGTAGATTATTTTTAATGTATGAGCTTTAATTTCAGCTTCAGTGCTACTGTAATACATGTAAGGCAGCTTCACTAGCATAATTTGAATTAAGAATATTATTTTACATGAAGGTAGATATTTAAATTTTATTATGTTAAGAATCATTAAGTGTTCAATTAATTTGCATTAAAAATAATTTTTTATATTTTTATCTTAAAAATAATGCGGGGTAAATTTCAGGTTAATTTTTTTAAAGATCAATTTTAAGTATTAGGAAAAGATAAATATTTTATTAATTTTAAGGGTTTTTATATTATATTTTTGAGTATAAATGGTATTTTTAAGACTTTTCAGGTGCATAGTATTTTTGTGGGAATCCTGTAAAAGGTCTAACACGTACAGATCAAGAATAGATACAAAGAAATACTTACCAGTTTGAAATGCAATGACAGATTAAAAGAGAGAAACATTGATATAATTACATTAAACTGCATACAGATACAAATGTTTTTCATTTATATTTAACTACGAAATTCAAATTAATATACAAATTAGAAATTATTACACAAAATAGATAGGACATAATAACGTAATTATTGACAAAATATGTTATCAAATAGTATATATAAATCATAAAATAAAATGTAATGTTTACGTTATCCATGAAATATTATCATACATATCATTTTAATAAAGCTCTTCAAAAAAAATTCAAAGTCACAGATATGAACTTTAATGCATTTTACTTTGTACAGTTTACAAAAATATGAATTTATCAATGCAATTTCTACCTTTGTCTCTCGTAGAGAAGGTCTCCTCTGTTTCTCTGGTGGTTTTAAGTTATAATTAGGATCTTCTTGTTCTTCTTTCCATTTAGCGTATTGTCTGCAATGAAAAAAAAAACATAAGTATAATAAAGCCTTTTATTAAAATGTTGTCTGCTGTGGGACTTTGAGTGGCATTTTAATAATAATACACAAATTAGTCTAATTTGAATTGTTATCAAATTAGAATCTTTAGAAAAACAACCTTCAATACTAGCATATAAAATTACCATATTAGTTAACTTTTACTATTTTACTATAATTTTTTAAAAATAATTTTCAAAAACGGAACCCTATAAAATATATAAAAAGAAAATAATAATCTGGCTTAATGTGCTCTAACATCCTTACTGTAATAATTGTACATGCTTTTAGTCTTTATTTAATAAAGGAAAGGAAGTAGCTTGTAAAAAATTATAGTAAGGGAGTTCAATGGTAAAGAATAGCAATATATACATTACTTCTTTTTCAACATTGCTCTGAAATCCATTCCGCTGTCATCTGTAAAAAATTATATTTTTGAAGATATGAAGTTAAAAAAGACAAACCTTTAAATTTACATATTTATATTAGTAAAACAACAGTTAAGATAAAACTTTGAATAAAGCAATCACATTCTGCAAAATCATTTGTTATTGAAAACTGTAATGGAAAATACCAAAAAGTGAATAAATATGAAATAATAAAATAACACATTATTAACGTATCTGTGATTTTTTGAAAAAATATCAATTATTTTAATAAGCATCACATGAGCTAAGTAAAATTAGTACTTCAATTAGTCAGTACCTTTATTACGATTTCAAGATAAACGAAAAAATTAAAAAGAACTTACCACTGACAAACAAGCTGACTTCCTGTGAGTCTTCTCCAAGCTCATTATAAGCAACAATTTTGTACTTCCCCTCGTCTTGAGCTTTAGATTTTCGGATGCACAGAGCCACGGTGTTGGAATTTCCATCGGTGAATATTTTGTACCTGCCTCCCTCGAAAATCTCGGAAATTCCTTTGTAGAAGTGGAACTGTGGAGCAGGATTACCTTCAACTTGGAATGATAGATACGCCGTGGCTCCTAGAAAAACAAAAATATTTATTTCATTGTTATTCTAAACAGAAAATTATTAATTGTGGCTAAAATTTGTGTTATTTTTTATGTTTTAATTACAAGTATGTTTCTATAACCTATTATATATAAAAATGGCTTTTTATTGTTGAAAAAGCGGAAATTTGGAAATCTAAGATAAGATATCAAACACACACATATGAAAAACAATTTCTGAAAAACATGAAATTCTTAATATTTGTCCAACATGAACTAATATTTTTAAGTAGCCTAACAATGTTAAAGATCAAATAGAAGCTACGTAGTTTAATTTACTACTTCAAAAAAAAAAGAAAAATTAGGTGTAAAATTATTTTTTTAAAATCGGTCTGTTATCTTTCACGTAAAAATTGCATAATACGTAAAAATCGCATAATCTAATTATTTTCCACGTTTTAAAAGATCAACTTACCTTCAACTGCTGAATAATTTTGTTGAAAGTCCAAAATTGCAGGAGCACATTTATCACTTTCTGGAATTGGGCGTAACGGTGTGCAAGGTTTGTCAATCATTTCTTGGAGTTCTGATACACTAAAATTCAAAAAATTAATATGAACAATAATTAAAAAAAATATTTTTAAGAAAATGTGCTCCTATTTAATTAATTTTTATTATGCCTTTATAATATACTAGCTGTTATACCCGACGTTGCACGGGTAGAGGTGAAAAAATAATCTAATAGTCAATTTAACCATGTGAAGATTACCCAGTAATTTTCCCTTTAATTACACATCCTGGGTATAGTAATGATTAATATTAATTTCAAAATAATACCTTTTATAAGGAGCTCAAATTAAAAAGAATACATATTTAAGTAAAAAATAATCAGTAATAATTAAAAATAAGCTGCTCCAGCAAACAACAAACGATTTGCATTTTTATGTAGGTCAGTTCAATTCATCCATCATTTAATCCGTTAAAGAATAATAAGCTTATGTTGCTGTTACCGTTCGTTATAAAGTACAGAATCCATTTACTTATATTACCTTAAAAACACAAAATTTAAAAAATGCTAGAAAATTAACAGATAATGTCATAGTAATTTTCCGAATAAAAACATTTTAGCTCATTTGGCGTGTTTGAAAAATTTGGCGAGGAAAATATATAGCTACCATTACACCCATTCAGCTCTGGCGCAAAGACCATCGTACAACCAACCAGATATTTAAAAAAATGCTCTTTTGAGCTTTTTTTGTAATAACTTGGCGAGTTTGACAAAGTATTTGGCGAAAAAAGGAAGACATAAAACTCTAATATGCATCTGTAGTGCGACGGATTTCAAAAAACAACATAGTTCAGTAAAAGCTTAACTATGTGTATAAAAAATTTATAATTAAAATCATATCGACACAATAAAATAATAGAATGGAGACTGGTAAGATTACATAACTTGAGACATGTAACTTATTTTTTCAAATTATTAATTTAGTTTCTGAAGGCAATGAACAAATATTAAATAAATTAAACATTTTCAATTTCAATTGTTTTCTAAAAAGTTTTATTTAAATGTTTCTGCCTGATGGCATCACGAAAGAGAAAAAATGATCGGATTTGAGCGAAAGTGGTGTATTTTTCCCCTTAAAACGTTCGAAAACGATAGAAGGAATGGTCCGATTCGAAAAATTCTTAGCCTATGTTTGTTCTGGAGATGAGATGAATTTTTGTGCCAAGTTTCGTGACGATCTGTTGCGTGGTTCTTAAGTTTTTGCGTCCTATACAAACAGACAAGCAGACAAACAGAAGTCGCCATTTATGTATATAGATAAAAAGAACATGTTCCTCTGGTCTTTCTATTAATATATATCAAACCTTTATATTGCTTCCTCGCATATGTGAAATATATGTTTTCATATTCTTGTAGTGCTTTTTATCTATCTTAAAATTTGAATATTTATGTACTTCCTTGACAATATTTTTTAATTTTAGGTTTAAAGTATTCCTTTTAAGGTGTCCCTAAGGATAATTTCTTAAGCTAATGTTTCAAACTAGCATTCATCATTATTATCTATTTAAATATTTAGTATTCTGTTACCTGACAATTCGAATTCGTTCAAAAACAAATTTAAAATTAAATTATTCGCGGATCAGTTTTTGAGAGATTTTAAGGATGCAACAAAGTTTCTTTTTTAAGACTCAAGGATTTTTTAAAAAAAAAACCTAGTGCCTGTGTTTGAAAAATATTTTGAAATATGAATTAAAATCACCTTTAAATAATTATATTAGATCATATAACCAAACCAGTTTAACGCAATTGTAAAAAGTGCTCATACTTAACGATATTTTGAACCCACGAAAAATATGTATGTCCACTTGAGTTATTGTTAAGAGGTTTCTTATTTACGTTTCTAAAAGGAATATTGTCAGTACCATTACAACGCAAGTTTGTCTTTCCCCACCACCTTGTTTGGTTTTAATGGAAATGTCGTTAGCGTCGCTGTTCCAAAGTACCTTGGAAGCGGCTCTGCTGTGAGGTAAATAGCAACTGCTCTCCAATTTGGTAGGTAGGTTTGAATTTTCGTGGCACTAAAGCTACACGAGGGCTATTGGCGACAGGCTTCGAAATTTAAAACCATAGTCAAGGGACGAGCTAGCACCTGAACAGACACCCAACGCAACCGTTAAGGGCGACAACGTACGCAGTGTCCGGATTTTGGAGCATATTTAACTTGCACTACCCTCTACCCTGGAAATTATTCATCGGACATTTTTGGGCTGCACGGGCCGTTCAGGCCGTAGATTGGCAGTTATTTTGGCGATGCCCGGACCCGTAACCTGGGACTTTCCGCATGCAAGGCGTACGCCTAACTGACTGAGCTCCCCAGCCTCCCTCTTAACCTGGAAAAACACACAATAAGTAGGAAAAGCAGGCTTGTGTTGTAATCGTAAGGACTATAGCAAGTTCTAACAGTCACTCTAAATTAATGAAATAGCAGAAACTTTGCATACCTGACTCTCCGGACATCAATACTCTTCCTTCTCTTCTGGGTTTGTACTTCTAACATTTCACCAGGGCGAAGTTTCTTCTGTTTACCTGTCTCGTCAATGACCATTCCTTTCTGAGAATACAGAAAAAATAAAACCCATGATAATACTAATAAAAATAAGTGACAAAATTCTTTTAAAAAATATACTTCATCGGTTTTAGTTTTACAACTTAGAGCAGCAAGGTACTTTAGCATTTCTACGATTTTATTAGCACACTACGAACATCCCAAAAAATTTCCATGCATGTCGATGAAAAACTCATAATTAATTTGTTTTGGATATTTTTGCTCTGAAATTTAGCTTTTCGGAACCGATGCTATTTTTTTCAGTATCTTTAAACTTTCCAAGTACCAAACATCGTTTTTTAAAATATTCTTACTAGCTCTCAGCTACAAAATATAAAATATCAAATATATAAGAGTTTTTCATTGTCATGCTTTTTACATAAAATTAATTGATGCTAAACTAGTCGATTCATCTTAAGGTTGGATATGGGATCTAAAACTGAATAAAACTATCGTCGGAACGTAGTTTATTTTGATTTTCAAATTTTTAAATAAGTAAACACATATATTGTCGTTTGTCAGACTATTCACTATCAATAAGAGTAGTATTTAAGAAAATAATTAAATACTCATTTGGCTAATTTCTATTCCAGTACAGTTTTTATTATTCATAAGAAATAAATAAGAGTTAAATAATCATTAAAATTAAATTAAAGTATAAAAATCTGATTTTCTCTGAAAACATAACAATAGGTACTTTTTACTTGTATGTGATAATAAGTAGATATCTCAGTCTAGAATATTTTTCGCATTTTATAAAAAAAATATTTAAAGAGAAGCGAGGTTTTTACCCCTAAACCACAATTTTCCGGAACTATGCACTTATGGGATATGCTAGCATACCTAACAGTATTACCACCAAATAAAACTCTTTGTTTATTTATTAAATACGAGTGTAACGTAGCAGACAACATATAAATACTAAGAAAATACTGTAAATACTATGAATAAAATGTAAATAAAGCAAATAATAAATACGAGGAAAACATAGGAATAAAATTTCGTGACTTTGTCAGAATACATGTTACTACTTTTATATTTGATATATATTCCTCTTGTTTTATAAATTAAGAATTATATAATGTATTCTTACTGCACAAACGATCAAATGATGTGTGGTATAAAACACTTTTTTGTGAAAATTTTAATTGATTATATGTCTTCACCGATATTGTACCCTTCAATTGATTTTCTTTTTAGTTGATTCTATATAGTAAAAGATGAAAATAATAAAACTAATCACATTCGCATTTAAATAGAAAAAAACGGAATATCTTAAATAATTAAACTTTTATAATGGCGTTAGTTATTTTTTATTGTAAACGAAAAAATGTTGCATGGTCAAATAACCAGTAAGAGTATCACAAAGTGTATACATGAAGATAATTAATAAAGTAAACTGGAAATCTATTTTTCCTTTATGCAAGCGAAAGGGGATTTTTTATATTCATGTTTGAAATTTGCAAACCGTTGTGTTAAAAGTCTTGACAGGTAATGTTTTAAAAATTATGAAATTTTTTTAATTTACAAGCTAAAATGTCGAAACACCGGGGTCTAACAAATACAAGAAGTGAATCATTCATATAGCTATTAGAAAATAAAATAAAAAAGAAAATAATTAAAATATTAATAAAATAGGTAATTAATAAAATAAAAACAGCTATTCGAAAAAATTAATAAATAAAATTGATTTTTTTCTTAAAGAAGCATGTAACTGGTTGCTTAGCCTTGAATAACTTATACAATTTAGTTACATTAATTAAGTTCGATCAACGAAGTGCGATGTTATTATTTTAAAAAATAAAAATAGTACTTACAAATAAGTGATATCAGCAAAATTACACAGCAAAGAGCAAAAAAAGAATTCATGCTTAATATATGCATGATATGAGGCAGGTTGTGGAAGAAAGACCTGGAATAGCTTAAGATTTCGTGCAAAAGAGCATTGAAATAGAGATTTGAAGAAATTTGTGAAGAAATTTTAAGAAAGTATTAAAAGATGGAGTTTGGATACATAGAAGGAAACAATGGGGTGAGGAGACAGAAAGAGTGTTAGAACGAGAAAATTGTACTAGCTCTAGACATGTATATGTTTACTTAAAATTCCTTATTTATTAAAGTTTTTTTTTCTTTTTTGTGTAAGTTAACAGACTTTTTTTGTAAATGTGCAAATATTGTCAATAAATCAAACGGTATTCAGATATTCCTGCAGCCGAAACACATGTGTATATAAACACACTTTTAATGAATTACATTTAATGAAAAAATTTTTAATATAATTTGACAATATAATAGGGAATATTCTTTGAAAAAGATATAGGATTTTTTTTTGCGTCAATGCTACTTTATCAAGATTGATATACAAAACCGAAATAAAAACTGCATTACGCATATTTCCGAAGTTGAAAATCTTTTTGTTTAATATTTCTTTATGCAATAAGTTTAAAAAATACTTTTAAAGTTAATGTGAATAATTTAAGAGTTTAATATAAATATATTTATTAAGTATCAATGGCTATAAATAAACACTTTCTTATTCATTTAAATTGTAAGTTCGTAATTTATTGCTTTTAAAATATTTTATTGTCAAACCTAAATTACAAAAAAACAGATTTTTTTAATTGTGAGGTTTTAAGTCTGTGTTAAACTGGTATAACTGTTCTCTCTGTGCAATAAAAAGTACCTAAAAATTCTTAGGGAAATAAGTAATACGATTTAAATACTTTTCTTGATTATATAGATACAAACTTATTCAAACCTATTTGATTAACTATTTAAATTCTTTATTGTATAGAATGTGTTTGGAACCAAATTAAACATAACAAATTAGTTTAATAGATTTTTAACTCTGAAGTATGACATATGTATTTGCTATTTTAATTGTTTATTAAATGTTTTGAGGCAATAAAGTTAGGTAGAATCACACCCACTCATGATAATATACTGCACTTGTGCAAAATTATTAAGTTTGATAAATTCGCTTGATTTATACGTTTAATAATAAATTTGGCATTAGTAAGACTAAATGAAGTAGAAAATGTATGTTTAGTATTTCAATTGAGCTATTTCAATGGATTCTTTTGAGTGTATTGTGTAACCTGGCTTTTGTTTAAAACAACTTATCTGAAACACATATTATAGGTTAGCAAGAACATGCATTGCATATGCTACACACAAAAATACAATCTACAGACAGCAAAAAAATGCAAAATTGCAAAAAAAATTAACAAAAAAATTTAAAACTGATCGAACTGTGATAGACAAAAATTTAGACATTGCTAAAGCAACGAAAGAAAACTAGTTTGTAAAATTGAATTTTAAAAAATTGAGTCAAAAACAATACAAAATATGTAAAATAAAGTTCTTTAAAAATAAGAAAAATTGTAAATTTTTTTAAAAAATTAAATTGGTAAAAGTTTTGTTAGACGCTGGACTTGCAGCATCAATACTGCAACACGTACACAACAATACAACGTAGTTTATAAAATGACATTGGCTAAAAACTATGCTAAAACAAATACAATTTCAGTTTTAACAACTGAAACATTCTAAATTCACAAAAAAACATTACTACAATAAATCAAAAGTTGATCATTCAATCTGAGTTTACATTTAATTAAGCGCAAACAGAATTAACCATGAAGTACATCGAAACCAAATTTTGTATTGTATTAATGCGAAATTTAATCCCAATTAATACACTTGCTTCAAGTTTGGCTTTCTAATAAAAATAAATTTTGAAAGACCATTCAATTTATTACTGTTGAAAACATTATAGAATTTACTTACAACATTCAACATTTGAAAAAATTGGAATAATTTTAATTACAATAAAAAATAACGGACTGACAAAAGTTTTTTCGCTAATCAGGAAATAAAATTTTTTACCATAAGTTTTAAGTATCTGTGTCAAGAAAACACATTTAATTAAAAAATGATGCAATCAGTAAATTAATCATTTGGTAAGCTGATATTTTTTTTTAGTTATACAGCATTGCAAAAGTTTTATACTTAAGTACTTTCAGCCAATAATTATTGAGCATTTATCTTTCAAAATTCCTATACAAAATAAGCATCAGTATAAATAAAAACTAACACAAATAAAAAACACATACTAAATCTACAACAGCAAGAAAACACAACTGCACACAAACACAAATGTGTAAACAAAATATGATAATTTGATATGATATATGGTTCACCTGTCACTTCTTAGCATCTTAAATATTTTGAAAAAGGGTTAGGAAGGGTCTACTTTGAAAAAGTATTAGGAAGATTTTGGTTTGGGCAAGAGTTACTAGATTTGGCTATTCATTGCTTTTATAGGCGCATATTTCTTTGAAGTTTAGAAGCCGATTCTCAATTGAAGGGCAGTACGACTGCAAACTTGCATTGGACTAATTTTAATTGTAATAAAATTTACAAACTGACAAAAAGTTGTTGCATGGCTATATTATAGCAACTGTTATTGCATAGCTATATTTTAAATTGTGGAGTTTCCCAAGGAATAGTGAAACTGAATGTGTTAAATAGTACATACAACAGATTTAAATTAATTGACATTTACTTACTATCAGCAATCAACTCTAATTCTCCTTTTACCAATAACTCATGTCGTTAGGTAAGGTTTGAATTATCGTCGCACTAGAGCTACACGAGGGCTATTGGCGACGGGCGTCGTATTTTAGAACCACAGTCAAGTGACGAACATACACCTGAATAGGCACCCAACGCAACCGTTAAAAGCGACATCGTACGCAGCGTCAGGACTTTGAATTATATTTAACGTGCACTCCTTTACACAGGGTAGTATTCGTTGGACATTTTTTGGTTGCACGGGTCGTTTATAGGTCGGCAGTAATTTTGGCGATACCCGAACACGAACCTGGGACCTTCCGTATGCTAGGCTAGTGCCTAACCGACTGGGCTCCCCAGCCCATAACTCATGTGGTGTTTTAGTGTCACACATTATTTCCATCTAAACTAACCCATTAATACCTCATGCTCGCCAAAATCCATGGGATTGACAACTATGTTTCCTTAAGGTCTTCACCCGTTTCCAAAGTGGACCCTTCCGCAATCAAAATATTTGAGCTGCCGAGAAGTGACAGTAGGACTATACAACATAAAAATGACGTAAACAAAACTAACACACACAGCACATACTAAATCTAACACAAAAAGCACACAAATGACAAAAAAACCGAAACCAAAACCGGAGCAACCAACCAGGCCTAGCTCTTAGACAACCCACCTCGTCAGCAATAATGATTGATCCCCTCCTGGAGCCACCAGGACTAGGGACGTCCACGAAGGAGCCCCGTCGGCTGCCGAAACCAGGCATTAAACTTACGTCGGTCATCGAGGCCTTCCTACTTCCTGGCTCAGGTGTGGGTTCTTTGATCATCGGGGCTTGGGGCATTTTGCCCTTGGCCGCCGGTTTGGGGGTCTCTTCGACCGAGATTTGGGGGACGTTTTTGGCGGTGGTTGTTTTCTTTTCTTCGACTTTGGTGGATTTCTTTTCTTCCTGGTGAGGTTAGAATAAATGAATTAATTTCTTTACGAAAACCCATGAACCATAATTTTACAAATATTGAAAAAAATTTTTTAACAGCAACATTACATAGAAATTATTGAACAAAAAAATTAACAGCTATCTTTTTAGCGGGGTGCGTTCAAGTTATAGTGATTCTTTTGCTCTTCATTATAACTTGAAAGAGTGTGTAAAATGCATTATTTAATATTCTAGATTAAGTTGCTGGACTTATGGGGCTCTTCGACTTTGGTCTTTCTTTTCTTCTTGATGGGGTTAGTATAGTTAAAAATTTTGAATATTTATGTTTTTACTTCAGTATATAGAACACTAATTATCACATCTGTTACTGTTTGTATTTGTTGGAAGTTACTTCGATAAACTTCAATTATCCGAATTCCTGATTTTCCGATTGTGGTTAGGTAATAATTTCATGGATAATTGGAGTTCTATTGTAATTATTAATATTAAGTTGGTCGTAAGGAGAAGAATTTAGAGGAAAGATTATCATCTGGCGAAATTACTATTTGCACATACGCACTTCAAGGTTGATATATCATCGATCAATTGCAAAAAAAATCTGCTAACGTAGTCGAATATAACTATAAATTTTTTTATAAATTTGAACGTTACTGTTTTTAAGGCTTTTATTATTTTAATTTTAAAAATAAACATTATTTAAATAAATTAACGTGTTAAAAGTACGAAAAGTTACAAAAAAATAACTGAAATTTAAAAAAGCATTTTCAAAATATCTTTAAACTAAAAAAAAAGATCAACAATACGCTTCAATTCTTTAAAAAACAACGAATGCGTGTTTCTATAGAAGTGAAAAGAATAATGTTATTTTTTCAATAGTAAAAATATCAATGAAGCATACGTAGTGATTATAAATTTGAAATAATACTAAAATTTTTATAAATATTTACTTTAGTTTCTACTTTCAATGATTCTTTTTTGGAAGACTTTTGCTCAACTTTAGTTTCCTCTTTCTTTTCTATTTTTTGTTCAACTTTTAGTGATTCTTTCCTCTCCATTTTCTGTTCAACCTTTAGCTCTTCCTTTTTCTCAACTTTAGTTTCTTTCTTTTCGACCTTTACTTCCCTCTTTTCTTCTTTCTTTTCAACCTTTGTTTCCTTCTTTTCCTCTTTCTTTTCTTCTTTCTTTTCTGTTTTCTTTTCTTCCACCTTTTTCTTTTCTACATTTAAAAATATTAATCAGCTGTTAATTTTTTATTTGATTATTAAGATATCGAATGGTAAATACTATGCTCAAAACACATACAAAAAAGTAAGAATAATTTTTCAATTTTTTTTAAAACAGCTATCAATCGGGGTAAAGAAAATATTTATTTAATTAGTCTATTTGAAAATGTAACTACTAAATTAGATAAATCAAAAGCATACAAATGATAGCAATTAATATTTCTGAAATTTAAAATACCTAAAAAGTATTTTTTATGGCTTGTTACCAACCTTCCACTGTCAGCTGAGCCGAACTTTCATCTTTACCAAAGTCATTTGAAAATTCTACTTTATAAGTGCCAGAAGACGAAGTACTAGTTTTTGAGATGTTCAATGTTGCCGTGGTACCATCGAAACTCATTTTAATTTCTGTTGATTCCTTAATCACTGAAGTGCCTCTAGAAAATCATATTCAAAAGTTTGCATATTAATAAATGGACCCCTTACATTTTTGATACTGTCTTTAGCATTATAGTTATTGAAAAGCCTTACAAAACGACCAAAACATCCAAAAGATAAAAATTACATTGTAAAATAACAGAACCAATTTTCATGACAAATGAAGAAACTAAAATTTTACTCTGTAAAACAGCGTCACAATTTTTTTGCTGCATATTGAAATTATATTTTGCATGTAATATGGTTAGATACAAATACAAATAAAAAATTGTAGACCAGCAACATTCCAGTGGCCCAGTAAGGTTGGTCCAAAATTTCTAATAAAACGCTTAATTTATGTAAAATTAAAATTCCAAAAGCACTTACTTATACCAGGTAACAGTTGCTTTTGTTTTCGACTCAACCTTGCAAGTGAACTGTGCACTTTTTTCTGATTCGACCGTCTAAAAGAAATTATATAAGTTTTCCTTCTTTATTATAAATAACATTAAAAAAAGTTTTCTTGATTAATTTACGTATACGTACCAATGATTTTAAGCCTTGTGTGATTTTTGGCTTTTCTCCGGTTGGTTTCCTGAAATAATAAAATAAAGCTATTTAGTTCAAACTATATAATATTCTTCCTGCAATCCAAATTTTTAGGTAGTATAGAGGAACATTAAAAAATTATGATAAAAACCGTGGTTTAAAGTATGCAAAATAACATTTTGCATACTTACATTTAGCCGCAAAATATACCTTAAAAGTTTAACATAAATATTTCTGGGAACAAAATCAGATCATACGATAAAAACCAAAAACAATTATTGTTAAGGTAACATGAGTTTCTTATACTTTTCAAAACATTTAAGAACACGTCTTTATGCTTTTTATTATTTTTTTTATCATAACTTAAACAAATGAAGGGCATAATTATTGAATTTAAATCAAAGTCTTTTGATGTTTATGAATATATATTTTTGTATTTAAATAGTATAAAATATTTTAAACATTAAAAAGATATCTTAATGGGCAAGAAAAAAAACATCGACTAACTTTTTCTCAGGTTCCTTCTTCTCCTCTGTAAAAAGAAGTAAATTTTTATGTTAAAAACGTATGCATGAAACCAATACATTCATTAAATTATCTCTTTAAGGCTGAACTAGAATCAATAAATTTGAATAAGAAATAGTTAAATAAAAACAGTTAGGGAAAAACTAGATAAGAAAAAAATAAGATTTTACTGCACATTTGAGTAGGAGAATCACGCAATAAAATGAATAATAAATAATTAATTATAGGTAATTACATTAATTCTTCTGAGGGACAAGTGAATTGGCTGAAGTGTAAGCTTTTTTCACTGCATTATATTTAGATAAAAACTTTTAATTAAAATTTAATTTCATAAATTTTAAAATGCTTTAATTACTGTAGATGGTTATAAATGGCTCCTACATGCTTTAAATTTTATAATTAAATAGAGTTATTAATTTTTATATATATATTTAAATTATGTGTGGCTGGACACACAAGTGACAATCCGGTGACGGGTTCATACGACTGTATCCCTCAGACTGTTAATAACTGTTCATTTCAGGGCTTGAAAAATATCTGAATTTTTACCCGTCATCGAGGACGGCTTGTCCAACAATGTACCCGTCCTCCTATTAAAATAACCTGTCAAACTCTTAATTAGCAGTTAGAAGGATTACATTATACTTAAATCAAAGAAATCCTAGATAACTAATAGTAACCTAATACTAGACTGTTGTAAGATAACAAAAATAAAAAAAGTATCATGAACATTAACCGGGAAACGGCCGTCGACGAGGACGTCGGATTCAAGAAATTCGTTGTCCTCAGGGAATTTTTGACCGCGGACGGGCGGTTTTGACGGGAGGACGGGCGGTTTTTCAAGCCCTGGTTCAATTCAAGTAAAACTTAAACCATCACAACACATAATTATTTTTATTGATATAACTAACATCCGTTACCTTCAATATCAACTTGCACTGCCGTCGAGCTGATTTCGCCCTTCTCGTTCTTGGCCACCATCTTGTAGCTGCCCTTGTCCTCGGCAGTGGGTTTGTCGATCTCCAGAGCGATGGAGAACTCTCCTTTAGTGATTTCTGTGATTTTCACTGTGTGCTTGCTGCTCTCGGACACCATGCTCGTCTCTTTGAACCAGGTACACTTTGGTTTGGACACTGATGCCACTCGGCACTCGATCACAACCTTCTTGTGGATCTCTTTTCGGACGATCTTGGGCTTTTCTTTTATTACAGGAGCCACTAGATGGAAAAATAATGGAAAATAAGGTGGGTTTTTTATAGCTTCATCAGCCGAAATTTGATTAAGTTTTCTTATACATATGCTATATATATGCTTATATATATGCTAAGTTACTTAAACAATCGTTATTATCAACTACTTTAATTTTGTCAAATTTACTTTGTAATAAGGTATTTGTATTTTTAATTGACGATTTTTTTTAAAATTGTCCTGCAACATATCTCTTAACAAAAATTAGAGTTTATGCATTATTAAAGTATGCTAGACGTAGTAATTTAAAATTGGGTGCAGTGTTGATATCTTTTTTATATCTCTACCAAATTAAGTCTTTGGCTTTTTTTGAACAACCAGAGAGAAAGAGAGAGAGAGATTATCATCAAATATATCATTAAAACGAGTTTTAAGTTTCAATAAAACTTATTTGTGTAGTTTTTCATACAATACTTACATTCGATGTTCAGAGTAAGATTTGCATTACTTTCTCCGTGTACATTTTTCACATTACATTTATACAGTCCAGCATCGGTAAATTCCAAATTCTAAATAAGGACAAAAATGCCAAGTCAAATTATAAAGCTATAAATTTATTTTTTATTATTTTGTATAATATTTAATATTGCATTTAAATTCTAAATATTATTAATAATAAAAATAACCAAATATAATTTTTTAAATAAAAAAAATCAAAGAAACAATAAGGCTTGTTTCAACACTTTGTCAAAAAAAAAAAGCCGAAACAACTAATGAAATCGCAGTTCGGAGAGCTGGACGTTATAAAAAACTAAAGAGCTTAATTAAATATTTTGTCAAAGAAAACGAAACAACCGTTGAAATCGCACTATGGAGAGCGTGACATCATAAGAAATATTCCCATTAAAATTTTTGTAATATCAAATATTTTTAGTGAAATTTTGTCTTTGTAATTGAAGAGCTCAAGTGCAAAAGATTATTCATCAAGTTCCTCCTGTTGGAGATCAAGTGCAAGCTTGTTAGATTTTCATACAGGTATTGTAGGAAGGGATCCACCAACATTTTGATTTGCACAAAATAAGTTAAATCGTATGTATATGTAGGTACTTATACATCCGATTATAACCACTCATAATCATCAATACGTATATAATCTGTATGAAAAGCTAACCAACTCAATTTTTTCCAAAAAGTGATTTAACTTGTTTTGCACTTGAGCTCTTCAATTTAGAATAATATTGAAGAATCAAACTATATTTTTAATGAAAAATTTAAAGAATATAATAGTAATTAAGATGATTTTAATCTCAAAGTTTTTATGTAAAATTTAGTCACTAGAATTTAGAAAAATGATAAAAAAAATCGAACGATATTTTTGTAATGAAAAATTTTAAAACATAATTAAGATCATTTTAATAACGAAGTTTTTATAACTAGCAAATAAATACTCGTTTTTCACATGGAATAATAAATATTAAAACGATTCAATAATATCTACCATTAATCCATATTCCGTAAGAAGATGATAGGCAATATTATTGTTCAAGGCTATTATCAGTAAAGCGATATTTTATTAATGAAAAAGATAATAGTAGTGATAATTAAGATTAATTTTAATATCAAAATTTTTAAGCAAGATTTTTTTTAATTAGAAATTGTAATTTTTCCCATACCCTCAATTCAAGTTTGATATGATAGACATCCTTGTCTTGTTTGATTGTCTGCACGATCCGAGAGCTCTCTCGCACTTCGGCTCCGTCGTTCAACCATTTAATGTCCGGCTTAGGGCTGGCTCTCACTTTGCACTCCATCACGATTCTGTTGCCTCCGTCTTCGGGAGTGATTTTGGGCTTCTCTACAAAAGTAGGAGCTTCTCCTGCCGGTGGTTTTTCAGCTGTTAAAATAATAAAAATAATGAATCATTTAATTTTGTGTTGTGTCTGAAGAGATACGGGCAGGTTTTGATCCAGGAACCTCCTGCTCCTTAGCCAACTACTGAATCGTTTGCGACAAAATAATGACTCTGTCAAGATAGGGCTAGTATTGTGCCTGATGTGAGTCTCCGGACTTAGTTGCCTGCTCTGAATCTTTGGACTTAGTTGCTTGCTTTGTGGCTCAGAAGTCACCTCTAAAGATATACGGAACAGCCCGGTTTTGATGCAGGAACCTCTTGCGTGCTAGCCTAACTCTGGATGGGCCGAGAAAAAAATAATTACCTTGTCACGAGGTCTAGTATTGGGTATTCATTCATGTTGACCACCACATATCCATTGCTTCAGGATCTAGTAGTAACTAGGTCATACCCATGAGATCACGAACTCTAGCAAAGTCAAGAACCAGAAATGGGCTATCACGGGCATCCGTAAGAGCGAATTCCAAGCAATCAATTGTATATTCGGGGTAAACCGGTATCAGAAGGCACTTGGTATAAGTTGTAAAGACTTCAAGGCCCCTTTCTCAAAGGTGTCATGCAATCAAAGTATCCCCTGTATATCAGCCGCAAGACTCAATGTGTCTACTGGAATTTTCTTATTTAATGTATTTCAGATATATAGTGCTTTGTTTACTTTTCCATTTTAATTAGAACAAAAATGTATCTAAATAGATTAAGAAAGATAATTTTGATGAAAACGAACTTGAAAAATTTACTTCAAATTAAATTACACTGTTAAAACTTTTGGTACTAGATTGAACCGGAATACATGAAATTTCTAGCTGCCACCTTAATTTGGACCGTGGATTTAATCAATTTTGTGGTTAAACCATAGCTTTGATGCACCGTAAAAGTAGCAAATTAACGCTCCACATAGTGGTAGCAGATAGGAAGTTTGAGAATTCAGGTTCAAATTTGTACAAATATTTTTAACAGTGTAGTCTATATTATTTTATAATGTTTATGACAAAATCTAGCAAACTTTAATAAATTTATTTAATTTTTTTAGTTAACTCATAAAATTTGTAACAGCAACAGTTTTATAATTTTACCACAAAATATTGAAAAAGTTTACCTTGGATATCTAGATTCAAATTTGCATTTAATTCACCATGTTCATTGACCATGTGACATTTATACGCTCCACCATCATCTTTTGATGGATCCTAAAACAATAAAAAAGTGAGAAAAATGTAACATATATCACAACATAGACGACAACAGCACAATATCATATAACAAAACCCTAAATTTGAAAAAAATGCCGTTATATTTAAGATTAGTTCTTTATATTGGGTTAGATTTTATCTTTATGAAGCACAAACAATATTATTATGCGCCCTAATTCTCATCTTAAAAGTCCAGCGTATCCAATTTCATCAATATTACATCCAAATATGAATTTAAACCTTTATCTAGTGACGGTACTTGAAGGTAACTTACAAGACAACTTTTATACTTTTCTTGATCTTTTGAGAAAACGGGTTCTAGGTGGAACATTTTGATTTGTACGGTTTTAGCACATCAAAGTGTACAAAGGTAAAATAAATTCATCAGAAAAATTTAACTTTTGCTTTTGAACTAGACAAGAACAAATAATTAAATCTTCATTCAGTACATAAAGGTTTAAAACTCTTACGCAAAAAAGCAAAAATTTATTTCACAAAATATTAAATATTAGCAAAAAAAGAAATGCATACATTCTTAACAATAACTCACTCTAATTTCCAGAGAAACAGTAAATTCATCTCCTGTTCCCTCGACCACTTTGGCCTGTACCCTGTTCGATTCTTTTACCAATTTGGTTCCCTGGTACCACGTTATTTTAGGGGCAGGTTGGGCCTTCACCTTGCACTGCAGTACGATAAGCTTTCCTCCTTCTTTTGGAATGATTCGAGGTTTTTCCAGGAATTCTGGAGCCAAACCTTCGGTTTTGTTATCACCACCTAGAAATTACAATAATGGATATTGGATGAAAAAGAAATTTACTAAAAATACAAGTGGACTATATTTTTTTTTTGTTTCACTACAGTTGCATAGAATTAACCAGAATCAAAATAAAAATATTCTTTTCTTGTAGCTTACAGGGTTCAAACTCAAAACTTGCACAAAATTTCAAATATAGCTCTTTAATTGCCTTTAGTAAAAATAATAATTGTAAATAAAAATTTAACTTAAACACATTCATGATCACTAAATTAAAACTATAATGTTAAAATAATCAATTTTTCTAAAATTGGGAACTAATCTTGGCAGTAGTTATTTAGCAACTTAAACAAAAATATTGCAAATTCTAAAGTAATATTGCTAATTCATGGAATCATAAGGTTCGTGTTTTTGTCGGATTAAGTAGTTAATGAGGTGTCACTAGATGAATACGTTTTTTTCAACGATTTAGGAGTTTTTAAATTCAATGATAACCCCGAACTTAATATGTATGTTTTGATTTAAGTCTAAGACTTAAACCCAGTTCGGAAGTTAGCTTTGTTCGGAAATTCCTTCTCCGTAAAATAGTAGAAAGCATACTATATCATATAACGATTTTTTTCTTCCATACGAAAAAAAGTATTACTAATTGTAAATTAATCGAAGAAAAGTATTTACCTTGGAAATTTAGTGCAATATTCGCATTGCTCTCTCCAAGGTCATTTATAGCATTGCATCTGTAGTTACCACCATCTTCTGTTACTGGATCCTGAGTAAATTTTGAGGAAAAAATGGAATGAGGTTAATCTTAAAATATATTTATTTCCAATAATAAATATATTAAAAAGTTATGTTATCAACAGATTATTAAAAAAATACAACTTAATAGCTCAAAAGGTAGAATTATTTTCCTGATAAAGATCACATAGCATAAATGATGAAAACCAAAAAGAATAAAACCGAAGAAATGCACTGAATATTTTGCAGTAATTTAAGATATTTCAGAAAAATGTACAAATATTTCGTAACTACTATTTTAAGCGATTAATTACTTTAGTCACACTATATTTTAAATGTTTGGGAGTTTTCTATTAATCAGTAATCATTAATTAGGGCAAATAACTGGCAGTGTCAAGCATCCAAAAGTTGTCAATAAATAAAGTCTTTAAAAAATATGTTGAAAAAAGGATTTTCTATCCTACTTAACTTTTTAACAAATGACATCCAAAAGTTTTTCCTCAGAAATGAAATGCAAAACATGAAATTAATAACGTTTTTTTAAACCAAGTTTATTACTTAATTAGAAGATACCTGAATTTCTAATGAAAGAAGATACATGTCTGATCCTTGACTTTTCTGTGTAATTTTGTGTCTTTTTCCACTCGTAATTTTAGTTGTGCCGTGATACCACACAATTTGTGGTAATGGCTCGGCTTCAAGAACGCATTCCAATATTAACGAATCGCCCTCTTGTCGAATTGTAGGTTTCTTAGGAAACCTAGGCGTTTTACCTTTTGGAATTCTAGTGAAAAGAAGAAAATGTATGAAATGCAATGTCATGCTGTTTTCAAATTCAATAAAACAAATACGTATAACTTCTCTTTAAAAAAATTAGATATTAAACATATTTATTTTTATTTAATGAATTGAAAATAAAATCAATTGGTATAAATACAATTATAACTTTTCACATGCGTTTCTAATGTAATATCAATGCACAGGGATCTTAAAAACGTTTTAATTATTTATCCCATGCGCAAAGGTAATTGAAATTTATATACAGATACTTTTAATGAATAAAATTAATTTATATGCATAAATACATTTTACAAGAAATGTTATGTTTATTTACAAGTATTTCAATTAACATTTAATTTAAATAAGAAAAATCAACTTACTGTGGTTTATCATCTGTAAAATAGAGAAATACCAAATTAATTTACATACAATAATACATTTAATTGATCAAAAGAAATTTATAATAAACATTTACTATTCGAATGAAAGTCAAATACAATTAAGCATAACCACCTAAAAATATGTATATCATGCAATAGAAATTTATGTTACAAATATCTAAATCCTAAAGATTTAACGTTTTTACAATAGTTAATTATTTTAAAGTATAACCACATCTTGAATTTAAAAAAAATATTTTAAAAATTATAGTTAAATTAGCAATGGATAGTAAACAGTCAATTGTGCATAGGTATAGAAGCACTTGGTTTAGAGACCCACCGTCATTCGGTCTCATTTGCCTTTAACGTTTATAATATCTACATTTTTTTTTATAAAATAAGATTAAGATTAGCATGGTCTTACTTTCGAAATTCAATGTGATATTTGCTTGACTGTCGCCATGCTTGTTTTTAGCGACAGCTTTGTATTCACCACCATCTCCAGCAACGACATTACTAACTTCTAGTGACACAATGTGGTTGTGCTTATCGGATATAAGTCCGTATTTGTACCTTCCCCCATCAGAGATGGGTTTTCCATTATGCAACCTTAAAGAAATAATAAAAAGAATATTAAGAAACTACATAGGTAAAATAGCTACATCAGAATAAAAAACATAATAGTAAGGACTTTTTCAAACCGTACGAGTTTAATGCTTTCCTTACAAAAAGATTTTTTAAAAAATGTGTACATAGCATAGTCACACTTTTGACTGTAACATAATCCCCATTTGATGGAAAAAAAAATTTCCTCAATAAATTTGAAATTGATATGAGATTGATATCTCATATGATATTTGAATTGAATTGAATATCTCATATGATCGCATATTTGAATTGATTGAAATGATTGATATCTCATATGAGGAACAAACATAATAACTAACAATAATAACGAAACTCACTTTTGTTTATATGCTTAGCGAAGTTAACTAAATCCTGCCTGTTGATGTTTAAATTCAAAAATGGCTTAAGTCAAAGTAGAATACATTGGTTTTTGAATGTTTTATCCTCATAAATTCTTAAAAAATGCATCTACCTTCATATCAAAATCATATGTCCGTAACATATCTCTAGGTAAGGTATCTATTCTAGGTTAGGTGAGGTAACTCTCCGTGAGGTACTCCGAATTTTCTTATGTTAGGGTTTAGATCTTGGTTGGTTAATGAAAGGTTAGGCCGATTAATAATATGCTCATTGGTTGATTAATAATAGGTTGATTAATTAGAGAAATATTTATGTTTAACATCTGATCAAATAGTATTAGCCAGTTAACTTTAAATATTTTTTTTGTTACATTTTCCATTTACAGTCCAGTAGGCAACAATCTCCTCCTTTCCCAATTAAAAATTTTATAGGTATTCGTTTATACTGTTTCTAACTTATAATCCAAATTTTAAAGCTATTTAATTTTCCTGCAAAAAATCTAAATGTACAATGTCAATAATTAACCCAGAAGCAAATTTTATCTATAATTTAAGTATATAACACTTTCAAATTATTTTGAATTTATTCTATAGCTTTATTGAAAATGTAGTACGTTAATTAAGATGAGATAGGGAAGAATTTTAATTCAAATATTCAAATTTACAGACGTTAAGAATGCTTTTTTTTTTTGCTAATTTCAAATACAAATATTGAACACCCAAAATTCTAATTTAGTTTTTAATCATTTACAATAGGAAGTAATGGAGCCGATTATCCATTGACCTTGATAACACACTCTACTTTATAAAAATCTTGTAGAAAAGCATATAGGGGGGAACCTTGTTAGGAAAAGTCTGCAAATGGTCTTGAAAATTCAAAATGTACGAGAATCTATATCTAGTATTCAATGCGATATAATAGTAACCTTCATCCATAAGAGTACTTTAGATTCATACTATCTTCAACACTTAAAAAATATTAAAAATAAATCGTACCATTCTATGGTAGGCTTAGGATCTGCCACAAGCCTACATTCGAATGTGACTTTCTTGAAATTGTCAGCTCCTTTGATAATGGGCTTTTCAGTGAATAAAGGTTTGGTCCCTTCCGCTGGAATGCCATCATCTTCACCTGGAGAAGCAAGTTATCTGGTTAAACATTCTTTGTGTATGTTTTCTGGTTTAATTTCTTTTAGTTGAGAGCCCTACGGTCAGTGTTTTGCTACTAGAAAGCTAATTAAACCAATACCTACTACAGTCGAGCTCGTTTTTTATGACGAGAACTAATTATTATTATTATAACGAGCTCGAAGGGACCGCAATATTTGCTATATCCCAATGCTCGTAAAAAGTACATAAATTAAAAAAGGACCACAATGCCTACTACAGTCGGACTCGTTTTTTATGACGAGCCCTAATTATTATTATTATAACGAGCTCGAAGGGACCGCAATATTTTCTGTATCCCAATGCTCATAAAAAGTACATAAAATAAAAATGGACCGCAATACCTACAACAGTTGGACTCATTTTTTATGACGAGCCCTAATTATTATTATTATTATAACGAGCTCGAAGGGACCGCAATATTTACTATATCCAAATGCTCGTAAAAAGTACATAAAATAAAAATGGAGCGTAATGCCTACAGTCGAACTCGTTTTTTTATGACGAACACTAGTTATTATTATTATAACGAGCAGGAAGGGACCGCAATATTTACTATATCCCAGTGCTCGTAAAAAAGCACAGAAAATAAGAAAGGAAATACATGTTCTCATCAAAAACGCTTATAATCATTTTTATTTCAATTATGTGTTTAATGAACTTCCCTGTGTTCACATTTTTTGCAGATATCTACATTTTTGCTCCGTCTTCAAACTCTCATTAAATAATCACCTTCACGCCAATGGTTAGAATTTTCCGCTTCGACATTGCACCATAATAATTATCAAGCGTTGCCAATGAATTGAAGTGAAAGATTGAACTTCAGACCCACGTCCCCATCCATTATGACATTTTCGCATTGCACCCTTGTAAAAACCTTATTCTTTTCAATAAAGCACCTGTTGAACTGCCTTTTGAATATTACTCCTATTCATAGTAGGACGTAAAAGTAAAAAACAATAGCCGTGATATTAACTTCTAAAGAAAAGATTTAGCTTCCAAATTGACTGCTTAAACAAATTACAAGACAAAAATAAATTTTTCTTTGAATGCGGGTTCTTGTTTGATCAGGCTTGCTATAAAAGAGTTCGACTGTACTTAAAACTGATTCCGAAAGACTGCAAAGGGACATACATAAGAGGGAATCCATCCGTGACATTAACATTTCAAGAAAAGATTTTGCTTCCAAATTGACTGCTTGGTGAAAAACAAATAACAAGACAAAATAATATTCCTCGTTAAATTCGGGTTCTTGTTTGATGAGGGCTCGCTATAAAAGAGTTCGACTGTACTTAAAACTGATTCCAAACGACTGCAAAGAGACATACATAAGAGGGGATCCATCCTCATCTAAGCTACAGATATTATGTAAAATTAGGTTTGTATATTTTCAAGCAGCAAAAAATAAATAATATTATAATGTCACTAAACAAAGTTTCAGTTCCTAAACAGTGAAACACAACTTACTGTCAAAATTGAGACTAATTGTTGCATGACTTTCGCCAAGTTCATTTTTAGCAGTGACTTTGTACTTTCCTGCATCTTCTATAGTAACATCATCAATTTCTAACGTAGAAAAATATGCATTTCCATCTTTATCAAGTCGAATCTGAAATTGAAAGCATGAAAAAAAAAACGAAAACAATTAATAATTAAACAGTAAAACCATAAAATCTTATCAGCAATTATTTGTAAAAGTGCTTTTAAGATATGGAAATAAAATATGATTTTAATTACCTCCCCCCCCCCCACACACACAAGAAAATGAAGTTAAAATTAATATGAGAAACCATTTATCAAAAAACTTTTCTCAAATCTTTGGAATATTTTGTTTAAATAAAAAAATAAAACAGATTAATGAGTTAATTTTTTTAATGTATATTTAGTTTAAATTATTAAGATTTACGTTAAAAAAAATATTCAGAAGGTCATCAAGAACAGCTATATTGGTGTGCGTAGTTTTATTTAATCCACATTGTAGGTAATATTTAAGAAGTACACAATGAGTACAACAATTTGTGACTTGACCAAGAAATTCGATTTCGGATTCGGTTAAAAGGAATTTAATTGCTAAAAAAGGTTAATTAAAAAAACTATCAAAATGCACAAAGGTACCTTAATCCTTGACGTTTCCGACACAGGATTATTGTCGTGAAACCAGTATACTGTGGGCTTAGGGTCGGCTAAGATTCGGCATTCGAAAAGAAGACGTCGTCCCTCATCTTCTTGTCGAATCGAAGGTTTCTTGGCGAATGTCGGAGGAATGCCATCGGTTTGGCTGAAATGGAAAAAATCCACTGTTAAAGGATATATGCTTATAGGTCTCAAGTTTAAGAAATACTGACGTAAAGGGCAAAAATGACTTTTCTTTAAGTTAATCGGCTCGTTTAAATAGTGTGATTTTATTACATTTATTGATAAAAAGAGGAGCGGTCATTTTCCGATTGATTTTAATAGTAGTTAATATAATATCACTGACCACACACACAGCTTAGAAATATAAACCTATCTATGGTAAATAACTATGGCCTAATGGCTACAACTCTGTAGTTAGAGGGTTACCTCAATATTTAAATTTTGTTGATTTTCCAAAAATAAATTAAAAATGCAGTTATACATCTATTTAAAGCTATTGCCCTTATAGATTCACAAAGCATTGGCTCAAATCAGCAAACATATTTATTTCGAATAATTAGTCGTTGGAATTACTAAAAGAAGCGTTCAAGGTCAAAAAGAGAACGAAAGTTTGAATTTTATAAAGAGATGTGGTTTAGTTCGGCTTTGAATAAAATGCTTTGTGTTTGATTTGTACATTGATGATCAGGAAAAGTAACACTAAAAATACAAAATACAATTTGTTATATAAAAAACTTTTTAAAAAATAGTCAAAACTGAGACCATCAGTCTTTTTTTTTGCCATTTTAATGCATGTCAATTTAAAATGTGGATTTTATACCCATAATTTTTGACAAAGATGCAGATTAATTTTTATGTCAATTGTTTATCAAATGGTAAAGCCTGCTTTCATGCATTTCAGCAGTTAAGGATAGATAAAATATGGAAATTTAAACAGTTTTCTTCACAAAAATTAAATGTTTAGCCAAAATATTTCTTACAATGCTAAAAATGTCTTAAGTAAAAAAAAACTGTTATCCGGAAATCCAGAAAAATTCCGTTTGATGTACAAATAAAATCTGTTTATATTTTATAAAAACTTTTAATGTCAGCGAAAAAGAGTGGTGCATTTAATAAATAAATGGTTAATTTTATCATAAAATTTCTTTATTTGACGGAAAAATACCGTTGCATTATGATATGATTAAAAAATAACCTATCCTTACCGTTTATGAACCCTGATCGATGGCATAAGAACCAGGCGATCGATCGTTACACCATTGTAATTACGGATATAGTTAGAACACATAATTTTTTTCCTTTATATTCAAAAGAGAAAAACCTGTTTTCAACAGATACAGTGTAATATATTTCTTTAGTGAACACAATCTTTACAATTCAACATATTCCTTTAGCTTTTTGTATATTAATAGTATCTTCAGATTAAAATGTGTCTTTTGAAAAAGTGAAATTACAGTAATTTTTTTTATTTTCAAGTAACCCGAATTCTCTGAAGGAAAATAACAAATATTTTTATTTCTAAAAGTGTTGTTCTTATTTAACAGTGTAAATTTTAACCGGTTAAAACAAGAAAAGTTCTTAAACCCCACAATTTTGGAGTGAAGAAATGCTTTTATTTTCAGAATATAAAAGGTTTTTTTTGTATAGTTAAAATTTTTACTCAGTGCAGTAATTTAGAAGATAAAGATAACGAAATATTAACATTTTTGAAAAGGCTTACTAATGTTTAAGTTATTTTAAAGTTTTTCCTGATGTATAAAATTTCAAGTAGTGCAAGCAAATAGTGACAAATATCAGAAATCAGAGCATTGTAATAAACTCTACACCAATTTAAATACATTTCAATGTTCCACCTTATGGTAACTTATTTGACAGTACAGAGAGAAATTTCTAGCTGTTATAAGATTGCGAGGGGTTTTAGTGGAAAATACAAGAAGGGATAACAAAAGATTTGGATTCTTCTGATTATCAATAAATATAGTATTTTTAATTTAACATCGAAAAATATACATTGCATATTGGTGAAAAATTGGATTACTTGGGTAGACTAACCAGTGAATGAACGTTTAAGCACAATTTGTTTTAAGAAAATTCATACATTTTAAGAAAATATAGCTTGGGGGTTTATGACAATGTGAACACATCTGTCATTACATGTAAATTCAACAAAAAAAAAAGTTGACTTTATATTGCAGTGCTTTGAATCTTTTGGGGGTTCAAATAAAAAGTGGTACAACAGCCAAGTGAATGAACAGTTCTTTTACCAGTGTATGAGCTCAAAAATGACCAGTCAATAAGCATGTTTTATTTTAATTAATTACCAATTACAACCAATCATATGTCAGATAGCTCCTACGAGATGGGAGGAAATCAGTGTTGCCAATCCCTCCTGTGGAATGATTTTTAATCCTTATTTTTTAAGTGTATTTACCAACTGTTCATTCACTGGAGCATGTTCTCTCACTGGTCAGTCTACCCTATATTTAACTTCAAATTATTTTTTTTAAAAAAGGTTGTTTTTCATTGTGGTCAATGATTCAAAATCCATGCAATTTGGGGAGTCATTTTCTTTTATTCTACAAATCGGTTTTATTCCTCTTTGAAATTTGAAAAATTTCTATAGTTCACATTAAAACAATTATATTCGTGACAGTATATACCACTTATAATCACACCCACTTAAAGTTAACTATTTTCATAAAAATGTTTACCAAAAGCGGGCAATAAATATTCTTATTAAAACTTTAAAACTGCTGAAATAAGTTTCAATCACAAATTTACAAAATATTTACATTACAAAGATGGCAAACGTCATATCAAAGACTCAGCAAGGTTAGTACAAAAATGTATTTAAAATCTTCTGTACAATTTAGTAGTGAAGAATATAATAAAAAATAAAATAATTATATATTTTGAATTAAAATTTTACTTGCAGCTGTATCAAATACAATCTTAATATAAAGTGGTGAGGCATAATTCTTATTTTAACAAGGGTGTAGACATAAAGGTATTAAAAAATCGCACGTGTGGAATAGGTAGCCGAAACTAGCGTATTAAGTATTGATTCGTAATTAAAGTCGTAATTTTAGTAGTAATTGAAAGTCGCGTGACCATAGTTTCCTGATTAAAATGTCATGTTTTGGAATGAAAAACTTTTGTACTTCATTTTTCAATCTAGAGACGATTAACTTTTTGTTCCTAGTAATTGGTTCGGAAATATAATCATAATAATTAAAGAATAGAAACAAATGTAACAACTTGTTGATTTGTTGAATAAGTTATTTTAAGTTTGACAGTTTTAAACACCCATCACTAGTCATTTTTTTCTGTGACACTTTACATGATTAACATAATGAAAAAGAGAAATAGAAGGCTATCAAAAATTCCAAAATGATCCTAGGTATTTTACAATATAGTGTTATGAAAAGAAAAAAAGAATCCACCCTTTCTTATACGATCAGTATGAAGGAGTTGTTCTTTACTTATTTCCGAAACTAAACCTAGCTTATAAAAGCTTTTGTACCTAGAGCCACTCTCTAAAAAAGAATGTATCACTTGGAAATGAATATAAATTCATATATGTATATAAATGTGAGCAATGATATATTCAGTTTTTTAATTATGCATACAAAATACTAGAAATTTCTATAAATAATTAAAAATCTTAATTTGAATAATTTACACCAATACAATGTAATGCATAATTTTGGCTCTTATGGACATTGACTTTTAAATTGAATCGACTAATTTTTTAAATAAGGTCTTTACGCTAAAATATTTTTAAAAGGTTTTTATGTGCAAAAAAATTACAATTTCCTATTGGGAAATGTAGCAGGATCAAGTATTTCATTTCTAAAACCATTAGATATACACTTCAAGCAATCGTTCATTTGATAATGATTCATGCAATTTTTATTAAGTTTTCAAGGTCATAATGAACGAAGCGGTAACTGATGCATATACTACAAAAATAATAACTTGCAGAAAAATGTTCGATCACATTGTACAATGTGATAACTTTAGGTAATTACTATTTTACAAACTAGTTAAGAACTAGCTAATATTAGTTTCATCCATTCAAATTAATAGATGCTTGAAATGTGAAATAAAATCGTGTTTTACGTTTTTCATGGCAATCATCCCACAGTGTTAGCTAATTTTGAGGCTCATTACATAACTTGTATATCACTTGACAAAATGTCCAAAACCACGCCAGTAATTATATTCAAACATCATTCTAGATAGTTGAACATTTTGAAATCCCAATAAAAATTTATTTGGAAAGAATTTTTTGTTCATGATACATTCGTATAACTACTGGGTTCCTGGTTTTTAAAAGTTAACCAGATGATGAAATCTTTCACTTTTTTTAACCAAAAGCTTTCTCCAATTGAAGTTCGCAGATATTACAAGGTAAAAAAAAATCTTCTAAAGTTCGAAATTAAAATTTGGGGTCGCAAAAAGGGCGGTAACTAGTCGCCGACGGTGGGCAAAAGGTCGTGTTTTGTACATCGGCCCCATGTGCTGCCGATTGCCATTTTCGATCTCTTGCCGGCGACTACTAAAATTTTTCTTTAAGTGGTCGCATATGATTGGCAAATGGTCGCTTCACTCTCAGAAATAACACTTTCATTTTTGACGATTCATGAATCCTCAAGCCTCATTTCGTTAAAATTTTGAGGGTTGTTTCGTCAAACTATCGCGTGACTGTTGAGTAAATGCGAATGCTCACTTTTACGATTCTGTTTGACGATTCTGTTTCTTGATTCTTTGTACTCACATGCTAAAAAAAGACGAAATATTTCTTTAGATTAGAGGACATTCATATCCTCATAAAAATGACGATTTAAAATTTCCTTACTTTGAGGAAACGAAAACTCGGAGCAGTTGCCAGTAATGGAATCGTCAAAATTAAGGAAAATTTCGTCGTTTTTGAGCATTCATTTTTTAGAGTGTTGCCAAGGACGAAACGCGACCGCTGAGATGGACATCTCCTATCCCTTTCCGACGCGTCGGCTCGATGTCGCAGTACTTTTTTGAGACATTTGGCCGATTGCTTGATTATTTGATGTTAGTTACCACCTTTGCTTATAGCAGAGCACTGTAAATGTTTGATGTAACGTTACTCTATAAAACTATCTTAGACAGCTTTTGGAAATAGTAGTTAAAGCAACAGGGTTAATTTATGAAACTATCAACTATCCATTAATGTTTGTAATTACAAACCAAGAAACTATGTATGTTAATCAGAACAATCACAATGAAGTGTTGCTGTTCTTTCAGACATTCCAAAACTGGCAGTTTTCCAACTTGTATCCAAGCCAATTCAAATAAGAAGTCTTTTACCCGAATAATCAGTTGTGTTTATGTTGTACTAACATGTCTTTTATTTAAAATATTTATATTAAGACGATTTAGATAACCAATATATTTCGAAAAAAATTAGAGAAATCGTAGCTACTACCTACAAATAAGATCTTTAAAATTATATTTATTGATTTTAATCTAAGTTCGTCAACCCAAGATAAGCTTTATAAATTTGTTAAAGAAATGTTTTTTTTTAAAAATAAGAACTTTTTTAGAGGTTAAGGAATGGACAGGACTCTCTTTTTAGATTCCACACTACGTTCCTTCCACACGAAAAAAGTGTAAGGTATTATAATCTTTCAGTCCGTCTGTCCGTTCATCACCCACTGTCATAGCCCAACTACAAATGATACAGACAAGTGTGATACGCCAAAATGTTCAGCGCATCAAAATTAGAGTACATTGAAAATTTCAGAAAAGAATTGGAATTCGAAGTACTTCAATTATTTTTTTTAAATAACTGCAAATATTAATGCTCATTTGAAAAGAATAGGAATCCACTTTTATAAGAAATAAATCACCATTACCATCACAACAATCACTCGAGAAACTTCAATTAATTTAGACAATAAATTAACATAAATTTATTTTTGCTGACATCTCACAGTGCGGTAAAAATTTGTGGATTTGAACAAAAATCGGTATCTCCTCCGATATTATCCGAATCATTTACAATTTTTTAGGTTATGTTTAAGACATTATGTAAAATATATTTAGGGAAAATAAAAGTCATATTCCAATTATTTTTGAATTTATGATCAAAAACTCAAATAATTAAGTTTGTGAATTTTTAGTAAAAATTAGTTATTTTTCACAAATTTATTAGAATCATTTATTATTTTATATGTCACGTTCCCGACATCATGTAAAATATATTAGGTGAAAATAAATGTCATGTTTAAATTATTTCGGAATTAATTATCGAAAACTCAAAAAATAAGCTCGCGCTTTTAATGCAATGGCAGACTGTGTATGTACGCCCGGACGGACATAAATCTACTATCTGACGGCGAATTTCCCATTGAATTAGAATTGAAATTCGATTTTGAGTAACTAAAATCATTGAATGCCAAATCAACAATGGCATGAGATACTTTATTTCAAAACAAATGAAGCAAAATAATTTTTCCATGAATCATTTTGGACTGACGTCATAAAATGTGAAACAATCTTTTCTTTGATTGTTCATTATTTGTTTACCAAGAAAGTGGCAAGGCATATTTTTTGCATACATTTCCGCTTAGTTTTAATCTACATTAATTTTTTTTAAAATTCAGTTTGGAGTAGTTTCATTATTTTTGTTATTAATAAATATTTAATTATTCTTCAAAATGCAAATAAATCGAGCAGACGATAAATAATATTAAATTAATTTGTGAAATAATATTAAGGGAAACAATTGATTTTGGCTTTTAAAAGTTTAAATTATAGATGGATGTTGGGTTAACTATTTTTTTCCCAATGTGTATAAATGTAGACTCGAAACGATTGTTGGTGATATTTACTGTTAGGAACCTAGTTGATTTCTGATTAGAATTTCAGTAAGCATTTAAGTAACAAGAAAGTAGGCTATTTTAGTTCTTTAAGAAGTTTTTGTTTTTTTCTTCAAAACAATTTGTTAGTATCGATTGGTTTATTTTAAAGCTCCATGAATCAGTTGGATAGGCGTGTTCATTTTTTTAACCAAGTTATTTGCCCATTTAAAAAATTATTATTTGGTAGAAAATAATGGAAAATTATCATTTATATTTTGTTATATTGCTGCACTCTTTTTTACAACCTGTCTAGATACCAGGATGTGTTTGAAATAATCAGTAATAGGTCGCTTTAATGAAAGTAAGAGTTAAATAGTACAATTTCAAAGGCAGCGTTGCACAACATATTGAAATCTAGTTATGCGATTCACTGCACCGCGTTAATTAAAAATTCGCCAAAAATAAGGACGCAAATGGAAGCAGTTAGAAATGTGTATTTCGAATTAAAATAGTTTAAAAACATTACATACAGAGTGGCTACGTGTGCATCAGTGTGCGATTTTTCGTAAGTCACTTTAAAGATGAAAAATGGTAATGGATTTTAAAACTTATTTTTTAAGGATAACAAGAAGTTTTTAAAGAAAAATAGCTTACTTTTCTGATACTTAAATACTTACTGAAATTCTATTCGGGAAACAACTAAGTTCCTAAGAGTAAATATCATCAACAATCGTTTCTACACTACATTACACAATCGAAAAAAAATCGCACACAACATCCAGCTGTTATTTAAACTTCTAAAATACAAAATCAACTATTTTCCTTAATATTCTTTCAAAAATTAACTTAATATTATTTATAGTCTGCTTGATTTATTTGTAGTTCGAAGTTTGAACATTGTTTGAGCATTTATTAATAACAAAATAATGTAACTACACCAAACTGCCATTAACAAAAATAAAATCCCGTTTCATAGCTTAAAAATTCCAAAATGAAAAAAACGTTATAAAATGCACTCATAAATGTCATCACAATTCCCTCATCTATATACATAAATGGCGACTTCTGTTTGTCTGTTTGTCTGTATATGAATCAAAAACTTAAGAACCACGCAACAGATCGTCACGAAATTTGGCACAAAAATTCATCTCATCTCAGGAACAAACATAGGCTAAGAATTTTTCGAATCGTACCATTCCTTTCTATCGTTTTCGAACGTTTTAAGGGGAAAAATACACCACTTTCACTCATATCCGATCATTTTTTCTCTTTCGTGATGTCATCAGGCAGAAAAATTTAAATAAAACTTTTTAGAAAACAATTGAAATCGAAAATGTTTAATTTATTTAATATTTGTTCATTACCTTCAGAAACTAAATTAATAATTTGAAAAAATAATTTATATGTTTCAAGTGACGTAATCCTACCAGTCTCCATTCTATTATTTTATTGTGCCTATATGATTTTAATTATGAATTTTTTTTAAAAGCATAGTTAAGCTTTTACTGAACTATGTTGTTTTTTGAAGGCCGTCGCACTACAGATGCATATTAGAGTTTTATGTCTTCCTTTTTTCGCCAAATACTTTGCCAAACTTGCCAAGATATTACAAAAAAAATCACAAAGAGCATTTTTTAAATAGCTGGTTGGTGGTGCGATGGTCTTTGCGCCAGAGCTGAATGGGTGTAATGGTGGCTATATATTTTCCTCACCAAATTTTTCAAACACGCCAAATGAGATAAAATGTTTTTATTCGGGAAATTACTATGACATTATCAGTTAATTTTATAGCGTATTTTTAAATTTTGAATTTTTAAGGTAATATAAGTAACGGGATTCTGTACTTTATAACGAACGGTAACAGCAACATAAGCTTATTATTCTATAACGGATTAAATGATGGATGAATTGAACTGACCTACATAAAAATGCAAATCGTGTGTTGTTTGCTGGAGTAGCTTATTTTTAATTATTACTGATTATTTTTTTACTTAAATATGTATTCATTTTAATTTGAGCTTCTTATAAAAGGTATTATTTTGAAATTAATATTAATCATTACTATATCCAGGATGGGTAATTAAAGGGAAAATTACTGGGTAATCTTCATATCTTATGTAACTCAAATGAAAGAAAAAAATGGTTAAATTGAGTATTAGATTGTTTTTTCACCTCTACCCGTGCAACGTCGGGTATAACAGCTAGTAAATGCATAAAAACTTTTAGCTCATTTGGCGCTTTTTGGAAATATTTTTGCGAGAAAATATATGTAACTACAAACACTCATTATACAGCTCTAGCACAATGGCCTTCGAACAACCAACCAGCTTATAAATTATTTACGAAAAAATATTTTGCCCATTTGGCGTGGTTTAGTTTATAACTTGGCGAGTTTGTCAACGTATTTGGCGAAAATTAATGACATAAAACCCTAATATGCAGATCTAGTGGGGTGGCTTTTATCAACCATTACAGTTCAGTAAAAGCTGAACTGTACATTTATTGCTTAAATGCATACCTTCAGTCAACAGAAAAATCTATGAAACATGAAGTTCTAAACGAACTAAAATAGTCTTCTTTCCTGTTACTATACTTACTAAAATTTTTATCGTGAAAAAACTAGGTTCTTAATAGTAAATGTCATCTACAACCGTTTCTACATTAAATTTCTACACATTAGAATAAATTTCCCTAAACACAACACAGCATTCAGCTATAATTTAAACTTCTTAAAGCCAAATCAATTATTTTAATTAATTTTCTATCGCAAATAAAAGACATATTACTTATCGTCTGTTGATTTATTTGCAGTTATAAATAAATATTTATTTATTCGTAGAACAAAAACCAATGAGGGTTATACGCAAAAAAATATGCCTTGCCACTCACTCAGTAAACAAATAATAAACAATAAAATAATCACATTCCTGACATCATTCTAAACTGATTTATAACCAAAATAAATTTTGCTTCAAATAATATTATTTTTAAATAAATAAAGTTTCTCACATGCCATTATTGAATTGGCAACAGCGATTTAAACGACTCGAAATTGTATTTCAACGCTAATTCAAAGGGAAATTTGTCGACAAATAGTCGATTTATGTCCGTCCGATCGTACAGACAGACTGACAAAAAGTATGAAAGTTGGGTCTCTGAGGTCATACCTTTCTAACAAAAAGAGAATTTTTAAGATCGGATTGATATAACCGATTTTGGAAGGGGGTACGGACGGACAGACAGACGGACATCGAAGGCAAGTCAACACATACTTTTTAATTTTTTTTAAATTCTTTCTAATTAAAAAAAGAAAAAGTAGGCTAAAAATTGGGTAACTATAAAATTTGTAATATCCCCTGTGTGTATGAAAAGTTCATATTTTAATGTATCTTTTTCAACCAATATATATGTTCAAAGATTCTTAAAAATGTACAAACCATATAAATTTAGAAACACTACTTTTATTACCGCTCTATAAAATCTTACTTTAAGTTATTCCAAGTCGCTTTTATAATAATTACTTTGGACACAAAAAAATACCGTTTAGTAAACTGTGACTATCCCAGATCAATAATATTTTCGGTACACTTCGAAAATGAAAAGTAACTTTTTCTATTTTTGTCCATCACACGCCGCACTGTACATCGCATCGGTCAGTTTGAAATGGCTGGAAATATATTTCACTTCGAGATTCTTTGAACATTGATATGATTTTTTTTCATTCTATATAAAAGCAAGGGAGTATTACATATTATTTAATGCAGAGTTAATGCTGTGTTTGGCACCTTTTTGGCATATTCTGACTCTACCAAGTAAATGAACTTTTTTTCAGAAAAAGATAACATTTCACTGACTGTCGTAGTTTCGTTTTTTAAACATAGTTTTTATGCTTTTTGTTAATTATTACTTGTTTGTTTGTTACTAGTTTGTAAAAATTTATTTGTATTTCAAAGAGTAAATATGTAATATTCCCTCGTTTTAAACCCTTTCAGTCCCAAAAATTTACTACACTACAGAAACATCTGATTTTCACAAAATAAGCTTATTTTAGGTCAAATATACGAATTCCATAAGAAGAAAAAAATCCATTTAAATTTTTTATATGGTTTTTGAAACAATGCCAAAATTCTTTAACTGTGGAAAACAACAAAATAAAAAATATATATATTACCTAAAAACACTTCGAGTTATATATTTAAAGGTATCTGACCATATTATTAAAAAAAATTTAGTAATTATTTTTACCGAAATAGTTTAAATTGTGTTTTAAATATGTGGAACTGAAGTGAACTTATCAAAAATCAGGAAAAACGCTTGTTGACTATTTTCTAAATAAAAAAAATAGTAGTTCTGACTTCTATTGAGATTAAAGTAAAATTTGTCTGATAGAACAAAGTGTGAAGAATCGAATGATGTGTGTTTGGATGTCAAAGAGGGACATAAACATTTTGAAAAAAATATTGAAAGTGATGATGCCAAATGGCATCACTGGGACTGAAAGGGTTAAATAAAATGAAATATACATTTCATATCAATACAAAAAATCTCGTACTGAAATACATTTGAAGTCATTTCAAACTGATTGATGCCTCAAAAATAAATTTATTATAATTTGTTGGCTAAAAGAATTACTTTCTCGAGCGATTTCAGCAAATGGCGATGGTGAATTAATTCTAATAACAAGGGCTTCCTATGCTTTTTAAATGATCATTAAATTTTGCAGTTTTTTTAAATATTTAAAGTACTTTTAATTAGAATTATTTTCTGAAATTTTTAATGTATTTTAATTTCGATGCGCTGAATTTATGTACACATCACACTTGTCCGTAGCATTTGTAGTTTGGGGTATGAAAGGGGATAACGGACGGAGGGACAGACAGACTGACTAAACCATTACAATATCTTCCACTTTTTATGTTATAAACGTAGTGTGGAAGCCAAAAAAGTGCACCCAAGCACTTGTTTAAGGTTGTTTAAATTTTGCAGTGTGAACAAAAATATTTATTAAAGAAACCTTACTATTTTGCTTTTTCGGTGAAATCAGATTACTGGAAACATTGATTACGTTATATTTACAAACTATTTTAAAAACCCAAACTAACAGTAAAAACTATCCAAAGTATTACGTTTATGTAAAACCTGAAGATGTTTAACACTACATGCCTTTGTTTGCCACTCAATAAATTCAAATTAAAAGGCAATTATTTATCCAATAAAGTAATTTCAATAATAATAAATAATTGTTGTATGGTATCCATTCTTAGTACATGTGTATTTTTTTAGAATCCTTATAATAATGTCCAAAACGTACTGGGGAATAATAATACAAAAATAGCTAAAAAGTAACCAATTTTACCCCACCTGACCCTACACTGCTAAAAGTCAATTGTAAATATTCTGCTTCACGGGGGGATTGGTTTTTTTTTTACTTCATCTCTTGTGCCCCCACAAAATCTAAAAAGTAAATTTTGTTATGCCATTAAACATTTCAATATTTTATGTTAAGATATATTTGGTTCATTCAATATAAAAAAATAATTGAAGTAAAAATAAATCTAATTTTACATCCATTGCTCTTCTTGTTAGGGATACAGAGAAGTTTCAGACAGACAGAAGGACAAATGCAAAAAAAAAACTTTTTCGTAATCAGCACTCTCCATAAAGTATGGAATGCAAAGAATGGATATTCAGATTTTCGACCCTCGTTTTTTGCAAAATTCTTGCATGTAAACAAAGTGTTACATTCGTTTATGGAATTTTCGTCAAGTCGTTACATTAATTAGTTCGTTAACTTGTTTCAAACTATCCAACATTATTTTTTAATATTGAATGAACCAAATATATTTTAATATGAAATATCGAAATGTTTAATGGCATAGTAAAATTTACTTTTTAAATTTTGTGGGAGCACAAGCGACGAAGTTCCAAAAAACCAACCACAACGTGAAACAGAATATTTACAATTGACTTTTAGCAGTGTAGGGTCATTTGGGGTAAAATGGGTCACTAGCTATTTTCACCTGGCAATAAAACCATAATTTTTTTATTAAATTTTTTAAATTGCATCTTAACATTGCATCCTTTCATTACATTTGTATGTAGTTTTAGAATTTTTTTGAATTTAAAAATGGATTGAACTTAGTTCCACAAGATGTGACCCATTTTACCCCACAATGGGGTAAAATGAGTCACGCATGGGGTAAATAAGGTCCTAATGCAAAATTAGAAATATTTAATAATCTATTTACTATACAGATGAACATTCTGCAGATTCTTTGGTTAAAACAAATGAACTAAAAATATTGAATTTTATTCAAATGGCAATAATTCCAACAGTTTTGTTTTCATTTTTTATCTGGAAATATTTTTGTTTTTGTATTTGAAAAAACGTTTTTTTTAAAGAATATATTCTTATTAAATTTCTGAAAAGCTTACTTCTTACTTTGCTTTTGATTGTTCAAATCATCTTTCAAAGTAAGCTTGTATAAAAAGAAAAGTTTATTTTCACCTATGGCATCTATGACGGTCTTTTTTAGAGTGAACCAAAACAACCAGTGGAATCTCAGTACAAGTAAAAATGAAAACAAGAGCATTACATGAACTGAACCATTGCCATTCCATCTGTTATGCGCTTACGGGGTGAATACAGAAAGCAAATGCCAACTGAGAATCTTTTGCTTCTAAAAAATGACAGAAACTTTTATTGTTTAAATATAAACTTTAATAAAAAAAAATAACTATAATTGATGTCCTTTTTTTTAAATGAAATAAAACTTTAAGGGAATATGGTATCCAAAAATTATTCAAAACATTGATATTACAGTTTTTACTTTTTATTATTTACAATTTGTTTCTATACATTGACTGAAAGTTTCATATTGATATCGTAAAAAAAGTTATTAAATAATTTCTGGAGTCATTCCTATAAGTTTGAATTATTATTTCATCTGCTTACAACATTTTTTCTCTGTTTCGTGTTTTTCAATTATTGTGTTTAATAAATAGTGAGATTTATTTCAATCCTATTTTATAGTGAGATTTATTCTATGGTTATTGGTTATGCATATACGGACATTTTTTATTAAAGGATATTTTTTAAAATTACAATGAAAATTACATTATAAATTGTAAATGGTTTTAGTTTCGATACGTTTTTTAATTATTCAAAGTATCGTATAACTTATTTAAAATGCTTTTAACATTTTAACTAATTTGTGTAAAAAAATCAGAATTGTCAGTTTAAAAACATGATACTACGAGCTTCCATGTTTAAGTTTGTTAAAATATAAAGTATATTTAATTTAATTTAATCTGCAATGAAAAAAAATTTACGTAATATTTTTCATAATGAATTTATATCATAATTTAGCTTTGAGATCATAAATTTTGAGGGTAAATTATCAAGTACTTTTTAATTTTTCATTAATTTTGCTTTAGTATTGAAATAGAGGTTCATGCAAAAATTTAAAAACATTTTTGTTAAATCGTTTATTAACTACTGTCGCATAATAAATGTTAGAGAGAAAATTTCCTCGATAAGTTTTATCCTACATTCTTTTTTTTATTCAAAAATCCTCGTAGAAATTTCCAATCTTCCGTCTACACCCCCGTTCTAAATTCCATTCTAACCATCCTATTTTAAAAATAATTTTTTTGCTAGAAAGAATATGACATTCAAAACTTATGTTTTATACTTTTTGCTTGTTTGACCATTTGCATATTAACAGTCCAGCGTTTTTTATTCTAGTTGAAATGTCTCCGATTTTAATTATTTTTGCACGAAAGGTCTGAAATCAGGATACTATTTTTTGTAGTTTTTAATCCCTTTCCTCAGTTAAATTTGTATTCCTTCTGTCCATCTGCCTTAAAACGGTATTTTCTTACTTCAGTTCTATCAGTACAAAAAAAATTTTAATTATATATTTTTTTTCTTCTATCAGCCAATTCGCACTATAATATAAGTGACTATTAAAGTAACAGGAAAGTAGGCTATTATAGTTTTTCAGACCTTATAATAATTGTTTTTGTTGAACTGACTATAAGACAGTAGTGCAGATGAAAATGGTCTTAACAAATAAATAATCTGCTAAAGAAAATTGTAGTTTAAAGAGTTTTATTAAAGTTTTGATTGAGAAAATGCTTTAGTAGTTGAATATTTATGAAACAAATTTATATTGTAATTCATTATAATTTAAGAACAAAATGATTAATGAAGTTCTTTGAAGTCTTTGAAAATTTAAAATATTCAAATTATGTTTTTTGCTTATATTTTACTATGTAAACATACAAAATTGAGTAAATAATCTTCCTCTACTTACCTCCCCATGGACGAGGCTCTTTAGAGACCCCTCGAATTATCCCCTGATATCTTTTCCAAAACAAATCACTAACAATCACTCAAACACATATCGGCCTTAAGCACATGTGGGCCGACGAATAATGAAGTATCCAATCTCCAACACTTCCCTTGATTCAACCACACACCTCTGATATTCAACAATTGACTCAACACGCTTTGAAGCTCAACAAGTGGTCAGCGTTATGATAATTTCGTCGACTTTCATCAATCGTTTAATTCGTTGGAAAGCAAAAGCAAGACCGACGCGACTCCCAGCTCGACAGTCCCCCCTAAAAACGAAGGTCATCCATTTAAAACAGGTTGAACCTAATATAGAGATTTCCGTCAGAGGGCGTTGGGATGGGATGGTGTGCTCTTCCGCATCCGTTTATCCGTCTCGAGCGTCTTTTTCGGTTTGAGGCGCCGGAGAAGATATATGGATTACTGCGTTCTGAGAGAGGTTGGGATGTCTTCGTGAGAGTTGACACGGGGGTGTTTTGAAATAGGAGTTCGCAAGTCGTAGAGCTTCATTATTATGTTTAAACTAGCAGCTCGCGCATTTTCGTCTAGATTTTGTCTCATATTTTATTAAATTATATACAAATTCTATTCATCTCATTCACATTCTATCATATTCTATACAAATTCTATTATATCTCACATTTTTATGTCTGTAGTACATAAGTTTGTATTTTATGTGGCATTATTTTGACAGAATATATTGTTTACAGTTGTTTCTAGTGGTTTGGGGGTTACTATAACTAAATGCTGACATTTTAGTTTTTAAATGACTTAATGACTTTAATATTAAAAAATATATTATCCCTTTAAATTTTCTTCTTAGCATGCAAGACATTATAGTATTTTAAGTTTGAAAATTGGTCTTTATAAACTCATCTATTTTTATTAACTTCTATTTTCCTCAACATCTTTTTTCTCCACACCATTTAAATTATAACAATACTAACCAACGTTTAGGGGGAGAGGAATTTATGCCAGTCATAAAAACACTGTAATCTTTCTGAGCGGTTTAAAGCGCTTTTATGATGCCACTTTACAACTTTTAACTTAACTATCTATAGTTCTAAAACTTTTCGTACGTCTTTTTAATTTTTTTAAACTACTCTTAGCGTCTTTTTTGGTTTGAGGCGCCGGAGAAGATATATGGATTACTGCGTTCTAAGAGAGGTCTTCGCGAGAGTTGACACGGGGTGTTTCGAAATAAGAGTTCGCAAGTGGTAGAGCTTTATTATTGTGTTGAAAATAGTAGCTAGGAGGAATTTTCGTCTCACATTTTATTATATTATATACACACTCTATCCATCTCATTCACATTCTATATGCTATAAATATTCTATTATATCTCACATTTTTGTGTTTATATTTTGTTATACAGTGCATAAGTTTGTGTTTTATGAGCATTGACAGAATATATCGTTTACAAATGTCTTTCAGTTTTTTGGGGTACCATAACTGAATGCTGACATTTTAATTTTGAAATTCCTCAATGACTTGAAGATTTAAAAAATATATTTCTTTTTAAATTTTCTTCCTGGCATGCAAGACATTACAGTATTTTAAAATGGATCTTGAAACTCATCTTCTTTTTTCCTCAACATCTTTTTCCCCCACACCATTTAAACTATAACAATAGAAACCAATGTTTGGGAGGGGACGGAATTTATGTCAAGTATAAGAACACTGTAATCTTTCTTGGGGAAATTAAAGCGCTTTATGATGCAACTTTACAACATTTTGACTTATCTACTCTATAGTTCTAAAACTTTTCTTACGTTTTTTAATTTTTTTAAAACTACTTTTAGAATAATTTTCAGTTTATGACGCCGGAGAAGATATATGGATCGCTGTGTTTTTAAAAATATCGTTATGCCTTCGGGACAGTTGACACGGGGGTGTTTTGAAGTAGGAGCTTGCAAGTGGTAGAGTTTTATTATTATGTTGAAACTAGTAGCTCGCATATTTTCGGTATTATTGTAAAAAAAATTAACACCTTACATTTTTTGTTGTTTACTTTGCGCAGTTTTTTTTTGTCTAATCGGCAATAGCTGGAGGAACATATAACTTACAGTTATCCTTTAGTGGTTTGGAGGATAGCATTATTAAATACTAGCATTTTAATTTTGAAATGTCTTGAACACACACAAAAAATTACGCTTCAAATTTTGTTCTTGGAAGGGAGGACATTAAACACAATTTTAAAACACGCCTGTAAACTCATAGCATTTTTATCTCACACCATTCTCAGTATAAAAATATTATTGGAGGTGGGGGGGGGGGGTGATTTATGTTAAGTATAAAAAAATAAACATACTGAGGGGATTAAAGTGTTTTATAGTGCAACATTATCTTTCTTTCAAAAACTTATAACTTGTATTTAAAAAGTCATTAAGTTATAAAGTAATTAAATTATAAGTAAGGGAGAGTTGGAATAAAAAGTGACACCATTCTTGTAATCATTAAAATCTGTTGCAAACTAACACATTTTAACTAGGACCATTTGTTGAAATACACAAAGAAACATACTTTAAACTAAGTTCAAAGGACATGAAGTGGTAAAAAAAAAATTACCAAACTTTAACATATTCTGTTTCAGCACACGGGTTGGACGAATCGGATAGGTTTACAACGTTAAATATTTGGCGTAAAATAATTGTAAGGCTGAATTCCAACTTGAAATAAAAATGTGTTCAGTAATAAGATGCTTAAAATAAGTTTTTTAAAGATATTATTTACGAATTTAGTAGGATTTCACATTAAAATGTTCATTAATAAAGGTTTGAATCAAATTTAAAATTTATGAATTTTGTACTATCAAATATAAAAGCAATTAGATTTTTAAAAAAGCAAAAATTTAGAAAAATGCAAAAAATAGCGAAACAAAGCTGCAAAAGCTACTGCTTTACATTAAATAGCGCAATAAAGGCAGAAAAAAAAGAATAACGATGTAAGGGATGAAAAAATTATGACACCAGGTGCTACTTAGTAGCCCTACTTTGGTTCCTCGGACATCTATCCCGTTTTTTCGCCTATCTCGTTTTATGCAACTCTCCCTTATGATAGCTGGAGTCACCTTCTCTTTTTAGTTAAACAGGGGCTGGGGAGCCCAGTCGGTTAAGCACTCGCTTAGCATGCGGAAGGTCCCAGGTTCGGGTCCGGGCATCGCCAAAATAGCTGCCGACCTATAAACGGCCCGTGCAGCCAAAAATGTCCGACGAATAATACCCCGTGTAAGGGAGTGCACGTAAAATATCCTTCAAAGTCCTAACGCTGCGTACGATGTCGCCCTTAACGGTTGCGTTGGGTGCCTATTCCGGTGTTGGCTCGTCACCTGACTGTGGTTCTAAAATACGACGCCCGTCGCCAATAGCCCTCGTGTAGCTCTAGTGCGACGATAATTTAAAACCTAACCTAACCTTTTTAGTTAAACAAATTTCTAAACTTAAAATCCTCTTACGTTTAAAAATCATTATTAATAAAATGTAACGTCATTCTGCATCACAATTTTGAAATAATGTGTGAATCTCAAACTTCAATTTGATCTTATATTTAAAACCACATAAATAAACACGCCAAGACATTTTTTATTGATTTTATGCTTTATAAATAGGTCGTTCTGAAACATATTCATGTTAGTTACTATTCCAGACAATTAAAATTAATGTAAGTCAAAAGTTTTTGGCTCCAAAAGTTTAACTGTCATGTAAAATTAAGAGTTGTAACCCTTGAACACCGGCCAAATTCACGCTGATTTACGATTTAATTTAGATATCCATGCCATGGATATCCCGATTTAAATTTTAGAATTGTTATAGATCCTTGAAGACTATTCATAAAAAAGATTTTTAAATGTGAATGGAAAATTACATAAAGAGTCTTTGTAATCTGAGGTTTTTCAAGGCTGGAAAGTGCAAATAAAAAAGTCTTTATTCCAAGCACAATAGTTGGCAACAGTGGTAGCTTGATAGTGATTAAGAAGATATATCGTCTCCAAAGAATCTTTCAACAATATTTGTTTTGTTTTTAATACTAATGTAAATTATAGCAGAGCGCGCTAAATGCTAAAGGTATATTATTTGACTTATTTAATCAATTAAGGGTTTTGTTGGATACCTATAGTTCACCTCATGCTGTGTGAGAAAAGAACACAACTCAAATTATTTTTTAACTTAGTTCTTCGTTTTGAAATATGTGGTTAGTTAAGGTATTCGAATTCTTTAAAAAATACTTAAAAAATTGTTTTTGCAATTTTAAAACTTTTGTATGACTCTAAAAACATTTAACCCTTTTAGTCCCAGTGATGCCATTTGGCATCATCACTTTCAATATTTTTTTTCAAAATGTTTATGTCCCGTTATGACATCCAAACACACATCATTCGATTCTTCATACTTTGTTCTATTAGACAATATTTTACATTAATCTCAATAGAAGTCAGAGATACTTTTTTTTGTTAGAAAATTGCCAACAAGCGTTTCACCTGATTTTTGATGAGTTCACTTCAGTTCCACTTAATTATAACACAATTTAAACTATTTCGGTAAAAATAATTATTAATTTTTTTTAATAATGTAATAATATGGTCAGATACCTTAAAATATGTAACTCGAAGTGTTTTTAGGTAATATATATATTTTTTTATTTTGTTGTTTTCTACAGTTAAAATATTTTGGCATTGTTTCCAAAACCACATAAAAAATTTTAATGAATTTTTTTTCTTATGGAACTCGTATATTTGACCTAAAATAAGTTTGTTTTATGAATATCAGATATTTCTGTAGTGTAGTACATTTTTGGGACTGAAAGGGTTAATAAAGTCATTGTCAACTATTATTACACTGAAATACTTTATTCAGAATTAAGGTATTTTTTTGAAATTTTATCGAGTTAATTTGCTTTTATTCACTTAACAATTTGTTTTGTCTCTATACTAAGAAATTAAAAATAAATTATAGTGAAAGAAAATATATTTCGAAATTGTGCCTAGGTATTTATCTTAAGTCTGAAATAAAACATTTTAAATGGTTTAAGTAATATCTACTAATAATTTAACAACTATATGTAAATAACGAACTTAATCTACTAATCACGCCATGTTTATTGTCTTTTTAAAGGAGAAAAATCTCACATTTAGAATATTTTTTTTCTATTCATGTCTGAATAATTACTCCTATTATCGCCCACCAATTCCCAATGTTATTGAACGTTTAAAAGTCATTTTTTTTTAAAGAGGGACAACTTTTATCTCTTGGGGCACAAATAGGGGGGGGGGGGGGGGGGGGATTCTATCATATTTTAAAATACTCTGGCATGCGAAATTGAAGACAATATTTTTGATAATTACCAAAATTTTCTAATATTTTTGTGTTTTAGTTAAAAGAAAACAACTTTGTGAACCAAGAATTTTTCGAGAATCCTAATATGTACAGTCGTGGACAAAAAAAAGAGAACAGACCTCACTGTTTGGGCACCATTTGTCGGAGGTATAATTGTGATACGTCATTTTATCGGAAACAACGTTCTGAGTTGATTGGTCAGCACAGAAATTTCTTAAGGGGTCGTCTTCATATTGAAATTAATACCAACTTTAAAATTTCCAATGGCAACATCCAAATTTTTTGTTATAGAAATGTTCAGAATCGTCAAAATACCCCAAATATCAATTTTCATTGCCAGATTCCTTATAGTTTAGGATTTATACAACTAAACGTATATGACAAAAAATGGGGGACATCTCCATATATATTAATGTATTATTTATAGGTCCGCATTTTTCCAATATGGAATTTTGCCAAATTTTTTCCTTTCTGTGAATTTTTTGCTTGGGTAAAGGGTTTGGTTGCAAGATGAGTGAATTAACATCCCACTAGAGCTTCAAAAAGTATATTGGTTTCGGGCTAAGATATTTTAGACTACTACCAAGGAAGGAAACCATTTTTTTTTACTTTTGTGAATATATTGATTTTATTTATATGTTGTTTTATGGAGAAGATTTGGTTGAATCAGTGCTATATGTAGTTTAAACAGTGGTCAAGTGACGCCAACATCTGAGCTGGCACTCAAAGCAACTAATGACTTCTTACGTGGGATCACGCCAGGACTTTGGACCACGACGTATTGAACTTGAATCAATTGGTGTAGTATGCTATTTATTCGTGGAGCAATTTTGGTCCAGCATGATTCGTTTATAGGACGACTAAGGCGAAAACAGAACCCTTAACGGTTTAATCCGTGGCATGACGCCTTAACTAATTTTGCCAAGACGGTGCCTGTTAGCGAAAAAATATGGATTAATATTAAAGATTTTTGAATAAGTATTGTAGAAGATTGTGTGTGTGATGATCAAGTTATGTATATAGAGTTGTATAACGAGTTGAACTGTGGTTACTTTTTGATAATAACCGCGTTCAAGTAGTTTTTGACAAAATATTTTTTTTCTTTTGGGATTTGGATTGTATGGTATTAAAATGAGAATTGTGGTATGGTATGGTATGGTTACATTTATATTCCAGCTTGTGTGCTTGTTCAGAGAACCGCTTCTAAGCTTTCGTCAAGTGGGACAGACACAGAAAGAATTTTTACAGTCATTAAGAAATGAATAACACATAGACAAATAACAACATTTATTGACGGTCACAAACATCCATGCCTGACCGGGATTAGAACCCGACCTCAGCAGCTCCAAAGGCTAGAGTCCTAACGATTGAGCCACCGGGGCGGCAGAATTGAGGTAATTTATGTAAAGTTTTAATAATTTCCTGCTGTCTATTTCTAGCCTCATCCTTCATTTGCTTGATGCAGCCAAGTACCCCTAGCAATTTTGAACCCTGGTCAACTGACGAGATCGACACCTGAGCGGGACTCATATACTTGATTTTCACTCACTGACTGTGGTTCTAAAATACGACGTCCGTCGCCAATAGCCCTTGTGTAGCTCTAGTGCGACGTTAATTCAAACCAAACCAGACTTGATTTTCAGTTTGGTTTGGGGACAAATTTGAAAGAACTTCGCAGTTAGGGTTACAAAGGGCTCTTGAAGGCTTACCGCATAATTTTTAGCCATGGTAAAATGACGAGGCCGACATATGAGCGGGAACTCAAAGCAATCTTTTTTTTTTTGGGACAAAAACCATTATTCTATGCAGCTAAATGATAGGCTGTTTGTAGCAATCTTTCTGTTTTTAGCGTTTTTCACGTATAGATAGCCGACACCTAAATAAGCATCCAAAGCAACCATTAAGGGTGACATTGTACGCAGCGTTAGGACTTTGAAGGATATTTAACGTGCACTCCTTTACACGAGGTATTATTCGTCGGACATTTTTGGCTGCACGGACCGTTTATAGGTCTTCTAATATTTTGGCAATGCCCGGACCCGAACCTGAGACCTTTCGCATGCTAGGCGAGTGCCTAACCGACTGGGCTCCGCAGCCCTCTCCTTGTAATTAGATTTTCTCGCCAAATATGTAGCAAATATCCCCAAAGTCTCTCGTTCTTTGCTTGAAAAACCGGCGAGATTATCGCCAATAAGAAATTAGTGAAATATTAATTATTTATTCGTAGAATTTGTTGTTAGTTGTTTTCCAACTGTTTAGACTAGGATTATGTGAATAATTTGAATGACGTTTCAAATAGTTTGTGACCAGGATTTTCGTTTGTCGGGAGTTGAGTTGCATGTTATAAAAGATTCTTGATAAAATTTTTTCAAATAATTTTGTTGCTCATCCATTACCGGCCAAGTACGGATAATTATTTGCTGATCTTAAATATTTAATGTTGTTATAAAATTAAAAAGTCTCAAGTTTTAATGTAATATTATAATTATAAAATAATTTCAATGTTAACTAATTTTTTTCTAGTAGGGAAAATTGAAAAGTTAGAGTTTCCCTGGTGTGGTGGGTTGTGTTGTGGTGACGCGGAGGGTGCCTTTGCAGGTTTTGTTCTCGTTTAACCATTCTATATGTAGCTGCTTATGCTTTGAACTGCCTTTCTATCTTTCAGGTTTTCATTTTTTCCCCATTTAAAACGTTTACCATCAGTTTGTAATTTTATCGGTTTTTAATACACGAATTCAAACAAAATAAATAATTATAAAATAATTTCCTAATATATTATGGAAGATTTTAGTTAGAATTCGATAATAATATATCGTTTGGTTTTTTTCCCAATCTATGGCACAGGAGTCGCCGAGTTGACACCTCCACCAGACTCGGTTGCGATTACTCTGTGTAGATGAGTTTCCAATAAATAGAGAACTTGAATAACAACTATCATTTAAATAACATCAATAAAATAGCAAGTGTAAACAGAACTAATAATTAATTAAGCATAACGAAGAACAAATGCGGCTGCAGCGCTCGCCCGACGAGCGGTTTCGGAACGGCAGCGTTGCCGCAAAGAAGAGAAAGAGTTCGCAAGGCAACAGTCCGTTTTTTGGACGATGTTGATCATCAAGTTGTAGCGCAATGCCACCACAATCGAAAGGAAATTAAGAGTTCCCTACAATTATTAGACATTGTTTTATTTGATTAACATTTATTAAAGACTTTTTGCTTTGAATTTAAAACACATAAACTTTTTGGGAAAATAACTTTACATGATGCAACAATAATATATCCGCAATCTGTTCAGTACTTGATTCAATTTTACTCAATTCGACAACTTTATCTGCATTTACTCTAATTTAATATTAACTTAAAATTATTTGGGAAAATGTGTATGCAAAACCAATAATAACACTGTTCGACAAAAAAAGCAATTGTTTGTCCCGAAGCAACTATGGCGATTTTTTGCTCCTTTGGTGGTCCAATGATGGAGAAATGACATTTTTAGCCCAAGTTTAATAGGGGGATTCATCAGAGATCAAAAAACTGATTTTTAACGTTTTTTCATAAAAAACGCCTTTTTTTGACGGTTTTTTTTTTTTTGGCTACAAACAACCTGCAACTGGTTCTTACCTCTGGGCCCATCGGTACTCACTTAATACCTATATAGAGGTAAGAACCAGTTGCAGGATGGCTTACATGTTGTTTGTAGCCAAAAAAGTAACCACGCGAAAAAACATGAAATAACATCAAAAAATGGAAATCGCTAATTTAGACAGTTTTGGAGCGGTGTTTGAGTTCCAAAATGGCCCATCGGTACTCACTTAACACCAATATAGAGGTAAGAACCAGTTGCAGTTTGTTTGTAGAAAAAAAAAAGTCAAAAAAGGCATTTTTTAATGAAAATACGTTTTTAAAAATCAGGTTTTTTTTTATCTCTGATGAATCCCCCTATTAAACTTGGGCTAAAAATGTCATTTCTCTATTATTGGACCACCAAAGAAGCAAAAAATCGCCAACGTAGCTTCGGGACAAACACTTGCTTTTTCTTGTCGAACTGTGTAATAATAATTAGCGTAACAAATTAATTGAATGATTGAGGACTTTTCATCGAATAGTTTACACTCTTAATTTTGTTCTAAAAATCTTATCTTCTAGCAAGAAAGTATTTTTGAATACAAAAAAATTTTTAATACCAAAAAAACATTAGAATCTAAAGATTAATCTGGCGGTAATTTGTGACCTGAGAGCGACAATGCAGGAAGTAAAAAGTAGTTATAATCTTGTTTAGTTTATTATTAAAATATTTTGCTGATTAAATTTATTTCATCCTTGTCTTGTGTTAATTCATAAATATTGGTAGTGCTTCGCATTGTCACGCCACAGTTCCGGGGAACGAGTCCCGGAGGACCAAGCATGTTTTGGATCTAAGCACTGGGGGTTCCCCGTGAGGCTGGCCACCTTACCGGGAATATATGCCCGTCACCAGAGAGCACTTGGTCAAGAAAGCTGCAATGGGCATGGCAGGCATATTAACGGGCTGTTGCATCGAGAAGTTTATTAGTTAATTCATAAAAAAGTATATTACACTCTTGCAACATAACTGTATTTATTTTATGTTTTGCATCAAATGCATTCAATTACATTTTTTTTTCTATACTTTGCATAACCTAACAACGTTATTTGGAAAAAGCACTATAATAAGAACGTATATATAGAATAAATAGTACTGAGATTTCGTTTTCTTACTTAAGTCATAAAATTAGTCCTTTTACTACTTTTCTATCATGGATTACAAACATATTTTTTGTGTTTATTGTTTTTAAAAAATAAAATTTTATGTAAAATAGAACATTCTTTTCTCGAGTTTAATTTCCCGATAATACTCGATACTTCACCTACTCTTTTACGTTATAACACTTATAAAACACAGTTGATACACGAATAACCTGTAATTAAATTTAAAACTTCTTTTTCAAGACTTTCCAAATCCATAGAAAAATTGATTATTAATTTAATTTGCAGAAAAGAAAACTACTTCATTATTTTTAATCACCAAACGATCGGTCCAATCTTGATTGTTGTCGTTTCTCCACTTTTATACGGTCCCCTATTTCAAAATACAAGCTTATTATCATCATAACTCAAAATGTTATGCTAGTAGAATTACGAAATTCGGTACTTTTCATTAACTTTTGACCCTGAATCCATTTCTGCAAAAATATTAATGTGTTTGTATTCAAATTTTTTCGAAAAAATTATGATTATTTTTTTTAAAAATATTAAATATTTCTTAAATTATATAAAACTATTTCAACTTTGTTTGGAAAGTTATAAAGTAACACACAAAAAAATTTCGTCTGGCTATGTATATTATTAATGGAGATATGATCAAAAGTTTGGAAATCTCATTTAACATTATGATCCATAAATTTTCTGTAACCATATCTCAACAACTATGAGGAATTTTGCAACGAAAATTGATATTTGGGATATTTTGATGATTCTAAACATTTCTATACCAAAAAATTTGGGTGTTGCCATTGAAAATTTTAAAGTTGGTATTAATTTCAATATGAAGACGACCCCTTACGAGATTTTTGTGTTGACCAATCAACTCATGACGTTATTTCCGTTAAAATGACTTTTCACAATTATGCTTCCGACAAATGGTGCCTAAACAGCGAAGTCTGTTCTCTTTTTTTTGTCCACGACTGTACCTTATGCCAACAACCCAACAAAAAATGATTAATGAAAAATCATCTCTCACAGCATTCCATACTATGGTTTCAGCCAACCCAATTATTTCATTTTCAAGTCTCTGTTGTCTTTTCCAAATAAGAAAGACAATGCAATGCGAGATCCATTCAAAAATCACGGCTGTTATTGTTGACTTAAGGCATTCTTCAAAACCAAAATAGTCAGAACGCGTGACACATAATTTGGAGGTAGACAAGTCACCCCGACAATGATGTTCATATCCTGAGGAGTGGTTCCGTTTGTTGCGAGGTATAAGAATAGTTCCCGCGTTTGCCAAGAAGAGTGTGAACCTTCCCCGCGGTAAAAATAGGGCGTATCGAGTCATGACGGTAAGTAGAGGCATGTCACCTTTGAGATTGGGTTCGCACTCTCGCTGATTCACGGCCGAAATATCATTAGCATAGAAAATACAATCTGCGAAATTAGTTTTTGTCCAAATATTTTTCGGTCGTATTTTTTAGTCGGTTAAGGAGTTCGCTTTGCATGCGGAATGTTCACCCTTAAAACAAAAGAGTGATATCCACTCATATGAGAGAAGTGCATTTTCGACACTGGAAAGGAGTGAAAATTAACTCAGACTGAGTTAAATTCACTCGTTTGTTTTAAGAGTGTTCAGGACCAGGTTCGAGTCCGGACATCGCCAAAATAACTGCTGCATGTTAATATCCTCCTAATAACTCACCCGATATCACCCTTAAAAGTGGCTTTGGGTGCCCACGCAGGTGTCGTCACTTGACTGCAGTTCTAAATTACGATTCCAGTAGCCAATAGCCTCCGGGTAGCTCTAGTTGTGAGGAACCCTAGCAAAACATTTTTTTCTGAAAACCTAGCCTTTTTGCAAACTTCCACCCCATCTGAAACCTCTAGCTTTTTTTCTGAACGTGGCTTTTTTGGCCTTTTGCAGTCCCCGCATGTTTACCAGAACTGAGAGCCAGGTCTGCTCTAAATATTAAACATGTGTCTACTGTCACAACTATGGGAATTTTTTTGCTAAATAGACACCAAATGTCTAAGGACTATTTTTTTTAAATATTTCAAGTCGTTTTCCCCAAAAATAGACGTTTATATGGTAAAAAAAATCATCAGACCAACTAAGTGGAGATAAATAGAGTCTATACGTCAGAGTCTTTTTTCTAATCTTTTATTTACGCAACACAGTTATCTTTTTTTTTTTTAATTTTACTTTTATGTCCAATACAGCTTGTAAAATCTATACTGAATTACCTTCGAAGATTTTGTTTCAAAATTTATTTTCATTGTCTATTGTCCTACTCAAATGTTCCTAAAATTAGCATCTTAATTCAAAACACTTGTGACAAGAATAGAAGCAACAGACTGATTAAGAACATGTGCAACGAATTTCATGCCAAAGTTTTAAAGAGTAGATAAATACGATGTTAGAAAATGTAGTAGTTTAATAAAATTGAACTGATAAATATAAAAACTTTAACACTTTAAATATTTTATTTTTTGATACAGATAGATATTGATACTAAATTTGGAGTTTTATCGAAAATAAAAATGCATTAAACAGCATCAATGCCAGCAACTCCATAAAAACAAAGTCATTTTTTATACAAATAACGATTGGTACAAGTCAGCTGCTTCGGTATCAATATTTTTGAAGCGCTTGAACGTTCTCTTTTTTTACCCGCACGATCGTGATAGCTCGGTCGGAAATGGTAGAAAAAGTCTGTAGTATTAAAAGGAAAAAAGTCTGCTGGTGTGAAAAAAAAAACTCGTAAAGTTTAAAGCATTTTTGTATATTTTACTCGAAAAATTTGTGAGTTTTATGCAAAATTTGTTTTTAGCCTATAAATTATAAGAAAAACATTATATCATTAACATTAAACTTTAACTTTTATATCTTCAGTCCAACGCTCTCCCAACTTAGTTCGTCATGCAGTGATTCCACAAACCGTTTAAATGCCCTACTCTTTACTTGGTTAGAAAATAAAACATTAAAAGAAATTAATAGTATTTTGCTGGAAAACTAACAGATTTAGTTACTGCGCATACTTTAACTATAGCATGGAAAGTGCGATTTTAAGATGAAATTTTTTTTATAAAAATACCTGGTTTTGTAATATATTATGTTTACATTCATTGTTATAAATTCGCTTTTGTTTCAAATATATATTGGGGATATTTTTTTAAAACACATTTACTCTGCCCGATTTTAAAGTCAAACTACTGTTATTGTCATTCAAAGGAATTCGCATTCATATCGCACTCGGGTCTCCTTATAGCTCGTTAACAAATGTATTGAATACAATAGCATTCATCTTTCTAGCATTTAGAGCTCATCCACCCTATTATAAGGGAAGAATGGGCATTTTCTGGAAATGTTTAATGGCTTACAGACGGATAAATAAGGTTGTGTGCTCAAATTCAAATGTATAGAAATAAGGTTTAAAATGCAGACAAAATCGATGCCATTATTTTTTTTAATATACAGTCTAATGTTATTAAAATACACTAAGGAGCCAAAATAACCTGTATAGGCATACATCTGCGAATAAAGGTGCATAAAACCAATCGGAATTCGTAGCTATATTTGGCAGCGTCTATGTGCTGCCCTCATAAAATGTTATAAAAATTGAAGGGATTTTGAAAGTATCGGGGGTTGAGAAGTGGAATTCCTTATCCATGCATCTCCGAGGTGGAAATGAATTTTGTATTTTCACTAACGACAATTTCACGAATGCATCATGAACATCGATAATCCAGTAAAACATCAAATGGAATTCCATTTCTCAACCCCGATACTTCCAAAATCCCCCCATAACCTGTCATGATGGCAGCACATAGACGCTGCTGAACATAGCGACGAACTTCGATTGGTTTTATACACCTTTATTCGCAGATGTATGCCTACACTCTTAAAACAAAAGAGTGAAATCCTCTCCAGTAGGTGAAGTGCATTTTCGACACTGGAAAGGAGTGAATATTTACTCAGACTGAGTTAAAATCATTCGTTTGGAGTGATCTTGTCGGAGGTTTAACATACAAAGGATCCACTCCTTTCGGGGAAGTGCATTTTCAAGACTGGAGGTGTGAAAATTAACTCAGACTGAGTTAAGACCGCTCGTTTGTTTAAAGAGTGTATACCAGTTATTTTGGCTCTTCAGTGTATACATTCTAATAAAAAATTAATATTCTAAACTTCTATTTTAACTTTTAACAGCATAATCCTTAGCATATATGTATATCATTGGTCAAACGACAAACCACGAATGTGCAAAACCACAGGAATGGAAAGCTGGATACTGATAAGCCCACGATTTTCGAAAACTTTCAATCACTAACATTTGCACAATCATCGTGTTGTCATTGGACCAACGATATAGACTTATAAAAAAAACCTCCCTAAATAGTGGTATTAGTTTTTTTAATGCACATTTACTTTGCCAAGCTGCTATTCAATTCAATGTCAACTTATTATTATTGTACCCCACCGGAATGCGCATTCATCAACGCTTTCGGCTCTTTCTTTTGTTCTCTATCGCATGCATTGAATGCAATCTGCTATCTTTTCTGGTATCCAAAGATTGTAGCACTCCTCCGCCCTATTCTTAGGGGCGGGTGCATTCTGGCAGGCAAATTTTGCGCTCGTTAACGCCTTCATTGTGTTTGAAAGCAGTGAGCGATCGCTCAGGCACTACGCTGACGATGGCGAAATTAATTTGGGATTTGGCGGTGGACGAGGATGAGTTAGTGCGAGTTGGATGATTGTGATAGGGATTGACTTTGGTATTTCTAACTAGTTTCGAAATTAAAAAATACACTGAGCTGCCAAATTATTAATACCACCTGCCAATATGATATTTGGATTTTTTTTTTTTAAATTTAGCACTGCAGGAATTCTTCTTGGCATAGATCAGCGGTTCCCAACCTGGAGGCGATTGCCCCCAAGTGGGCGATTTATGTGGGACAAAAAATACTTGAGGGGCGATCTGAGGCGATGAGTATTCAAAGGATGGAAATTAAAATAATGTTTCACCTTTGTACAACCATAACTAAACCTGTCAATTTTTACTTTCAACTCTCTTAAATTTTCTAGAAATCTGTAAAAATATCTTAGTTAATTATTTTACTTTTTTTCTTTTAAAAATATGTGTTTTATGTTTTTCCATTTTATTTAAAAGTGACCGGATAAAGCTTCTTTGGTTGTTTTTATAAACGGTAGTAAGTGTTATAAAACTGTTTTATAGTTGCCCATAACTCAAATTATGATTAGACAACATACAGAACGAGGCGATGGCCCAGAAAAGGTAGGGAACCACTGATAGATTTATGAGATTTTGAGAATTGGTATCACAAATATGAGATCTGACTTTTAGATGGACTTCATTTTACGATTCCTTATGATTTGATGTTGCTATATCCAGCTGTCTGATGCCCTTTTCAATTTCATTCCACACATTCTCAATTTCGGTGAGATCTGGTTACTGTACAGAACTTTGAAACAAGGTAAAGTTCCATCATATGCTCTTTGTATCTTCTGAGGATATCGCGAGCTTTTATGACGAGGAGCTTTGCACTACTGAAAGTATCTATTCCTTTCAGGGTACACAATTACCATATCTGGGTGGGATTGATACCTAATAAGCGATAATACCTAAATACTCTTGGACATACAGACTTTGTTTAGAAGGAATCAAAGAACTCATGGAATGCAATAGAAAACATCCTTCTTACCGTAATATGGCTTCTACCAGCTTAAAGTGTTATAGATTGCATAAAACTGAGGATTTTGGTTGAATAAAACTACCCAGTGGTCATAATTATAATGGTCTTTCAGCGTAGAAATTTGCAAATAATTTGTTTTAACTTCGGTACAGAGTATACACAAGATCTCAATCTCATGATTAATATTTTAATGAGTAACTTTTTTTTCAAAGCTTTATTAATGTTTTTTGTAGTGCATCGGAACCTCTTTAAAGTAATTTCCTTTTTTAAATTTTTTTATTCCAAAGGAATGCCATTTTTTTAAATTGAATTTCGATCCTCCTTTCAAAAAAAGAAAGTTCGACATCAAACGCCTAAATTTTATACTTTTTGTTCTTTGTCGGTCCATCTTTTTGGTCGTCCGTTAATATGTCAGTTCCAATTTCAACTTAGTGTTGATTTTTTAATACATTTTTTAAGAAGGTATGATAGCAGCGTCTAATCTTATAATTATTTTCAGTCATCTGGTGAAAAGGTTATAATAGCAATTTCTCCACAAATGAATGAAATGAGTGAAATTAGTCTCAATGAAATCAATGGAATGTGATTTCGAATCCTTAGAATTAAATCAAATGAACTACAAAATATGTCTTTGAACAAAATCATTTCTTGAAAATTACATAGTTTTTAAAGATAAAAGGTTTTTTTTTTCATAGTTGTTTTTTAAATATAACACTTATCATTACTCTAAATTACATTGGCTTGTAACTTCTTAAGCTTTTCTATTCTAATTTTTTTTTGTTCAATTAAAAGAACCTAAATCAGTTTGAATTGAAAAATGTGTCGCTCCTTGGATCGCGTAGTTTGAGAAATGCGCTAATGCAGTAGTCACCAAGAAGTCCCATAACTAACGCAGCGGTGTTTTTGTAGCTGTCATTCACGTCAAAACTTCGAAATGGAGAAAATAGCCCCATATATTCCTGTCCCCTTATCACAATCGGGCCAAGAAACTCTGAGGAGAGAGTGTAGAGAAAGAGTATTTTTAAATGCGTCTAAAAACAGGTACCTTTTGACTTGACGCTGTCTCAAAAGAGTTAAAAATATTATTGTCAGATCAGAAAGTGAAGAGGGGACCCGTAAAAAAAGTAACCGCCCACTTGAAAGTGGAACTTAAAATAAACCACTAGCCGATTTTGCGTAATTTTTTTTATCCTTCATTATAATTAAAGCTATTTCTTCTTATTTGAATGGTTCGCTTAGAAACAGACAGCTGAAATTCTTGGTGTCAGCTAAAAGCATTGGACTTGCTTTTTCTGCCATCTCCAAGTTGACAAGCGCGGTAATTGCTTCTTATATTCCAGTCAAAACAGTTTAGAGAGAGGATTTTATCGCATTTCTTTCCAAATGATTATTTTTATGTTTCACAAATTTATAACAGTAGTTGTTAAATGTTCACTCAAACCAGTTATTAGAGAATAAGGTGGAAAAAACAATGAATTTGTAAATTTTTCAAGCCGTACTCAGCAAAAATATTTTTATATGGTTACAAACGAAATTTTTTTTTAATATTCGACGTTATTAACTTTTTGTACGTGTTTAAAATCTGCACTTATTTGCTACTTTTACTAACAGTACTTAAAAGTATTTGTAAAAATATTATACAATAAAAAATATTAGAAGTTTTTAAGAAGTAATTTTTTTTAGTTTCATGTTATCATAATAAACATATATTCTGAAAACTAAGAAGCAGTCTAAATTATAATTAACGAATATATTTTTCTATATGAATTAATGTATTCGTTTTATAGTTTCAGGGGTATGATTTCAAGAAAATTCGTTTATGTGCTGTACGTGATAAGCTGTTTTATAAAAATCCATTGTGTAATTCATATTCTGAATTATATGTAAACAAAATGGTTATAAACTTTTTTGAATAACGGTTAACTAGTTTCTTTAGCATTATTTAAAAACACAACATTGAAGATGTATAATGAAAAAACGGCTGTATACTTTATTTCTAAATTCGAAATTCATTCCCAGCATAAATTTGTATGGATGTAAACAAAAACAACAAAACGAACCAATAAAAGCAAGTTTTCAAGATATACGTCTTCAAGCAGTCGAGTTTCATTTTTAAATTTTTGATCAACCTCCCTCCAAACAAAAGACATTTTTGAAACTGTTTTACTAAAATGGCATCCTTAAAGCATTTTTTGGTTGAATTGATATCATTTAAGGGGTCATAGGAGTCTTAAAAATGTGCAAAGAAGGTACTACAAAACATAGTTTGATCTTTCATGTCATTTTTGAACTACTCAATGTAAAAGTATAATTTTTTTATATGTAATTCTACAAGATTTATTTATTATAATCCTGTTTCTTAGATTTATGAAATCTTAAAATTTATGAAACTTTAGCCAAAACTAAAATAAATGATATTAAAAATGAAGCTATTTGGACACATTGTGATTAGGCTTGCGCGGCAAATTGTGAGGTCAAAATTGAAAAAATGACCAAGAAAATGAATTTATATTGCACAAATATGTACAAACAAAGACTTATACCTAAATTCCCAGCTCAATTTTAATTCGAAAATATTTTTTAAAAAAAATAAAATCAAAAATTTTAAATTTTAATTAATTTTTTTAGAAAAAAGTTCTTAAAATAATTTCTAATTAAAATTGAGCTGAGAATTTAGGTATAAGTCTTTGTTTGTACATATTTGTACAATATAAAGTCATTTTCTTTGTCATTTTTTCAATTTTGACCTCACAATTTGCCGCGCAAACCTAATCACAATGTGTTCAAATAGCTTCATGTTTAATATCATTTATTTCAGTTCTGGCTAAAGTTTCATAAATTTTAAAATTTGATTTATAATAAATAAATCCTGTAGAATTACATATAAAAAATTATACTCATTTATTGAGTAGTTAAAAAATGACATGAAAGATCAAACTATGCTTTGTAGTATCTTCTTTGCACATTTTTAAGACTCCTGTGACCCCTTAACTTTCTATCTGCCATCACTATTCGGATCATGGATTCGAAAGTGGATGAGGCAACAAATATCCGGGATTCTGATGCAACAGAACTAAAATATTTTGGCACTGTAATAATTGTATCGGTAATTTTAAGGATGATTAATATTCTAAACACAATTTTAAATATTTTTTGTAAGTACTTATATTTATGTTATTAATTTTTTCTATGATTAAAAAATAGATTTAAACCATGAAATATTCTTTTTCAGCTACTTTAACACAAAGCCTATGAAAATAAAAGCTAGATTTCACTTCTTCGTTTCATTGTTGACAATAAACGCTTTTCACTTAGTTCATCCATTTCTAAATTTTCCACCAGCTGCATTTTGTATTCAGTCAAACGCAATCAACAATACCGGCCTACAAAACAACGTTTCTAAATATACCCTCTTTAGAACAAACGATCAAGCAGTCGAGTTTCACCTTACATTTCTTTTTTTTTTCAACCACCCTCCAAACAATAAACTTCTGTTTCACCCACTTTTCAAATCCCCTCTGCTAGCAGAACTTTAAAATAAGTTAGTCATTTGCTGAGAACAGTTGAATCATTTTTCTTAAAAATAAAGAAGTAAGGCAGCTATATCCAAGAAAAATGACAAATCATGTGCCATTGGGTGTCTCAATATTTATTAATGTTTTGTATAATCTAGGGGGAAATTTAAGATCCCTACAACTAGTTATATTCCCTACAAAGCTTAATTTTCTCATTTACGTCGCATTTTTTCCTCTGATGATAATGACACCTAAGAACTACATTGCCCCATCATTATTTTAATCCATTGAAATCCACTGTTTTTCTCCAAACCAAAATTACATAGATATTTCATAAAACTAAGTTCTTTCAAGCGTAACTATTTCAAATCGTGCTTTTAATACATCGCACAGTGCGCGGAAAAGTGACGTAACGGTCAACTGCGAATTTTAGAGTTAAAAACTCTAAAATATTCAAAATTTAAATATCTTGGTAGAAGAGTTGTAATGCAGCTATCGGTTCCTTATTTTAATATAATGGCCAAGCAATAAAAAAATTAACTTCAGGTGATTTTTCTTAAAAACTAGCTTTTTACATATAGGTCCCTTTTCCACCCACGGTGCCGTATAATCCCATAGTATTGTTTTTAGAAATTTCCGAAGAACTCGTTTAAATTTAACAGAGTTCCGAAACCAGGATGTTTTAGTCTTTGATATTCCAATTCTAAAGTAAGTCAACAGTTCCTGTGTGGTTGCCAGGATGCTTATTAGAGCAGAAGATCGTTCTGTTGAAGTCTTTTTTTTTTCTCCTACCTTTCTATGAAGGTATGGTCTATAGCATGTGGTGAACACCTTGACAGAGATAAGGGGCGCGTACTAAATATAGGAGGTTTTCTTTATTTTTTTAAGCGAATGGAGAAAATTTTGTTGATTTGAATCTTTTGTTCTCCATTTTTGAATGCCATTGGAACGACTAAAAGCTTTACATTTTTGCAACTCCTTTTTTCGTCCTTTTTTGATGAAGTTTGTTTTCTGTACTTTTGTGTTTTCGATAAAATTATTCGTGACGACGATGGATCGTCTCAATTGGAAGAGCTTAGTGGAAGGTCGTGCTAAGTGACATTTTTGCAAAAAAGAATATTGCTTTTTGTGTCAATGAAGATATTATTCCTTTTTTTTTTAAAGATAACAAAAGCTTAACATTATTTACACAAACTTTAAGTTAAGTTTATTTTTTACTGATTGCTAGTACCATTATTAATGGACCTAAGCGAAAGCGACTAATTTTAGAACTCCTTTTCTGGTTTTAACCATTTTGTCACTTAGCACGTTCTTCTGCTAAGCTCTTCAGTAGCGATTCTTTTTTCTTTTCATTTAGGCTAAATTAAACATACAAACGAGCGTTCTATATTTTAGCTACAGAGTTAAATGGAGTAAAATAGCATGAGGACGGATATAAAATGTAAATATTATTAGTATTTGAAATATAAATATTGTTGTAATTTATTAATTTACTTGACTTTATCAAAAAGTTTTTCGCTTAAACATATCAATTTTATTTTAAGTCAGTTTTTAGACTAATTCGGTTGATGCTCTAATTTTTCTTAAAACACTCATGAACTTATATAAAACATGAAATATCGTTTTAAAGCAATTAAAATTGAAGTTAAATTTACTAATTACATTTAGTTCATTATTTAGGCATTATAAAAAAATACTAAATCAATCAACTTACTAGTCATGGGGTTGGTCAGCAGCTGAAAAAGAAGACGGAATATTAATTACATATCATGAATTAGTGAACTCAATTTTAAATTAATACTAAATAGAGAAGCTCTGGTGGCCATTAATTAATTATTTAAAAAAAACCTACGTACTTACTGTTTTCAGTAAAAAACCCAATTAAAGGTTGTGTAAACGTATCGAATCGAAATTTAAGACAATAATATAATGCATTTAATTTCGAATTGTATTGACTAAAAAAATGTTAGTTTCTGTTCAATTCTGAATTTTTCATTGTTTTCATTAGTATCACAAAGAAAATTAAGAGAAATGGAAAAGCGTACCAAGTGGCAAAAAGGGGAAAACGAGAAAATGAGCTCTGAAGTTTTAGTTAACACTCAGATCCGGTAAAACCGGTGCTTGCAAATGGAAAAAACGTATTTAAACTTAAAGTTTATGATAAAGGGGAAACTTTTTAAAAATTCGTGTTGTTGTTCTTAATAAAAGAAATAGTATGGAATAGTATGGAAGGTACATATATATTCCAGCTTGTGTGCTTGTTCAAAGAACCGCTTTTTAAAAGAAGGAATAACATGTTTATTGACACAAAAATCTCAATTTTATCAAAAATGTCACTTAGCACGTTCTTCCACACTGTAAAAAAAAACTGTAAATTTACGGTCATTTGCCCTTCAATTTTTACGGGCATTGGCAGTATTTGATGGAATACGGTCTGACCCACTAAAAAAACGGCAATATCCCTTAAACTGTTAGAAAATAAGTGCGACCCCCGTATTTTTACAGTTTCAGCCCATCTCTTAGCAAAATTACTGCACCACGCCGTAAATTTACATCGGGCAAGGGAAAATCCCTTCATTTTCGGAATGACGTCACACCTAAACTGCAACCGTGATGTTTTTCAACCCGGTAAAAACAAACCAAAACACTGGAAACTGGAAGACGAAGCAGCATGGTTCTAGTGGGAATCTAATTAAAAGTAAGTAAAATGTTATTGTTTCTTTAGTTGAATGTATTATCATTTCAAATCAAGACAATTATGTAACAAATTGCCACTTTTTGCTTTGTATATTTAGCAGTCGGAAATAATTACCAAACTAGCCACTATCCAAACCAAAATGAAAGCATTATAGAATTTTTACATATTCGAATCACCTAGAATTTAATGTATACTTCGTTCTAAGTTTTTAATATCTTTAAATGATTTTTATTTCAGTATTATGATTTGTGTTCTAAAATTCAACGGTCGCTAAAAGAATATCGATAATCTTATTTATTTCTGACTTATTGGAATGTAGATTTCAGTAGTTGTTGGAGAAGGCTTAACGCAAATATTTACGTAAACAACTGGTTTCATAACAACTGCATTATATGCTATTCATTGAATGCAAAAAAAATTGTAAATTCAATGTTAAAACTGGAGATTCAGACGATATTAAAAAAATATTGTTTTGAAAAAATTCAATGTCACTTTTAATTGCGAATGTCTGCAGGGCAAAGAAAGTTATTTTAGAATAAAGTTTTATTTGGGCAGATCGGATTTCAATACGTGAGGTAACTTTAATGCTTCAATGATTTACTTTTCATTGAAATTTTTTGAAAAAATTATTATTTCAGCAATAGAAAAGAAAAATTCTTATTGTAAAATGAATCATGATAGTCCCATTACCAAGATACTACTATACTAAAATATATTTTAATTATATACTTAACAAAGAGCCTGAGTGCTGTTAGAATTTTTTTTAATGCAAAGCAGGTTAATGACCCTTTATAAATTGGAAGCACAAGCAAATTAAATTTCCCTTTAATTTAGATTATTTTTAATTGCAACAGACGAACACAATTCCTGGCAATGGCAAGTCGAAGCTGATTTTGTGGTTTCCTTAACATTTATTTTAAATTACCGCTAATTATAAATCTTCATCAAATTTATTGTCATCCTAATATCCTTATATTAACAGTTGTGATTATTTGTGGAGCTATTTCTAAAAAAATGTCAACAAGCATAAAACAGTTGTTGTTAACAAATTTATATATTTAAAACTGTTTTTGTTGTTTCTTAGTCACCTGCTAAAGGAAAGCCTTCACCAAGAGACCTGGAAGTTAAAAGTTTGCCCCTGCTCATCTATAGCACATCTACATCTATAAGCTAAGTAATTCAATTAATATAACTATATTAATGAACTAGTTCATTTGAGTAGTACATAACTAAATTAACCCTCTAATGCATACTGTTACCGTTTGGTAACAAGTTACAAAATCCACTGTATTCTATTAAAGTAGACCTCCCTCTCGACAAATTTGTGTTTTTCCATCTATTACATTCCATTTTGAAGTTTTTGTAATAACCCTCATAGGTGACAATAGTAAAAGTGTATTCAGAATTAAAGAGTGACGTTATTAACTGTTGTGGAATTACGTTTTAATACAAATAAATTGTTTTGAAAAATTAATTATAGTTAAAGAGGGTTATTTTGAACTATAGGTATTTAGTAGTTTTCCAGTCGTTATTATCAAAATTTGATTTTGTAGTTGGTTTTTATCAGATGGAAATTTTTTTAAAAATTGAAATTATTTGAATTCTAATGCAGTTAAATTTTTTTTAGTATTTTTCCCATAATGTATGATTATTAAAGGTACATATATATTTTTGGGGGGCAAAAAAAAATTCATGCATTAGAGGGTTAAACTCCTCCGTGCAACAGCCCGTTAGTGAGCCAAGGCCTGCAGTGTCCATTTCAGCTTACTTGATTAAGGGCTTTGGGGTGCTAGGCATATGTTTGGGAAGGTGGTCAACCTCATGTGGAGCCCCCAGTGGTGTTTAGTTAACAAGCATGCTTGGTCCTCGCTTTATCAACCCACTTGAGGGATGAAAGAATGAGTCGACCTAGCCCAATCCAGGTCTTGAACCCGGTACTAGTTGTATGGTAATCTAAAGCACTACCTCTGGGCCACTATTACTGTACTGTAGAAATATTATAAAAATTCTTTTTCTTGCAGGTTTAAATTGGTTAACTGCATAAGCCGCTTCAATTTTTTTCCAGTTTTTTAAATCGCTCAAATGTTTTTTTTAATACCATATTTAGACATAATTTTCCCTTTTCTGTAAACAGTTGTCGTCAATATCATTAAAAATGTTTTGTTTATACAAAAATATACTAATGCTTTCGATTCATTTTGAATGAAAATCAAAAAGTTAAAAAGATAACCAATTCTAATTTCATATTTTCTTTACCTTTGACTTCTGTGGAGAAGCACCTACTCTATTCTCGATGTATTGGATCATCCGACATATGCTGATGAATCTTGGAAGATCTTGTGATTTTACAGAAATAGAAAAAAATTTGTTTTTGGAATGTTCGTTGCCATTTTTATAATATTTTGTTCCATTTGCGATTCGAAACTAAGGGGGAAAAAAGGCAAGTTCTGAATTTTTTCCTTCGGGTTATGTAGGATTTCGACCAAAGCAATTTAAGAGATTTTTTAAACATTAAAGCTTTTTGGTCTAGGAAAATGTTCATGTTAGCGAAATTTCGTGTTAAGCGAGTTTGTGTTACCGAGGTTCGACTGTATTACGAAACATAATTTATGCCTTAGTTTTTTTTTTAAACTTTTAAGTGTAAAAGTGACAATGTTAATCAATAATCAAAATGTTCTTGGCTTTCCTTTAAGTTTGCTGTTTTTTAACATATGGCAATACAGTTTTTACTGTTACAGGGACTTCTTGGGGATCTACCTCCATCGACTTGGACTGGCTGCTGATGAGACTTGCCTGCTCTGCGGCTTTTATTAGGTTGGATGCTGACCCTGCAATGCACTGTCACAACATCCGACTCATGACGCCCAGGCTGGGCATCTACCAACTTATGGCTGTAATACTTCCTGGGAGGCACAGCATCAAATGGCTCAGAGAAAAGAATAGGCCTTGTATTAAGTACAGTAAGTTTTTATAATAGTTGTTGATGTAATTGTACATAATGTTTTAGGATTTTTGAATTTTTTTCTTTTGCACTCTTTTGTTGTTTTGAAAAAGATTTACTGTGTGTATGTTGTACATTTTTTCTTATGCGATAAATACATAAATATTTTTCGCATATACATTTTTTTATTTGTTTCATCTGAATGAATTAATTTTAAACTTATTATCTCATCATTTATGACATATTCTCTTTTATCAAATTTTAAAATAGATTATATGAGATTGACTGTAGGTCTTATAGAATAATAAAAAGCTCAGTGCAAAAATTGAAAAAAGCTTAATGATTTGTTTAGTTATTGTTTATAATTTATATATAATAATAAATCATGAAAAAAAATTAATTCCCATGGTTATTTTAATTTATAAATAGTAGTTTTAGTAAATTTGATGTAGTACAGCCATTTATAATAGAATTTGCTTTATCAAATATCTAATATTCAAATGATAATAATTAAAATATATAAATTAACTCTTACATGAAAATTTTGCGAGCTGGGTGACTCGTAAATATTTATAATCAACAATACCATTTGTTAAAAAAAAGTAAAAAAATTCTACATTATAAATGAAAATAATCTTATTTCCAGCATTTTAAATATGGAACAAAGAACCAAATTATAATTTTGTCCTTTATTTTGATAGTTAGAAGGTTTAATAAACTCTACATAGCCACTGTAAAATTAATGCATACCCAAATTTGTGAATTTGCATTCACATTTTCAAAAATTCAACCTGTATAAGTGTCAGCTTTTTTTTGCTTGTGATATTTTTATAATGGATATTTATATTTATTTTTCATTTGTTAATTTATAGAGCTTTCTGTGGAAATAACCATGAAAAAGGTTCTAAAGCACCAAATAGCAAGAGAAGTCCAGTTTGTTTGTTGCAAAAGGATTTTTATTTGAAAAACTATTGAATTTTATCACATGGACAGATTTTTGTAATCTTGATTTTGGTATGTAAATTTGAAGAAGCCTGATGCTAACTCTCAATTTATTTATTTATTTTTGCTTTTCCTACAAAAATTATTTTCTAAAGCTTATTATATATTGTGTCATTACACAAATCTACATGTATTGATTTACTATTTTAAATTCTCATTCTCATCATTCCATTTGACATTCTGTTGTTTTACACAAAAGCGTTGAATTTCCATAAATAAGAGGCTATTCTGTTAAATTCACTCGAGTTTATAATTAAAAAAAAGACTTCAAAATTTTAATAATTGAAAAACAAAACGTTTATCTTTGTGAATGCTACTAAAATTAATAAATAATTTACAGGGTATGCTTTAAGTTCAGTTAGTAAGAATTTTAGTTCTATAAATTCATCAATTTTTATTAATTACATTTATGGTTCAAATATTTGTTTAACTGATTAAAATAATATTTTATAAATGTGTGTGAATTTTTTTTCGTTCTATAAATTTATTTCCATGCTATTCCCTCTTGTGAGTGCAAGATGTTTGTTTTTTTACTTTAAGTTATTTTATACTTTAATGTGTGAAGAGTCCAGGGAAACCAGTTGATTTTAGGAATCTTCTTGTAATTGGGTCTGCTTAGCCGCATGAGATCTCTGTGGTGGCATGTTTCTCTTTTGGTACAAACATGGGACTTGTGTCTTGCGTGTATTGGGTTGCTTGGAGAAAAAAACCAAATAAACAGGTTTCCTTACACCAGGTTAGGCAATGATTTGTTATTGCTGCCAAAGAGGCCTGGCGTAGACAGATTCCTATGCTTTGAAGGGTTTTTCCCCTGTGTTCTTCCTGTGAATTTATTTACTATGTTTTTAAGTTAATATGCTATTATTGAAAATTGTTTTACTTGTAATTTTAATGGATAAAATTAAATGTTTGTTGAAATTGCTTTTTTGTGTTTCTATTTTGTTATGCTACAAACACAATGCCAATTAATTTACCAACACCATCAGAAAACGGTTAAAAATATCACAAACTATCAATTTAGGGTTCGACCGTAATCAGGTAAAGCGTATCCTTACAGGGCGTAGTTATACGCTTGATACCGTTATTAAGCTTTTCAATTTACGGTCCATAGTCGTTTAATTACGCTTAAATAGTAATTAGGCAGACTGTAATGTTACGTTCAAGGACCGTAATTTCACAATTGATACTGTATTTCTTTGCCTCGTTAAATTACGGGCTGTAGGAAATTATGGGCTTGAGTGTATTTTAACGGTGCATGGTTGGAAACTTTGTTGCCGTCCCAAGCCCGTAATTTTACTGTGATTTTTTTAACAGTGCACAAACTGACAACACAGCATGAGTGATTTTATACTAAAAGCATGTATATTGTTTTTTTAAAAAAAAATTTCGTAAAAAAAGGGGAACGTTATGCTGAAACTAAGAACAAAATATTTACAAATTTATATTTCTTCATCAGCGCACACGTTATATTCCACCCCATTTTGATTCCATCCAAAATAATAGGTTATGCATTTTTACAAGTGTAAAATAAAAACAGTAAAATTAACTCTTTACATAAAAAAACCTAAACATAAAACACATGCTTAAAAAACATCTTCTCACAGAAATTCAAAATTAAACTTGTTACAAATGTGGATAATAAAAAGCTTTGCTCAAGCAAAATAATGTTCTTTTCTAACTTCACGCTCAAAGCTCAGTCATAGTCTAGTTTGAGGCAATTGAAACATTTCAAATTACAAAAAGTTTTAACTAATGCTATACTTGACTTGGATTATAGTATTACAAAAATGACATTTTGCTAGGTCAATCTGTAAATAGAATTTGCGAATGTAAGATTAGTGATGCTTGATTAATGTTATTTTTCGAAAGATTTTACATCTACATCGTAATAATTCTTTTTGTAATTTAAAGGTAAATATATCAGCTAGACAATTTAAATGTAATTTATCATATCCCTTTTCTATATAAAGAAATTTTTCGGAAACATTTTTCAAAAAAGCCCCAAAAGTATTGAACAAACTACCTACAGAACTTCAAAGTACCCCTTCTTTAAACAGGTTTGAAAATTCTTTATTAAATTTTATATTGTCAATAGACAATATTGGTGTATTTTTTAATTTATAGAAGAGAAATGTTTTATATATGTCCGGCTGAAAAGAATTTTTGGACATTTGTTTTGATTATATAGCATTAGCATTGCCACATTTTTTTCTTTTGTGCATATTTACATATTTAAATTTATTATTTTTTGTGTTTTTATTAACTTATAAAGTGTCTTACTATTGTGTCTTATTAATTATAATTATGATTATTTTAGTCACATATACGAGTTTTTCCCCCCTTGGGACGAACAAAAATGTTCTGTAATGTTTGTTCTGTGTTAATAAAGTGTTTGTTAAGTGTTTTTTTTTTTTTTTTACGTAATACTAAGATAGGCCACATTTGCGAAATTAGATTTGATGAAAAATAAATATGACTAACATAACATATTTTTATTTTAACTTGAAAGATTTTATATTATACAAGACTTGCTGAAGACCACACTTAATATGCTATAAAAATCATTTGTAAATGTTAAAAAAAATTGTAACGAGAAAGAGGGGAAGATCCCAAAATAAAAATTCCATTTAACATTTTTAGACAGGAAGACAAATATAACATAAATAAGTGTTTAACCGCTTATCGCAGCTTGTGACATTGCAATTACTCATGTCTGCCGAGAGGGTACAGAACTTAACTCAATTATCCATGAACATCTTCACACTTTTTTTTCACTTTCTGAGATAAATAAACTGGGGAATTGATGTTTTTATCGTAGTAATGTTAGTATAACTTTTAGATATGCTGAATATATTTACCAAAAATATATTAAAATAAACAAGTATTGCATACCGAGCATGTACACTTTATAAAAGTTTGGTAAATGTATCTTTTTTTAATTAACAAATTGCAGGAAGGCAATCAAAACGCACAATAATATTCTTCGAAGTAAATATTAAACTTTAGCAGATTAATTCAAATGAAATAATATATAGTTGTACTGTATCAATAAAGTTTAAATGTATCTAAGAAAAAGGATAGAATTAAAAAAAGATCGATGCAAGTTGTATTGCTTAGTTACAAAAAATAAGAACTTTAAGGATTCTGAATAGAGGTTTTACATTTTCATTTACCACCATATAGGAATAAGGTTTAAAACGTGCTCTACTGCTCTCTTTTGTGCCTTAAATAGCCTTTCTACCAAATGAATAGTAGCTATTTAGGTCTATTATTTGCATTGCTGAAAGCCCCGGAATCGTCAGTGCTTTATTAATTACACTGCAATCTCAAAGAACACATTCGGAACACTTTTAGCTCACTTTTATGAAATTTGTGTTCTCATAAAGTTCTACATGCTTTCAGAACCAATTCAAAAATTGTTTCATAGGTGTTCTATAAAGTGTTTTATAATAGGATCTAAAAAGGGAAACAAATATAGCGTTCTGAAATGCGTTCAAAATATTTCAAAAAATTTGAAGTGTAGTTCACTGTTTGGGATAAAGAAAGTTATGATCTATAATTTTCGAATATTTCACTCATTAAACCAATGTTTGACCTTATGCTAATTCATAGGTAAGAATAATTTTCACAGTTCTAAACAAGCGGATTGAAACTGTAAATTCAGTGTTACGAGTTTAAACTGTCAAATATAAGGTAAACTCATGCTAAAGTAATGATTTTTTTTAGAAAGTGTCATGATCTAGTTCTTAAATGTATCTTAAAAACACCAAAACCCATATTTTTGTTTAGATTTACTCAGTTGAGTACACACTTTTCAGACTAAAACTACCAATATGACCCTAAAATAGCACAAAATAAGTAACTATAATCTCCTTGGTAAACTATAACTCAGCAGTAAAATCCCCATCCAGGATGGATCCTCAATCGTCGCTTTTGGGAGAGATACGTTTAAAAGATACAAATAGGAAATAGAACGAGAATTGGTGAAAGATGTTTCTTGGATCGTCTCCAGCGTCAACATAATCTGGATTTCCAGCTTCCTATTCTAGTTCTATCTTCATCAAAAGAGCTCGTAAAAAAGGTGTAATTAAGGTGAATTTTCAAATGGAAACTCTAATGGATAATTTATTTTGATGACGCCTACCCATTAATTGTGAATACCATTAACACATTAGTTTCCGAATAAAAACCTTAGATCTAAGTTTTTAAATTCGTTTTTCGTTAACTTCATTTGTCTTACATAAATTATTTATGTCGTTTGTCTTATATTATGTTTATTTAAATGAACTTAAACCGAAGTTTCATTTTAAAGAGGAATGTTTTGACAGTCTTTGGGTTGAAGCGTGTAGAAAAATTAATATAAGTTGTGCTGTTGTTTCTAATCCTCCACCAGTTTGACGGTGTCAGACTTTTGATGCAAGTGTCAGACTTCTGATGTAAGTGACTGTGTCAGACTTCTGATGTAAGTGACTGTGTCAGACTTCTGATGCAAATGATAGTGTCAGACTACATTGGTAGAGTTCTATTGACTTGAAGAAAATCGTAGGCAAGAAGGGGAGACGATAAAATATCTTTAAAAAGAAACCCAAACAGTGCAGGATGTGTCTGGGAGAGGTAACGTACTAGTTTAATTTCGCACAAAGGAGTTAAGTCTTACATTCGTTTGAAAATTTAATACTGAATGAGCCCGAACGATCGGGGATCTCCAAACCAAAGTGCCTCTACTGTGTTAGTCCAAAGGAAAAACTGATTTTCAAAGACACGTTTCTCCTACTGTATTGAACATTTTCACAAAAGGCTTTTATTTATTTAATAAATGTAGCCAACTTACAGGTCTCTATAATCCCCTTTTTTATATTGGTTCGAATATTTTGAGTAAAATTATTTATTGAAAATTAAAAAAACATGGGAGGTTTTGATTTACATCAAAAATACTCACGGCTAAAATTGAGGTTGATCGAGGCGGACACCTCGCCCAACTTATTCGACGCCGTCACCTTGTACATCCCAGCGTCGGTCTCAAACACGTCGGTCAGTTCCAGGCTCACATTGTACTTGTTGGGTCCGATCTCCTTCATGATGACCTTAGTCCTGTGGTCATCGTGCAAGGCCACTTCCCCCCTGTACCACTGGATGCTGGCCTTGGGGTTGGTGACCAGCTGGCACTCGAAGACCAGCCGGTTCCCGTCATCCTCTTCCCTGAGGATGGGCTTCTTGGTGAAAGTGGGCGCTGACTCTTCGTCAGTGACGCCCATCTTGACCTTAGTGGGCCGGAGATGGCCCCTTGGAGAAGTGTGTTATGTCTCTTTAGGTTGTTTTGGTGGAGCTTCTAAGGGATTGTTTCAGATTGGTCCATGCGTGAAGAAGGTCAACCCTGGGGAAAAAATAAAAGTTAATTGAATGTAAAGTCATCAATGGAATGTTTAATAATTTTGATTTTTAAATGTGAATTTTTTATTAAATGTACTAGCAAATTTATACCCGTACTTCGCACGGATTAAAAAAATCAAATAGATCCTAGTATGTGCACCGTATAACCTGTTATAAGATCATAAACTTAAGTTATTCTTTCCGCTCGCTATCAATTATAAAATCCTGATTCATTGCCCTAATATTCTAAAATTAAAAATACACTGTAAAATGCACTCATAAATGCCATCACAATTCCCTCATAAATACATAAATCTAACTCTTTTGGCACGTTTTTGGAAATAATTTGGCGAGAAAATAGATATACCTACAGACATACCCATCATACAGCTCTAACACAATGACCTTAGCACAACCAACCAGCCTAAAAAAACAGTTTGACCATTTGGCGAGTTCTAATAAATAATTTGGCGCGTATGGCAACATATTTGGCGAAAAAATAAAGAATTAACCCTTATATGCAGCTCTAGTGCGATGGCCTTTATTAACCATCATAGTTCAGTAATAGCTGAACAAACATTTTGCCCATTTGGCGAGTTTTAATAAATTACTTGGCGAGATTGGCAACTTATTTGGCGAAAAAACAAAGACATAAACCCTTATATGCAGCTCCAGTGCAATGGCCTTTATCAACCATCATTGTTAGCAATAGCTTAATAAACATTTTGCCCATTTGCGAGTTTTAATAAATAATTTGGCGAGATTGGCAACGTATTTGGCGAAAAAACAAAGACGTAAAACCCTTATATGCAGCTCTAGTGCGATGGCTTTTATTAACCATCATTATTCAACAATAGCTTGAAAAACATTTTGCCCATTTGGCGAGTTTTAGTTAGTAATTTGGCAAGATTGGCAACGTATTTCGCGAAAAACAAAGACATAAAGCCCTTATATGCAGCTCTAGTGAGATGGCCTTTATCAACCATCGTTGTTAGCAATAGCTTAATAAACATTTTGTCCATTTGGCGAGTTTTAATAAATAATTTGGCGAGATTGGCTGCGTATTTGGCGAAAAAACAAAGACATAAAACCTTTATATGCAGCTCTAGTGCCATGGCTTTAATTAACCATCATTATTCAGCAATAGCTTAAAAAACATTATTCCGATTTGGCGAGTTTTAATTAGTAATTTGGCGAGATTGGCAACGTATTTGGCGAAAAAATAAAAGCATATATTAACCATCACAGTTCAGTAATAGCTTAACTTTAGTTGTAACTATACATTTATTTTAAATATACATATTTGCAATCAATAGAACCATCAATGAAAAAATCATCAACTAAACCCACACTAAATCCTGGAATTAATTGACTGGTCGGAAATACGTCACTTGAAACATATCAATTATTTTCAAATAAAGAATTTAGTTTCTGAAAGTAATGGCAACACAAAAATAAACATTTTCAATTTTATTTTCGTTGATTTTTTTTTTTTTTTTTTTTTTTGGCAGATGGCATCAGGAAAGTAAAAAAATGATCGGATTTGAGCCAAAGTGGTGTAGTTTTTCCAGAAAATTCGAATTTTCTCTGAAAATAGAGCATTTTGAGCTCTGAAAGTTCTTATTTTGCAACTCAAGTATGAACTATGCATTTGTGCCAAGTTACGAGGCTAACAAATTTAGTTTAGTCTAGTTTGTGAGTTTCAGAGAGACATACATATATACATACATACAAAACTTCATTTTTATTACTAGCTGAACTACCCGGTGTTGCACGGGTTGGAAAAAAAATAAATACCAAATCGATCCAAGTATTTGTACCATACTACCATTTAATCTGGTTTTTTTTTTTTTTTTGGATAATAAACTTATGTTACTTTTCCCGTTCGTTATAAAGTACAGAATCCCGTTACTTATATGACCATAAAAATTCAAAATTTTAAAAATGCTATAAAATTAACGGATAATGCCATAGTAATTTCCCGAAGCTCATTTGGCATGTTTGAAAAATTTGGCGAGGAAAATATATAGCTACCAATAACACACCCATTCAGCTTTGGCGCAATGACCATCGCACAACCAACCAGCTAATAAAGGAAAAAGGTCATTTGGCGCGTTTTTTGTAATAACTTGGCGAGTTTATCAAAGTATTTGGCGAAAAAAGAAAGACATAAAATCCTAATGTGCATCTGTAGAGCGATGGCCTTCAAAAAACAACATAGTTTAGTATAAGATTCAAAATAAATTATATGCATTTAAGATTTAAATAGATCAACCTTTAGAAATTGCCAATGCAATTGCTATTTTCGCCAAAGGTTGCTATAATACCAATTTGTCAGGGTTGGCGTAAAATTGCCGGCAACGAGTCTTCAAATAAAAATTAGTTGAATATCAATTTATAGCTTAATTGTAAATGATAAAAATATAAAATGTTTAGCTTATGACCTTGGCGATCAAGTTTATAAAAACCAACAACAACGTTAGGGATTATAAAAATTGGTAGCGCTTTTTGAGATCCGCTTTCGTTGGAGGAAACCTTCCAGTTTATATAGACGTCCATGATAATTATTTATTAAAATATCGAGTTAAAAATAAAATATATTGCATTGATACAGATTAAAGAATGATATTAAATGAAAGTTTACTACTTAAAATGATAGTAACTAAATCTTTAAAATGAAAATAATAATATATTTGTAAGTTTTTAAGAATAAAGTATTTTCTTTTTTACATTTGAACTATTTTTGAAAAAGTTTATTTTAATTTCATCTACTGAATGGCAACGCGAAAGAAAAATGTTCATCGGATTTGAGCCAAAGTGGTGTAGTTTTTCCAGAAAATTCGAATTTTCTCTAAAAATAGAACAATTTGAGCTCTGAAAGTTCTTATTTTGTAACTCAAGTATGAACTACGCATTTGAGCCAAGTTACGAGTCAAACAAATGTCTAGTTTGTGAGTTTCGGAGAGACATACATACACACACACAAAACTTCATTTTTATTATTATAGATTTTGAAATACTAAAAACATTCGAAACTTCTCTCTTAAAAAATTGGTTTGTCACAGAAATCAGTGCAGTGGACATATTCAACAAATAAATAAGCAATAAACAGTAACTAAATCTTACCATTACTTAAAATGTTTTTATTTATATTACTTTTGGTTAACCAATATGAAATATAAGATTATAAAAGCATTGCCATGGGGTCGAAAATCCCAAATGGAGATTTTGAGTTTTCTGCAAGTCTAGAAGCAAGAAAAAGTGAGTTTTGAATATAGGTCGGACACTCAGAATGTTTTTAGCCTACTTTTCTTTTTTTTTTAATTCGAAGAATTAAAAAACAAGAAGTTCTAAAAGAACTAAAATAGCCTACTTTCCTGTTACTTAAATACTTACTAAAATTCTTATCTTGAAAAAACTAGGATCGTTACAGTAAGTGACATCAACAACCGTTTCTACATTAAATTTATGTACAAAAGAATAAATTTCACTAACCACAGCATCTAGCTATAATTTCAACTTCGTAAAGCCATTATTTTCATTTATTTTCTATCACCAATAAAATAAATATTACTTATCGTCCGCATGATTTATTTGCAGTTATAAATAAATATTTAATTTTTCGTAGAAAAAAAAACATAAAACTATTCCAAAATGCACTTAAAATAATAAATGTAAATAAACAAGTAGGTTTGTAACAGAATATGTCACTTAACCTGCTTCCAAACAACAGTTGTGTTTAACAGGTAAAAAGGCGCCAAACACAGCATTAATTCTATATTAAACATTTAACAGCTAATTTCAGCTAGTTTCATTTATTTTATTTCGAGAATTAAATAATTATTACTTAAATCGTTTGCAAAAAATTATATTTCAAAGAATAAATATGTAATATTTTTCTCTTTTGAATAGAATGAAAACATTGCTTACCTACATACAGAATCTTGAAGTGAAATATATTTGACGTCATTTCAAACTGATCGATGTCGCAAGAATAAATTTATTTTAATTCATTGTCTAAAAGAATTAAAGTTTCTCAAGCGATTGTTGCCATGGCAATGGTGATTTATTTCTAATAAAATGGCTTCCTATGCTTTTTAAATGAGCATTAAATGTTAAAGTTTTTTTTAAGTAATTGAAGTACTTAGAAATCGAATTCTTTTCTGAAATTTTCAATATATTCTCATTTGGATACGCTGAATTTTTTGACGTATATCACTTTTCCGTAGCATTTGTAGTTAAATTCAGCGATTTAAATGACTCGAAATTGAAGAATTTCAATGCTAATTCAATGGGAAATTCGTCGACAAATAGTAGATTTATGTCCGTCCGTTCGTACAGACAGACGGACAAAAAGTATGAAAGTCGGGTCTCTGAGGTCATAGCTTTCTAACAAAAAAAGAATTTTTACGATCGGATGGATAGAACCGATTTTGGAAGGGGGGTACGGACAGACGGACGGACGGACGGACAGACGGACGGACGGACGGACATCGACCGCATGTCAATACCTACTTTTTTATTTTTTTTAATTCTTCGAATTAAAAAAAAAGAAAAGTAGGCTAAAAATAAAAAGTAGGTATTGACATGCGGTCGATGTCCGTCCGTCCATCCGTCCGTCTGTCCGTACCCCCCTTCCAAAATCGGTTCTATCCATCCGATTTTAAAAATTCTTTTTTTGTTAGAAAACTATGACCTCAGAGACCCAACTTTCATACTTTTTGTCCGTCTGTCTGTACTATAGGACGGACATAAATCTACTATTTGTCGACGAATTTCTAATTGAATTAGCAATGAAATTCAATTTCGAGTCATTTAAATAGCTGAATTTAACTAGAAATGCTACGGACAAGTGACATACGTCAAAAAATTCAGCGTATCCAAATGAGAGTACTTTGAAAATTTCAGAAAATAATTCGAATTCTAAGTACTTCCATTATTTAAAAAACTTCAAAATTTAATGCTTATTTAAAAAGCATGGGAAGCCATTTTAATTAGAATTAAATCACCATTGCCGTCGCAATAATTGCTCGAGAAACTTTAATTCTTTTAGACAAAAAATAAATTTATTTTAGAGACATCGATCAATGAGGTTGTTTCACGGCGAATCTGGCAACACCTCTGTGGGTTTGTTTTCCTCAACTAGAATTTCAAAGATGGCGGCCTCCATGCTCGTTTAATTCGAGATAGCCACTCATTCATCAATTCAGGATCAGCATGGGGGAAATACGCGCAATGAAACTTTTCTTTCTGTACAATTTTGCGTTAATGAATTATTAGAACAGCCAACAACGCCCCAAAAATTTGGCATTTTAAAAGATTAACAACTTCAATATTCTCTACGAAAACTCACTGCCGAATAACAAAACATAAACAGTAAATAGTAATTCTAAATTAGGGATGGGTCGGTCCGAAAGGAACGGGTCCGATTCTAAAGTTAGTTGGTTGGTTGGTAGACATACATTTTCAGGCTCGTGTGCTTGTTCAGGTCCCGCTTAAGACCTTCGTCAAGTAAGACAGACACAACACACTCACCCACATATACACATACGTGACAGATGCTGCCATCTATCGCGCGCTGGTTTCCTAACCGCTGTGCTGCCGGGTCAGCACAGTAATTCTAAAGCAGAGACATTAAATTCTAGTTCAGGAAGACAAGTGTTGCCAGATTTGCTGTGAAACAACCCCATTTAAAATGACGTCAAATATATTTCACTAGATTCTTTTTATGTTAAACTAAAATGTTTTCATTCTATTTAAAAGCGAGGAATGTTACATATTTATTCTTTGAAATATAAATTTTTGCAAACGATTTAAGTATTAATTATTTAATTTTCGAAATAAAAGAAATGAAACTAGCCGAATTTAACGGGTAAATGTTTGAATTAATGCTGTGTTTGGCGCCTGTTTACCTGTTAGGTACAACTGTGGTGTGGACGCGGGTTAAGTGACAGATTCTGTTACAAACCTACTTGTTAATTTACATTTCCTATTTTAAGTGTATTTTGGAGAAGTTTTATGGTATTTGTTCAACGAATAATTAAATATTTATTTATAACTGCAATTAAATCATGCAGACTATAAGAAAAGTTTATTTCATTTGCGATAGAAAATTAATGAAAATTATTGGCCTTAAGAAAATGAAATTATAGCTGGATGCTGTGTTTAGTGAAATTTATTCTAATGCATATAAATTTAATGTAGAAACGGTTGTTGATGTCACTTACTGTAACGAACCTAGTTTTTTCAAGATAAGAATTTTAGTAAGTATTTAAGTAACAGGAAAGTAGGCTATTTTAGTTCTTTTAGAACTTCTTGTTCTGTTTGCAACCACTCTACAGCTCGGACTAAAAGAGCTATAGAATCATCATTTTGAAATGTTCCTCGTATTAGTCGGACATAATTATAATGTATTCGAGGAAGTCTCGCATGCGCAAAGGAGGAATTGATTTATTGAGTGGTGATTAAAATGCGTGTAGTGTTACACACCCCAAGTTTCTATCTTTTTTTCCCCGAAAGTAAGAATTATTTTGTATATTTACAAATTGATCTTGATAGTTTAGTAAAATATGTGGGATATTCTTTAATACAGGAATTAATCATATTTAGTTATGCAACAGGTTTATTAAACATATAAACTACTTATTTACAGCCTTTGAGATTGGAAGTATATTAAGAGGGTTCAAATCTTATTTTTAAATGACACGAAGACAAAAATTTAGAATATATATATATATTTGCTCTTTTCCTTTGAAGTATTTTCTGTAATGGCCTTGAAATTTCAATACTTTTTGTAACTTAAAAAATCTACATGGTTTTATAAGTAAATTATTTCTAGTAACAAACTAGCAACATTTAACGAAACATGCATCAAAGAAAATATCATAGAAAGAAAACAAATTATAAAAATTGCATCAAAAAATATATTGGTTGCTTGAATAACTCCGATTTTCCTGATTCAATAAGAAGATTCAGAATTTCGTAAGAATTCAATGTTCTGGAATGGAAATAAAAGGTTCTAAATCTTTTCATACTCACATTTTTAAATTTTCGTACATAATTTTAACGCAAATTGAATTTGAATGAAATAATTACAAGTTATATAAGCTCGATTGTTTGCTTTTTAACGCAAAATATGTTTTACTTTAGAATAAACAAAACGCGTGAACGAAATGTTTTGTAAACAAATGCTAACTAGCAAACGATAAATGAAAAATAAACAAGGAAAAATAAAATTAAAAAAAGAATATTTAAAAAATTCTTTTTTATGAATTGGTTTAATATATTTAAAAAAATAACTTTTAATTCATTTATAATAAATAGGGCATTTTCTGAAATAATAGTAATAAAATAGTAAATATTTTCAAAAAAGAATAAAAGTATTTTTTTAATATTAACTTCATTCAGAAAGTAGTATTTAAAAAAAAATCTCTGCGGTACTAAATATTCACAATCGTGAAAAAATATAAACATTCACGTAAAGATAATTTTATGGCAAAGAAAAACAATTTCGAATCTTTTTAGAATTTTTTTACCTTATTTAAGCATGATTTAAGCAACCAATTTCATTTTTAAAAAAAAATACTTAAAGTAAGTGCAACTAAATATTAAATACTTCAAAAGATATCGAATTCTTTTGCGTGTAATTTATTTGAAAATGGGTGTTTAGTATAAGAAAAATTAAATAACTAATTTGTAAAATGTAATTATTGCGAACTAAAATAATGTGCTATTAAAATACCCATTTTAAATTAACTTATATTATTATATTATTACTTTGTGGAGCAAAAAGTGTTTTTTTAACCACAATGTCGTAATATTAATTTAATAGCACTATCCAAAGTAATTTTATTGGTAAATGTGTTGTTCAAATTTATTCCTAAATGTTACTATTTTTCAAAATGTAATGATATTTTAAAACATTTTTCATGACGATGTTAGATAGACACATGCTTAACTTTTCACTGCACCGTGTCCGATATGTAGCACGGACCTACATTTAGACCCATAAATCAGTAGTTTTACTTTTCATGCAATATTTCATACTATTAACAAATATCAATAGCTGCTACAAGTATTGAATTAAAAAAAATAGACTAATGTTCTTTCAACTTTTTTGATTTGATGATTCAGTGGGTTCTAATGAGCCAATTTTACATGTATTTAGTTTTATTTTAAAGAAATGTTTAGTATGGAAGTGCAATGACTTTAAAAGAGTATATCCATTAAAAATTTAAGTATGTATTTACTTTCTTCCTACATTATTTTCCTTTTTTTTTATATTTGTTTGTATTTTTAGTTTCATACTTTTCAGATAAATAAGTGATTTGAGTAATAAATAATAAACAAAGACTTTTTGAAATAGCTTTCAAAGTTTGCCAAATAAAGATACCAAGTCCAAGTTTTGCGCAGAAAAAAATCATGCAGTGAAATAGTTAAACTAACTAGAATATATTTAACTAACCAGTGAATAATAGATAAACCACTCACTGCCCTTAACAAACGATTTTACGTTAAACAAAGTTTGTTTTCTATTTCTAAACGGCGCCACTTGATCCATATATAATTGCTGAAAGTTTACTAAAATCTTTGGGTTAATAATAATTTAAAAAATTTAATTTGTTTAGTGGCTGTTTAATTTCATTCTGGGTCTAATCTTTCTGTAGTTCATTAAGTTGCAATCAATGAAGTCCTTGTTTAGCGAATAAATAAACAATTAATCTCATGCCTTGACCTTTAATTATAAACAATGACATGTTATTATTAATTGTTATCCACGTCTAAGTAAGTTTTACCAATGTAATTGGGACTGCAATGCTTCTTTTTTTAGTTTACACACTACGTTTATAACGTAAAAAGTTGAATTTTTCCTAGACTAAAAAAAAAGAGAACAGCTAAAGAGAACATCCACCCAGTATTAAATAAGATGCCCGATGACACAAAATGAGAGAACCTGGGAACCCTTGGCAATAAGGGGCTCTTGTCCCACCTTAAAATTTTAGTATTTAAAAATATTATCAGTAGATGGTACTCAAAGCTATTGTTGTCAGCAGGCAGCCTCCTTAGTTTTATTGAGAAACTTCTTAGCAGTGAGGAGAAAATGAAAAAAGAAAGTTTATCATCCCAATAAGAAAACAATTTGTGAGACTTTTTCATACAAACCAATTGAATTAAGTTTAAGTATGTGGTATTTTATGAATACTGTTGAACTAAGGTTTTATTTAAGTTATTGAGTTTTTGCAATGAAGTAGGCTTCATATCACCTTGTGCTATTCTTTACGAAAAGGCTAGGTGGAGAGACTTGTCCTACTCTATGTAAGGGAGGGTTGGCCACTGGACCAAGGCCCCCTTAGTTAACTAGTTATGAAAATATATAAATATTGTTTATATTAAGGTATGATAATAACTTTGTTAAGATAATAGATTAATTATCAATATGTAGCTTGTTTAGAATAAAACCAAAACCTCAACAAAACAAACTTATGTCAGCTATAACAAAATATCAAACTTTTCTGCAAACCCGAAATTATTACATCAAATATAATAACACTCCTGATTAGTGTAAAGATATTATCTGATTTGGTTTTTCTTTGGGGGAGGGATTGCACTAAAAGTGTAGCTTTGAAAAAGCGCTTTGATTTTGACTTTTTTTTTAATTTGTGCCGTTAAAATTAAAAAAATCGAACTAAGGCAGTTATATCTTGTGCATTTTAATGTGTGCAAACTGAATTAAATACATTTAACATAAATAAAAAGTACTTGATATGGAAAATTTTAAATTTAAAAAAAATATCAATACTAAAAAAATGCATTACTCTAAATATTAATCATGGTGAACAAGATTTTTAAATGATTTCATAGTGTCGAATTGTAATAAAAAAAATTTGACGTTTAACGCTCACAAAAATAATTTGAAACATTTATTATTGTGCACTTTAAAATTATGCATTTTTGTATGGGTCAAACCTCCATTTAAAATCCATGCTTCTGTGTTTTAAAAAGCCCTAAATTTATTAAAAGAAATATATAATATTTATATTATACCATTCTATCATTTTTGCCGATAAAATTTCTTTCATTGTGAGCTTTCATATGAATTGTTTAGTGTAAAAATGAATTTTTTAAAAATAAAATTCTGAAACTATGGCCAAGGTTCCCCAGGTCCCCTTATTTATTTACATATTTTTGACCAGTCTCAATCTCTTCTCAAACTCTTGAGAAATTCCTGCTTTTGTGACAATTTGCCCACCTTTCCCTTCCATATGCTACTATGGTTATGAATTACCAGAATAGGGGTTTTTCGAACTTATAATGCCAAAAGTGTGGTGCTGCCATCTATAGAAATATTACCTATTTAATCTGTTACGTAACGGGACAATCTTCGTATATGGGGCTTTAATTTCTTTTAACAAGTTAAATAAAGAGCAAGAAAAGCAAATAAAGTTAACTGAGTGAAGAACAATAGAAGCATTGATTGGTTCTACATACAAAATAAGTTTTTAAGCTTGAAAGTGCGATATAAACAAGTCCAAAAATCTTCACTTAGCAATACAATCGTTTACGATTTTTTGTTATGCAAACCACAGCTTTTGTCCGATGTGTCGCAATTAAATCATTGTTTTGCATCGTATGAACTATTTTATTTTTAAATAAGGGTTACTCGAAGAAATCGAAATATCACAGTAAATTTCAATCATTTCTTTAATAGGGGAAAGGATGATTTACAGTTTATTTTTTAAAAATGGCTCTCCCTACACATATATTTATATGAAGTAAGTATAGAGAAAAAATAAAAAGAATGTACTTCAATAGCTATACTTGACGCTAGCCTTTCTTTTCCGATAAAAAATATATAAAAATTATCTTGTAATAAAATAAATGTAAAACACCTGCTTCTTAAATCTCGGATAATTTTTAAAACATTCAACGTAATTTGGTAATTTAATCGTTTGTCTATCTCTGTCTCTTTATTTCTAGCTTACGTCAAGAGCTTTAACAAAATTATTTTGAATTATTTATACAAGTGAAACAATGCACTTTATCTGGTTGAGTATCATTTCACAACTGGTTCTAAAAATTGCCTTCACACTTGATCTACAGTGCTCAAAACAAATGGGGGGGGGGCACTAGCTTACTTTTTGTTACCCCTTCGCTCTCAAAACTTTATTTGTTAAAATAATTATTTGAACATCGAAAAATGCAGGCTCGAAGAATTTAGGGGGATCAATTTATTTAATAAAATTGTTTCAGAGTGAATACTATTTTAACGTGTTTTTCATATTGTCATTTAACTAAAACACACCCTATTTAATTCTTCAAAAGACGTGATGGTTAAAACTAAAGATCAAAAAGAAAACATTTCTTTATGGAAAAATGTATGGAGAATTTGATAAAACTCACTTAAAATAAGTGTGAGCTTGACTTAGTGAGAAAAAAATCGCAATATGATGATCCTAAATGGAATCATTGGGAGTTAAGGGGTTTAAACATACTCTCTTCTTATTGCTTTGAGCAGTGTATACGCGTACAGAATTTTCGTACAGTATATACATAAACCATAAATAATCCACGCATAATTGAGCAACGCCCCCCTGATGAACACCCTCGCTCTGCGCAATCCCTCCACGCACTTTACCTTCCATCAAGGTCGCCAAGGTCACACACCACCGCTAATCCTTGGCTAGAGGGGCACAAAATCCACCACAATTTACAGGAAGAAGACAAGAAATCACTAGAAAAACACACCTTGCGCCGTTGTCCCCGTGTCCTATGTCTCCGTAAGTAGTCAGCCAAACAACACACCCGATAGAATCCGAGTAGAGGAAGGACTACTATCACTGGGGTTTCTGCGGTAAAGAGCAAGACTACCCACTGCACTATTTCCGTCAGTTTCTGCTTCCACCCCTGATCTACTTTAAGTCGCCATTTGCTCGCGAGGATGCTTTAGAGAAAGGGGTTTACGATCTGGTTTATTGGACTTGGAGAGTTTTTTTTTTATTTTTTAGTCTTTATATAAGACTTGAGAGGCGGATTCGGTGTGAATGGTCTCTTGTTATGGTTCTTGATAGTACGGATTGAGTTTTGTTGAAAGAGTCTTAAGAGTAGTGTGTGTAATTGAATGGAAGCATTTGAGAGATTGAATACCAGGGATTTTGTTCAAATCATTGTTTTCTTTCGATGTCTTTTATGACTTCAAATACTGCCTTCTTCCTAACTTTTAAACAATTATTTGGAAATCTTTGGAAAGTTTTTATTCAAAAAATTCTATTGGAGACTATTTCAAATTAAATTTGTGCATTTTTATATTATATATAGCTAGCAAAAATTGGGCAGTCTAAATATTTTTTTAATAAGACGGCTTTTAGTCCGGAACAAGCCTTTTGCAGAATTGGCATATTCCTAGAAAGCAATAAGTGACTTATTTTGGCTCCTTCTAAGCTATTCAAATTCATCCGGTATTCCAATTAACATCCAAATAAATTCGATTCGATACGACCTTGATGAAAAGTAGAAATAACTTTTCGCATAAGCCATATATATTTTAATAAATAGAAATGGATTATTGGATTTTTATAGGATACTATTAATATACAATAAACTAATAAATGGGATGCTATTGATATCAAATGAACTAATAAATAGGATATGTGACAAAATTCAATAAAAAAAATCTTGATTAAATGTCTTGAAAAAATATCTAAAAGTAACACCTGATCTTCAACAACGCTATTTTAAAAGTTACACCTTTGCTAAGATGCTCTAAAACACCATGAACAATCTCTATTACTGCTACTCCTATGACATGTTCCGCGGCATGGAAATTTTACCTAGCGAAGGTGTTAACACTGCGTATTATGTGTGTATTATGGTGCGTATTATGTCTTGAGAATAACAACCTTGAATCCCTAAATTGATGTAAATTGAATTGATAATTGACCAATTAAATTGATAATTGATGAACTTTGAATCCTTAAATTGAAGCATCATCCGCAGCGAAAATGTCAAAGGGCATTTTTGGCAAAATCATAATAGCGTATATTTGTGTTTTTATAATTGAAGAAGTTCATTCGTGTGTTTTTGACAAAAGTAGCAATTTATTTAAAATAATCGTTATAAACGTAGGTATTTATCACAGAATTCAAAACAGTATTAGTTTAAAAAATTTTAAACCTACTATGGAAAAATATTGGGCAGTTAGAAGTACCACATTGTTTACTGCTATGATTTGACGACAATTCAAACGCACACTCCCAATATTTACCCAACGTAATCGAAAACACGTTGTTAAAGTTAGTGAAGTTGGGTCATAATGTCATTCAAAAAAATAAGTATTTTTAATTTGACAATTTAGGAAAGTCTTAAATATGACGAATTTGATTTTCTCTAAAGGTGCATTACATTTTCTTTATTTACATCGATTAGCACCTTATTTCATTTTGGCAAAAAAAAGTTAATAAATGTTTGGGTTCAAAATTTAATATCTGTTTTTGAAATGATAGGATCATAACTAAGATTAATCAATCATTTTTTTGAGCGAGAACCCCATGTCAATTTTGATTATTCTGGTGATCTTACCACATCTTCACTAACATTCTGAAAGCAACAAATGCTATAGAAAGCTGTTTGATTAAATGGCTGAAATTGAATTTAGAACTAAGCTAACAATTATTCTGTTATCGAATACATTTGCACAGTTTTTCGAATGCAACAAATACTAAAAAATATTTTGATTTTAAGTGACAGGAATTAAGTTTCAAACTTGGCTGCTCGCCCACATCGAACGAAAGTAGACTTTAAGAACTGCAAAGAATTTCATGCAGTGGCAAAAGTGAGTTTTCAAAGAATTCTTTGTTGGAAAGTAACTTTGAGAAACAGTTTCGTTACATAACGAATCCTCCGTAACTAACCTACCTGTCTCAGATATCTCCCTTCTTCGGATTCTCTGATAAACCTCTCCCATTCCATTTGGGACACAAGGAATTTAGACCTACAAATAACAATTTGTTACGCAAGTCCTGTGCCCTTGATTTCTTTGGAGTTCTCTCTCTCACGTACAAAAGCCGAGATGCGACTGAAAACCTTATTCTTAAAGAACAGTTAAATGTTTATATGTTATTACGCTTACAAATACTACAAAAAAAAATTGACCAACAACCGTCCATCAAAGACCCAAAAAAATTGTCCCATTGCACTTTTTACTTATTGATCCCCAAATGAAAGTCTAAATTATTTTTTAATCCATCTAAAGGATTAGACAACATACCCTGCTAAATTGATGAACTTGTTAATAACAATTTTATACAATTCATCGACAATTTAGCTATTAAAAAACATAAATTGTTACCTCATTTGCATTCACTTAATTCTAAAAGAAATGACGAATTTCAAAGTATTAGTGTGTGTAAATAGGGGATTTTTTTTAAAATTGCCATCTTATGTAAAAAAAATAATCGCTCTTACAAATTTATTTTAGTCGTCGAAAAAAATTTCTACGGGTCAAATAAGGTCATGTGCTGTCCACACAGCCTCAGCAGTCTGAATGGAATTGTCCAAACAAAGATCATTGAAGGGAGAGCCACTGATTTTTTGAATTCTTGCCAAGGTTGCGGACAAAGGGATTGGGAAAAATTTATTGGAACTATACTTTAATTAAAGTATACGACACAAACAAAGTCCCAATTACAATAAAAAACATTCTTAGCATCACTTTGAAAAAACATGGGGGAAATATCATGATATTCTTTCCCTCACCAACCCCAAGAGAATACTTCGGTATTATTAGCATCTCTGGAACACTAGTTAGATGGTCGTCTATTTCGGGCGACGGGCGTTGGTTCGAATCCAGGTTGGTGTCTAGTCCCCTAAACTCCTACTCGCCTGTCAAAATCGCTTCCGCAGTCTTTAGGGTGGTTGGGAAAAAAGACATCCCTCCAGCACAGCAAGGTCGTTTGAGATCTTGTCTCAACTTTGATAAAAGTCATTAGATTGTTCGGTGGCATTGCTGTGCTACATTTGAGATTGTTTACTAATAATGTTTTTGGTGAAAATGAGATCTTATTTTATTGGTATAGGTTTAGAAGGGAATGCTATTGATAAGGATGGATTTTTATTCTGGTTTGATTCATAAACTTAAAGCAAATGTTTAATTTTTGTTGACAAATGTGAAACAATTCTTATTCACCAAGGCAGCTTGAAACAAAAAAAAAATTACTGTAATTAAATGTAGTGAATTTTAAAAGTATCACTACTATAGTTCTCGTTCCTTATGCCCTATTACATGTTTGTTTACAGTAATCGAAAAACACTAAGTTAAAAAGATTTAAGCGATCCTAACTAAAATAAAAAAAAATAGAACGAACTACATTTTTAAGTCTCCGAACTCAATGGCGTGAGAGCTCTTAGAGGATCATGACCTGCAGTGACCATTTTATCTTATCTGGAAGAAGGCTGCATTGCAGCATACTTTGTTAAATATTAACTTTTGTAGAAACTGTGTCGCCCAAACTGTCACGAAACCCCCAGTATTTAGTTCTCAAGCTTGCATCATTTTCATTTTTTGAAAGACCGATTGAACCTTGTTCAATATAGAAAACCCGGATTCATTGGATAAAAGCGTTGAAACTCTGTCGAAGCGTTAAAACTCTGTCATTGTCTCTTTAAAAAAAATCGATTATCTTAAAATTTATTGATTTCTCAAAACTTAAATAAAAACTGAACTAATTTTAGCGTTTCCAAGTAATTTATGGAACAAATAAGACAAATGAATAATCGTTATATTTTTATTTGAAATTTTGCGTCTGCAAACCATTTAATTACCACATACGTGACATAACGATCTTTCAATGTATCATCTTTCTTTATATTACTAGCTCATTAAGCAAAATACATGAGCGTAAACACATAATCATGAGAATGTTACATTAGCTAAAACGTTCGAATTATGAGAACGAAAAGAAAAATCGTGTGTAATATTTTATACTTCAACACTTTTTGTAAGAGAGAACAATGAATTTCAAATACAAACAAAAGAACTGTCTGGCCTTTCCTACTCAAACAGTTTAACGCTCCATTATTTGTAGAAAGAAATTCCCTGTTAAGAGATTGTATGCCCCAATGCATCAGTTTTAACTGCCATACCACTCATTCTGTTGGCGGTCTTTTAAAATACACTAAATAATGGTTAAGTGTTTCTTAAAAACTTGTAGTTTTCCGTTGGTTTCAATTACCTGATATAAAATTTAAGGTAATGAAAATATCGCTATGGGGTCGAGAATCCTTTGTGAAGATTTTGTGCTTTCAACAAGTTTTGGAGGTTGCTGATTCCGAAAAAGGGGGTTTTGAGCATTTTTCTGTCTGTCAGAATGTCTGTCTGAAACTATTCTAAAGTTCAAACTAAAATAGGTACAAGTTTGGTGCACAAGCTCCTAGTACTTAATCATAAGATTTTTGATTAATTCGCAATCAGTAGGTTCCATATAAATTTTTAGGGATTTAAAGGTGCTAAAATTACCTTACACGATAATTTATTGCCTTTAAATGCATTTATTTATTGAGTGGTTAATGAAAGTAGCATTATACACCTCTAGCTTTTTATAACTACTCAACAAGTTCGGTTAAAAAAAAGCCACGATTATTTGTGTAACCATTTTTGTTAAACTCATTTTAGCGAGAAATGTAATGTATCTATTAAATAATAATGTAATCATTATAACTACAATAACATTATAATGTAATTCTCGATTTTCAATATTAATTGAGATAAAAAAAAAAACAAAGGTATTTAAACTGAATAAGAATACTAATGTTATTACTTGATAGTAAAATAAAAGTTTAAAATATTAATCTTCTTTATAATTTATTTTCTTTTGACAGTATATGTTCTAATTCGTTGTCGTGTTAAATTCCAAATTACTAATGTTATGGACAAATCATGCTGTGTGTTTAACATTTTTGTCCTTTTATGTTTAATTCCGTTGACATTATAAGCCATAATTAAAAACGAAATTTAGACAAATGAGGTTTGTTTCGTCAATATTGTTGCTTTTCCATTTACAATTCATGCTCCATTCCATTGTAGAGTTATGCTCCAAATTACTAATGCTATGGGGTGGTGGTGGGGGGGGGGATACTGTCTTTTATATTGGTGATTTTCCATTGGACGTTTATATTCCATTCCATTGTCGTTTTGTGCATATAACTACTGATGCTATGGGAAAATCTAGTTGTGTGTTCCGCATTTTTGATTTTTTATGGACCGTTTCTGAATGATTCCGTTGTTATTTTAGTCGCAATTACACTCTCAGAAATAACGCTTTCATTTTTGACGATTCATGAATCCTCTAGCCTCATTTCGTTAATTTTGAGGATTGTTTCGTCGAAATATCACGTACTTTTTATTAACGCGAATTCTCACTTTTACGATCGTGATTTGACGATTCTGTATCTTGATTCTGAGGAATTTGAATCTCATTGTTGTACTCACATGCTCAAAAATGACGAAATATTTCTTTATATTAGACGACATTCAAATCTCGGAGCATTTGCCGGTAAACGGAATCGTCAAAATTAAGGAAAATTTCGTCGTTTTTGAGCATTCATTTTTGAGAGTGTAGTAATACTGTTGACAAATGATGTTGAACTTCCAACATTGTTGATTTTCCATTTGCAATTCATGTTTCTTTCTTTAATAGTTTCATGCTCCATCCAACTAATGCTTCAGACAAATACTGTTGTGTTTCGTCAGTGATCATTTTTCGCTATAGTTTAGTAAAGGAAGTAAATTACAAAGAACCATATTCCGACAAGTGTATTACTTCAATGTTCTACAAAGCACCCTAAATATTATCAACGTCCTTGTATTGAATCCCTAAAATAGAATGCATGCATTTTTCTGTCACTTTACACATTGTCAAACAAGAAACCTCGCATAACTTGGCAGTTCCGATATCCTCAAATTAGATAGCAGGAGACACATAATGGATGAGGTGATTCTTCTAATCATTCACACACCCTCAACGGTGAATGCAAAACAGATGAAGAAGGACAAGGCTTATCGTCCAATTAGTTTTTAAAAATTGTAATTGTTTTTTTATTATAAAAAACGAGTTTTATATTCATATAATTAAGTTGTAGGTTCAGTGTTATTATCGATATTGTATAACAAAAATATGTTCTGCACTTTTATAGAAACAACTAAAAGATATCTCAAAATATTTCACTTAAACTGATTTCTCCTCTTGGGAGGCTCTGACAACCATTTTAATGGAATATTCGCATGGGCACGAAAACAACAGCAAACCAAACTTCCTTTTAACTATTTATTTAATGCTTACTTTAAATAAAAACTTAAGTTAACTTCATGTTAACTATTGTGCCATCTCATAGTGCATTTTTTTTTTTTGAAAAATCCTTTAAATATTTGTAAAAATAGAACAATTGATATGTATCTAGCTTGAAAAGAGTTTTGTTGGTTAAATGCTTGTATACATTTCCGGGTTTTTTTTTCTAAACAAAGTATAGATATTTTTCAAAATTGTGTTCGAATTGAGCAAAAATATTTGTATTAACCATTCATCATATTTTAAAACTTCGCATTTCTAAAAAAACACAACTTTTTTTAGCAGGGGAAATTTCATTTTTTCAGTTTAGTGGCATCGGTTTTTATCTTATTTTAACATGATCGATTTTAGTAGTTATCTAGAACGAAAAAGTATACTACAATAAAAACTGTAATTGTATCTTTTTCCACAAATTTTAATTCCGACATTTATTTCATTACTTTGCAGTACATTGTCAGTTGCAATTCCGTCAATCCAACAAAACGATATCTTAAATCAAGAATCTTGTTGCACCCCCTATGAAGGCTTCCCTATCTCATCTAAATTTGATTCATGTATTCATCCAGAAGGTTCTAAGTGATACCTCACCAAAATTCAGATAATGGGATGACTGTATTGCTTTGAACCCTATATTTCTTTGTTAAACATAAGCAATCAAAATAGTCCATTGAATTGGACAAAACTGCTAGGCAATATGTGATTCTCATAGTGATAATCGTTACTAATTTACATATAATAATCTATTTCAGGAATTGCTATTTTAATGCTCTTGGTACCTTTCAGAAAAACACAATTCCATCATTGAATTACTATTTTTAGCCTACTTTTCTTTTTTTTTTAATTCGAAGAATTAAAAAAAATAAAAAAGTAGGTATTGACATGCGGTCGATGTCCGTCCGTCCGTCCGTCCGTCTGTCCGTACCCCCCTTCCAAAATCGGTTCTATCCATCCGATCTTAAAAATTCTTTTTTTGTTAGAAAGCTATGACCTCAGAGACCCGACTTTCATACTTTTTGTCCGTCTGTCTGTACGAACGGACGGACATAAATCTACTATTTGTCGACGAATTTCCCATTGAATTAGCATTGAAATTCAATTTCGAGTCATTTAAATCGCTGAATTTAACTACAAATGCTACGGAAAAGTGATATACATCAAAAAATTCAGCGTATCCAAATGAGAATATATTGAAAATTTCATAAAAGAATTCGAATTCTAAGTACTTCAATTACTTAAAAAACTTTAACATTTAATGCTCATTTAAAAAGCATAGGAAGCCATTTTATTAGAAATAAATCACCATTGCCATGGCAACAATCGCTTGAGAAACTTTAATTCTTTTAGACAATGAATTAAAATAAATTTATTTTTTGCGACATCGATCAGTTTGAAATGACGTCAAATATATTTCACTTCAAGATTCTGTATGTAGGTAAGCAATGTTTTCATTCTATTCAAAAGAGAAAAATATTACATATTTATTCTTTGAAATATAATTTTTTGCAAACGATTTAAGTAATAATTATTTAATTCTCGAAATAAAATAAATGAAACTAGCTGAATTTAGCTGGTAAATGTTTAATATAGAATTAATGCTGTGTTTGGCGCCTTTTTACCTGTTAAACACAACTGTTGTTTGGAAGCAGGTTAAGTGACAGATTCTGTTACAAACCTACTTGTTTATTTAGATTTATTATTTTAAGTGCATTTTGGAATAGTTTTATTGGTTTTTTTCTACGAAAAATTAAATATTTATTTATAACTGCAAATAAATCATGCGGACGATAAGTAATATTTATTTTATTGGTGATAGAAAATAAATGAAAATAATGGCTTTACGAAGTTGGAATTATAGCTAGATGCTGTGGTTAGTGAAATTTATTCTTTTGTATATAAATTTAATGTAGAAACGGTTGTTGATGTCACTTACTGTAACGATCCTAGTTTTTTCAAGATAAGAATTTTAGTAAGTATTTAAGTAACAGGAAAGTAGGCTATTTTAGTTCTTTTAGAACTTCTTGTTTTCTTTTTAATCAAAAACTTTAAAGGGGCACCCGTAAGACGTCAGGGCAAATTAAGACTGAACTAGTTTTATCCAGGATCATCTTCTCAGTTTCTTTTCGGTGTTATTTTTAAATTAATAAATGTCTTAATAACTTGCTCCAATTATGGTTCTAAAAATATTCGAGTTATGTTTTAGCAATTGCGAGTAATCACTTATTTGGCCATCGAATATATAACGTCATTTCGCACTGTTTAACACTTAAACTCCTTATGAAAGATTATAAGAATTTTAAACTTAGAAACACATTATTTGACGTGGTGAAATTATCCATATCCCAGTCACAGTTTTTTTTTAATTGTTTTTGTATTGTTGTTTTTTGCTTTTTTTTTTACAAAACTTCATAAAATCTGGCATGCCTATTGTCTGAAATTTAAAATATAGGCTATGAACTGCAAAACCGTTTGCATTAGTAAATAAATTTTTTTAACAAAAATTCCGATTTATATGAAATCTTTTTATATAACCTTCTTGTAAAATCTAATACTAAAAAATCTGTCAAAATGTTTCTTTCAACCATTTAACCTTCCAGTTTTGTGGAATTAATAAATATTTATAGTTTATTTGAGGAATTTAATCGGTGCTAGCTTTCACTGTTCTTGACTAAATATTTATTTATTAAAAACTACGTTCACCATATTTTATATTGTTCAGTTCTTCAACGCATGAATACCTACGAACTATTAATTGAAGTTTTACGATCGTGATTTGACGATTCTGTATCTTGATTTTGAGAAAACTGAATCTCATTGTTGAACTCACATGCTCAAAAATGACGAAATATTTCTTAAAATTAGACGACATTCAAATCCTCATAAAAATGACGAATCAAATTTCCTCACTTTGAGGAAACGAAAACTCGGAGCATTTGCCAGCAACGGATTCGTCAAAACTAAGGAAAATTTCGTCGTTTTTGAGCATTCATTTTTGAGAGTGTACTCGTCAAAGGTTAACAGAGAATACAACGGCACAGGCAGGTGTGCTTTTAATTATAGACTGATTACATACAAGAGAGTTAATTATCTCGTGGTTAATGTCCCGTTCACTGGGAAACCTTTCTCCAAGGCTCCCCTGTACTATTTACGTTGAAGCACTTTGTGTTTGAAGAACAATATGGCACTTAATATAAGTTGTTTTTTGGCCCCTAACTCGTCTAGCATTTGCGAATGCCGGATACGTAACACCTCTCACCCACGGACTGCTATTCAAAATAAAAGTCGGGAATTGAATAGTCGCCTTGACAAAGAAGCGAATTTGATCGCTTAGGTTTGCTACATTGTGTTTTTGGCTCGACGGGCTCTTTGTTTTGAATGCGTTGGAAAAGCAAATGTTTTTGATGAGATGAAATGATATAACATTTTTTTAAACTTTTTTCTTTGGTGGATTCGACTGAAATTATTTGATATGCTGTGAACAGTCTTAAATACTAATCAATTTTATAAGCTTTGTGATGACTAATTTTGTATGTCAACTTATTGATGGATTTATAAGGTAGTTTTTATTGAGAAACAATAATAACAAATGGGAAGTTTGAAAATTTATATGCTTCACCCAAAACAAAAACAATCGATTTCTCAATTAAATTTTAACTCCACGTACGAAAATTTTCCTCATTAACATTCAGTTATTCAAAATAACATAGAAAACACTTAATTTGAAGTACAAAACTTCCATTACTTAAAATTTATGTCACATAATTTTTTTAATTAAAAAGGAAATCTATTATTTTATTTGCCGGTTCCTTATGGGAAAAAAACATCGTTTAGCTTCTCAAAAATTTGACAGGCTTCAAACAAAGAAACAAGACCTTGCAAAAAAAAATAAAGAAAATTACAACACAAAAATTAACCCTTTCTCAGGGTCGTTACCATACCACCCCACGATTCCCTATCCGCCACTGCAGTGGCGTGGCTCTGAACACTCGCCAGTTGTAAGAAAGCTTCCGGAGCCCCCAAGACATATAAGGCGCGCACTGTTCGCTTATATTGGGTTTCTCCCTAGGCTTTCCCTGTCCACATTACTCACATATTTCGGCGCCAAGGTTTATTTTGGGAAGGCTCCTTTGCCTTTTATTCTTGGTTTGCTTTTCTCTGTGGTGAGTGTAAGCTTTAACACTGGGCGAAACCTTTATTTTCATGATTTAGATTATGGATTAAAATTTCTCGACATTGTAATACGTGGATTTTTTTTTAAGATAGGTTAAAATTGCTAAAATTACAAAATTTAGAGATTTAACCCTTTAACCTTTAAGTCTCAGTGATACCATTTGGAATCATCACTTTCATTTTTTTTTCAAATGTTTATGTCCCGTTATGACATCCAAACACACATCATTCGATTCTTCATACTTTGTTCTATTAGACAATATTTTACATTAATCTCAATAGAAGTCAGAACAACCATTTTTTTTATTTAGAAAATGGCTAACAAGCGTTTCACTTCACCGGATTTTTGAAAAGTTCACTTTAATTCCACATATTAAAAACACAATTTAAACTATTTCGGTTAAAATAGTTACTAAAATTTTTTTTTAATAATATGGTCAGATACCTTAAAATATATAACTCGAAGTGTTTTTTAGGTAACATATATTTTTTTATTTTGTTGTTTTCCACAGTTAAAAATTTTTGGCATTATTTCAAAAACCATATAAAAAATTAAATGATTTTTTTTTCTGTTGGAACTCTTATTTTTGACCTAAAATAAGCTTACTTTGTGAATATCAGATGTTTCTATAGTGTAGTAAATTTTTGGGACTGAAAGGGTTAATACCTTGGTACTAAAAAAATACTAAATAAAAGGGAGCTTTATCTGAAAAATACTCTTCCAATTGTTTTGAATCATTGAGAAAATGCACTGGAGGGTTTAAATACTATTTTAAGACAACAAAAAATAGTTAATATTTTCGTCGACTTTAAGGTACTTTTCCATGATCTATTGAATCTATTTATATAAAAATTGAACGACAATCAACAAGTACATAATATTTTAATATGAAAGAAATGCAGACGAATATCTTGAAAAAAGTCATAGTTTTGCTTAAGTCACCTTCTCGCGTACGTAAGCTATAGCATGTCATTTAGCATACAGTATCCGTCAGATATCTCTTCTGTTTCATTTTCTTCCATAGGATGCACGCTCAGAAAAAGATGGTCAAATTATTTCAAGACAATTTCGGAATTTTGAAATAAATGATATGGTGAAAAATTCCCCGAGGAAAATATAAATTATTTAAAATGTGTGAAAACATGTTGCAGTAAAGTGAAAATCTTTTTTTTTCTAATAATTTTTTAGTCTAGTGTTAAAAGTACTAATTTATTGGTCATGCACACGTTACAAATCATTCTTGTAAATTTAAACGGTTAAAAACGTAACTTACAGAAGATTTTTTTAAAAATAAATATGCCAACATTGGTCCCTAAAAAGCGTATCTTACCACAACAATTAGTATTAAATTGTTTCATATATTTTCTTTTTCTTTTCTCACTCTTTGCTGGTATAGTGACTCTAGGTATATCTATTTGTAGTTTGAAGACATTATCATTCGACATATTATCCTTTTTCAGTTTACATTTAAAATTCTGAACTTCCTGCACTATTAAGCATTTTTTTCGCCAAAAATTAATAAAGCGAAAAAAGTATTTAGTTAAATTCAAATATTCTATTTAAGAATTCAAATATCAAAGTTTGGAAAGTAAACTGCGACAGTGAAATTTTAAGAAAAACAATTATTTTGATAATAAAGGAGTTATTAATTATAATGCCTCTAAAAAGAAAATAATTTTATACACATGAAAAAATAGTAATAGATGTAGCTATTCATATTATGGAATTTAGTAATATAAATAATACTTTATTTAAACAGGTATTTTCTGAAACTTTTAACTGTGTGTTTTTGTTTAATAAAAATAAGATGAAATTATTAACTACCTAAATTCAAAAAAAGAAATATAGAATGCAAGTTTTTACTAGGATTTTTCTGTCAAGGATATTTTAAAAACGCAGCTAAGATTTTTCATCAATAAACATAAATCATAAGGAAATAAAAACACATCAATAATTCTCATTTTGTGGTGTCGCCATCTACAGAATAATCTAATAACTTGAAACGTAGGCCAAATTTTAATAGGATGCTCCAAGTATGTATAAGTACAAAAAAAATTGTCAACATTTAAATGGCAATGATTGTTCATAGCAATTAAAATATTGCCACACAATAGAATGAGGTACTATACATGAAAAATGCTGTTGGAAAAGTAGCACCGTGATCAGTCAATATTAAAAATGACAAGCAAAAACACTTTGAAAATATTTAATTTTTGTTTAAATATGTAATTTTGTTGTGAAATTGAGTTCTTATAATTAAAAATTGACCACCTTATGTATAAATGATTGCATTTACAGTTTTATCCGATTGAATAAACGAATATATTTATATCAACAACCTATTTAAATGTTTAGAGTGACTTGCATTTACATAATAAAAGAAGATGTTTTTTTCCTGTACAAAATTCGCACGATAAAGAAAAAAAAGGGGGGGGGATTTAACTATATGAAAACCAGTTATTATTTACAATACCATGGATAAAAAATTAATCACCATAACAAAATTAAGAGCGCAAGTTGTTCCATTTCTGGAAATTTACGTAAATTACTCATTTAAAAATATTATTTACACTTTTGCATAGTTTTTTTTTAGCTTCATGTAATACTATCGTATTACTATTTTTTAAGCCGCCTCGGTGGCGCAATCGTTAGGACGCTAGCCATTGGAGCTGCTGCGGTCGGTTTCGAATACCGGTCAGGCATGGATGTTTGTGACCGTCAATAAATGTTATTTGTCTATGTGTTATTCCTTTCTTTGTGACCGTTAATATTCTTTCTGGGTCTGTCCCACTCGACAAAAGCTTATAAGCGGTTCTCTGAACAAGCACACAAGCTAGAATATATATGTACCATACCATATACTAGTTTTTAAAACGCTAGCTGTATTTTTATCAATATAAGTTATTCAAATCGCTTACGATTAGATTACAATAGATTCTTAGATATGACACGCATATTGACAACAGGAAATAGCACTGAAAACCAAGGTCGAAAAATTAACTTATGAAAACAATAAACACGTTTAACCTTTCATACATGTTTGATGACCTGTATATGCACCAGATCAAAAATAAATTATTAACATTAAATAAAACTTATTTCCCTTGTTGCATTTCCTCCCTTTCCTTCAATCCTAAATAATATATATAGAGTATAATAAACGAAACACAACTTCAGTTGACTATTCTATTGCACAACTCGAATAGCTAGTCCCATTGAAAGTTGGTTGGTTGGTTGATAGGCATATATATTTTCAGGCTTGTGTGCTTGGTCGCAAGGACCCGCTTATAAACCATCGTCAAGTAGGACAACACAAGACACACATATACTAAAATGACAGATGCTGCCATCTGTCGCCAACTCCACAATTAAGACATGTCCCTGAAGGGGAGGGAGATTTTCTCCAGGAACCTGTACCCGTGGGAACCTGTACTGCGCAATGACCGCCCACAGGACTTTCGGACCCAACAGATTTAACGAGCACGTACTCCGCATACACTCGCCAAGCACAAACATCCATGCCTCAAAGGGATTCGAACCCGGATCCAGAAGCTCCAAAGGCCAATGTCTTAACCACTGTGTCACCGGATCGGCCCATTGAAAGTTTAAAGGCTACGGCTTGATTCCACTGTCCGTACCCACAAAAACGCGTACAACGGCTACAAAGTCAGATTGCTTAGTTTATAGATAGACAGGCACATAAGAAGACGGGTAGACAGTCAAATAAGCAAACAGTTGCCAACACACCCGAAAACCCTTCATAAAATCGTTCCGTATAAACACTCACATAGACCATAGAAATCAAGCCTTAAATAATAAGCCCCACTCATGTGAGTTGTGAGTTAGTTTTTTTTTTTAATTAAATAACACGAATCTTAATAGTAATAAGACTTCAAAACCTATTTTAACCTTTAGTTTTTCTATTAAACTTAAAAAAATATGTATTTCTTATGCATAGTAAAGCTTGAGCTACCTTTTGTCTTTTTAAAAGTATAAGCAATACAATAGGTAAATTCGAAGGTCAAATATTGTGTTTATGATGAATTAAAGTATTCACAAAAATAGTCATTTTTTCCCGCAAACTTTAAGTCGCATTTTTTTTAATGATTTGTAGTTAATAACCATTTAACCTTGTAAAGAGGTTTCAGTCATCTATCTAAATTCGTAGGCATTCTTAGCTATAAACTTGAAGCATTTTTTTTTTACTTATCAAAAAAGAAACCCTTCCTTTGTCCTTGTAGTTTCTAGTATTTAATCCAAAATTATTTCGCATTTTTGAGAGGTAGAGAAATTCTGAAACTTTTAAGTTTGCTGTAAATACTTTTCTCAGCAAATAGTGAGAGCTTGTCGTACATTTAACAATAACTTTCATTTATAATAGCGTAATTTTATTTGTTGCAGAAAAGATGATTTCAAACTTTAATTATATTAATAAAACCACTTGTTGGAACAATAATGGTAAAATCGGATAGGTGAGAAAATATTTGTAACTCTTCAATTATACTCTGCTAGATAAGAATTTAAAAAAGTATTTTAATTATAAACATCGCAAATTTAAAGTTTTCTGTGTTTTTCGCATATTTACTCACATTTTATAAATCAGGCTGGTACAAAATATGTTTAATTTTTATCCCTTTTTGTTGTACTCAAGGATAATTTTTACGGCTTTATAGAAACACATACGTAGATAATGTTTTATTAAAGAAAAAGAGAAATACATAATATTTCTGTATTTAAAAAAAAAATTGAAAAATTCCTCCTAATAATGTGATTGGATTATTTTGTGTTTCTGATTATTTTGCGCTTATTGTCATTCTTTAACATGGTGTCACGATAATTTTATCTAAATTTATTTATTTATTTATTTATTTATTTATTTATTTATTTATTTATTTATTTATTTATTTATTTATTTATTTATTTATTTATTTATTTATTTATTTATTTATTTATTTATTTATTTATTTATTTATTTATTTATTTATTTATTTATTTATTTATTTATTTATTTATTTATTTATTTTTTATTATTTATTTTTTTATTTATTTACTTACTTACTTACTTACTTACTTACCTACCTACCTACCTACCTACCTACCTACCTATCTATCTATCTATCTATCTATTTATTTATTTATTTATTTATTTATTTATTTATTTATTTATTTATTTATTTATTTATTTATTTATTTATTTATTTATTTATTTATTTATCTAATTCGAAAACCACTAATAAAAAAACAATGCGGAATTAACTGATAGTTCGATCTTTTTGACCTTGGCACACGAATGCTGTCCATCATAACTGTTTTTAACTTAAAGGAAAAACATGAAAAAACAATAACATTTATACTCTATTATACCTCCGATTATTTGTAATTGCGTAAGATATGCATCAACATTGTCTCGAGAATAAACCAGGAAAACGACTTTTTTGTAGAAACAGTTTTAAATACGTTAGTTTGAACGTCGTATGCATTCAGAAATACTGAAGTTACATTTAGGAAAAAGGACTAAGATTTACGTTATTGAGGGATTATGTGCTTTGTAATAAAACAAGTCACAATACATTAATTGTTCCTCGTTTGGTTGAAGAAAACCGAAATTGTCGACTGCTCAAGGTTCTTCATTGTGGCTTCCCATTATATCTCCACAATTATCATTTTAATGCCGTAAAGCTGCTAGAATGTGCGCTCAACAAATTATCCACTAAATATACTTTGAATCATTATATCAATCGAAATTTCAAATAATAAGACACATTTGATTTCTATTCGCTCACCTTATGGATTTATAATATATTTTATCGTAACTAAATGAAAAACGGAATGGACATCCGTGGATCTCAGACTATTGCACCAGGCATGGATGTCAACTTGTACGCTACAAAGAAGAGTGTCTCTCAAGGGTTGATGGCCATTGCCCTGATTACAGCGAATGCTTCACAGCTCAAGTACATTCTGAAAGATGGAGACGACAGCCGATTTTATTTCGTCAATGTCACCTTTGTCGGTATCTCAATCGCTTTGCAGGTTAGTGAAATTCTATATTATTGAATTGTCGTATAAAATACTTGGTAGTGATTTTTTTTATTGTGTGATTTTAATATTATATTATCATTATAACGCATCTGAATATTTTTTTCTTGTGGTCAATTTTTTTAACTGTTTTTTTAAATGCTTTGGTTTGTGGAATTTTATAGATCCTGTGTTAAAGCTCCTTTTTGAGAGTAAAAATAGGCGGTTGAAAACGCTTCAACTAAATTAAACTGTACTTTGAAACTTTTTAAAATTTCTGCATTGTTGACCGGCAGTTTTCTCAGATGTTTTCAAGGTTGCCACAGGTTGCGATTTCATTAAATAAAACAAGTAACTGCTCTTGTGTGACTTAAATCGAATTAATACAAACCATGCATATTTCAGGTTCTAAAATAATATCATATAACATGAGATTGTAGGCTATTTTTTTTACTTACAACAATTCATATGTACATAAAACATTTTTAAATATTCAGCTTTGCATAAGTTTTATTTATGATTAACTATTATTTAGTTGCTATTTTATTTATGATTAACGATTATTTAGTTATTATTTTATTAATTTTATTCATCATTGTTATAATATTTTTGTTACCCCCTGTATATTCTGATGTTAGGATTTACTAATTATGTATTCCTAAGACAAGTATATTCGTAGCAGAAACTGTCACTTAGAACCTCCTCCCACAAAAAAGTCTATTAGTTTCAGAAACGTGACAAACACAGCTTTTAGGCTATATTTTAAAAATTCTTTTATACTTATTTACTTTACTATTATTAATTTACTTTACTATTTATTTAATTTACTTTTATATTTATTTATTTTGTTTTAAAATGCCCAACAATTTTTGCTATTTCCATTCATTTTCATTCAAAAATTATTATTAACAGCTTTCTAAAAGTAATTAGTATTTCGAAGAATAAATGTATGTTATATTGCTTACTACAATAGTAGCAAAATATTTCGTATCAACACAAAACAACATTAAAACTACATATCACCCTCTACATTTAATTGTACAAATATAATTTTAAAAGGAACCAGAATCCCAAAATCAATGAAAATATCTGTGTTTTTTTTTACTGCTTTTAAAATACGAATTAACTTATTACTTTTTACAACTATTCTTATTTATTTTCCAATCTTTCGATTTTGAGTAAAAATATTTTTCACTTAAAAAGGCCTTTTATTTCAACTTCTCACAGAAATCTAAAACTTCATTAACATTAAATTCTTTAAAGTTATTTTACTCAGTTTGAAATGTTAGCAAGAATAGACGTTCCTAAAATGCTGCAATTCAAATAAGTGTTTATGACAATCAAAACATTTTTTCTGTACATAAAAGTACATTGGATAGAATAAGGAATGTAATAGTGAAAATATTTAATATATTTTTTAATAAAAATTTCTTTCCCTAAAAATATTAAATAATCAATGCGGCTTACAAAATCAAGCTCACTAAAATACATTAAATCTTAAGTAGATGAAGAGTTTTAAAATATGAGTCAAAATTTTAAAGAAATTAATAAATAGAAAATATTTACTATTTTATATGAAAAGTTTAGATATAAGTATACGAAAAATTTCTGTTTTAGACTATTTTAAACCTATAGCAAACTATTTGTCAATCGCAGTTTAAAAGAAAAATTTGAAATGCCCACCAAAAGAGTTATAAAAAGGATACCCTTTAAATACCATTAAAAAGGGGAAAATACATCTTCAAAAGAAATAATTTGTATTAAAACGTTATTTATTAATACAATTTTTATAGTATGGATAGACAAACGATTACAAGGTATAAAAGGTAGGTATCTGTTGTTATACCTTTCTAACAAAAAGATAATTTTTAAAATAGCACTATTAGAAGTGACGTTAAAATGGCAGTCACAAGACATATTTACACCCAATGCAAAAACATACAAGCCGACGCACAAATAATAAAATAAAAATATAGGTGTCTGATTATCATATCTTTCTTTTAAAAAAATAAGAATTTTTAAATTGGATGGATGAAACAGGAACTGTAACAGATCGTCGATTAAAGAAAATATCGACAAATTAATTACATTTCTGGAAGTTTAAATTTATTACGATTTATAAGAATTAGTAGGATTTGAAATCAGTAACTGCTGCCAATGTGCGAAACATACCAAAATTTATGTTAACACTATAATACACTAGTTGTCCCTGAATCTTATGCAGAATTATTTTCATATTTATGATTTTTCTATAAATAAAAGCTCTTTGCTGAAAGATTTTTTTCTTCGTTTTTCTCAAACATTGCAGGACACCTATAACTAGCCGCCCCGGGGGCTCAATAGTTAGGACGCTAGTCTTTGGAGCTGATGGTCAATCCCGGTCAGGCATGGATGTTTGTGACCGTCAATAAATGTTGTTATTTGTCTATGTGTTATTCCTTTCTTTGTGACAGTAAATATTCTTTCTGTATCTGTCCCACTTGACGAAAGCTTATACGCGGTTCTCTGAACAAGCACACAAGCTGGAATATATATGTACTATACCATACCCAAAACTAGTTTGACAATTTTTGAAAATAACAACAACAAAACTTTATATTTATTTATTTTGTGTTTTCTTTCAGTTAATCGTCAGTGTGCTCCTGATTCTCAATACACGTTACAACATCAATTTGGTGGGTGATCAATCCAGGGCCGAGCTCATGAATAATCTTACGACCATCGGTATATTTCTTATAACAGTTTTAAATGTTCTGGTCTCTGCTTTTGGAAGTTCACCGAGATAGAAATTTGTGTTTTTTCATATTTCATTCACGCATTTTTGTAATAAAATTATGCATTTTATATGTATAAATTAAAAAAGTGTTTTCTTTAATCTATACATCTTTTATATTTTTCATTTGTTTTGATAGAGAGTTACATAGATATGTACTGAAACATATTGACTTTCTTAGCTTTCTCCTCTTCGATTTATGTGTTAAAAATAAATGCTTTTTCTGCTATTTCCAGTTTTGTGTTCTTTAATTTAGTATTAAAAAATTGCTAAGTTTATGATATTAAACCAAATGTGTTAAAGGTGATGTTTTAAAATTTAAAATTTTATTTTTGTTATTATAAAACTTTATTTTAAATAAAATATCATATACTTAAGAATACCCCATACTCCCATAACTTAAGTTGATTGAAACTTTTTTCCTATTTCAAAACTTATTAAATATTGGTATAGGACTGACAAACGACTAAACATCCCTCTAGATAGTTTTGGAATAAAATTTAACTTTCAATTTTTATTTATTTTTCTACAAAGGAATTTCCATTTTAACAGAGTCAAACTTCTTGTGTAAAACTTATCATATTAATCTTGTTGAAAGTTTAAAATAATGGATTAGGTAAACTTAAAAAACATATTTTGCTTGACAAATATTGAATTTTCTTGCTGCTTAAAAACTATTTTAAATCCGAAATATACTTTAAATTTAGCGGTAGTTTTTCACCTCATGAAAATTGATCATACGTGTTCCAAGTCGAACTGGGATACTTGATCAAGAAGACCAATTACCTCCAAAGTTTAAACAAATTAGTGTAAATAATTTTCATGGACCACCAAGCACATTGAGATTTTTAGGTATTATTTATGCAGAGACTTTATTAATTTCAGTTTAATTTATCATTATTTTGATAGGTTGGAAAAGTAAAGAGTCACTTAATGCTTGAACATATAGCAACATGCACGAAATAAATCTCTTATGTTAAGTCAATGAAAGATGGGTAACTTTTCAGCGCACTGTCATGGTCCCAAATTTGCTGATTTAATCATTAGATCTTCTCTTCTGATGGTCTTTACATGTAAAGGTAAGCTGAAAGTAAATATACAGCATCACGAATTCTTATTTTGTGGTGTTGCGATCTACAGAGTGAAATTGTAACTTTAAAAATATATGTCAAATCTTAAAATGATGCTTCAAGTATGTTGTAGCTAAATAGTATTTTATTGTCACAAGAACAAGCGTTTCATAAGGCGAAGTAAAAAGATGTCAGAACCAATTTTTTCTCGTTTTCAACTGGATCAATCAGCACCAACCAGTCACTTAAAGGTGTCAAACAAATAGGATCAAACGATGCATATCTTGCAGTTAATTTTATATTACAAAATATATTTTCCGGCATCTGAACAATTCGATATTTGCGGTTAGAAACTGGACCATTCATACCCCACTTTCTCAAACCACTCATTTTAATATCCAGTTTCAATATGCAAGGAAACTTTTTCACCATATTCAAACGGTTGTGCAAAATGATGTAATAATGATCTCTGGTTTCTTGAAGACTAAATTCAACATTAACCATTTTGATAGCTTCTTTTAAATAAAACAATTCTATCTTTAAGTGGCTTTTAGGAACGTAATCCGATCCAAAAGCCAGTTCCAGCATTGTTAGATTCAAGTTCGTGTATTTATGTGTTGGTATTCTGATTTCCAATAACATCGATTCCTGAAAATAATCTGTATTATGCAAAATGCATTTAGAAAGCGGTCTATTGCATTCCGCCTCGAATTGGACCGACTCAGAAGCAATGCTGTCGTATGTTGAAGAGACGAACTTTGAACAAAACCAATTACAAGGCCTACACCACGCGGGGAGTTCTTTCATGCCCGGTCGAAGCAAATTGTAAAAGACACTGTCAATTTCTTGATGGGTGAAAAAATCTGGATACCTCTCGGAGATGTCGAGAAATTCTTCGCTTGTCAATGACAAAGTATCAACTTCAGATAAAAACTGTTGTCTTCTTTTTGTGAAATTTTTCACTCTTTTGTGAACAAGAAAACGAATAACGCCTTCTAAGACAAAAGCCTCGCATCCTAAACTAATATTACGCGTCATCAATATGTCGTGCATTGATGACGAACTTAGTTGCAATATTCCAGGGGAATCTACGTATAAGAAATATGGGGACATATCCTTAATGAAATCCAGGCATTTTGTCTTAGCTTCTTCTAATTTGAAGCACGTGGATGCTTCCAAAACACCAAAGACGTTTTCTTCACTCAGTGGATAGCCGTTGATTAATTGCCTGCACTTTCCCACAACACCTGCCACTTGAAATCGTAAAGCTGCTTTGGACAATTCTATGAATTCTTCAACAGTTTTTGTCTCCAAATTGTCATAATATATGAATCTAAAGAAAGGGGTATAAAAATACGTGTTAAGAAATGTTTTAATTTATTAATTTTAAATCATTTATTTTACATAGAATTTAAGAGTCTGGAGTTAATTCGTTTCAGAGGGATGGTCGGTCAAATACAGCTAATGCATTAGTTTTGAAATCACAACTTTTGCCAAAAGAATTGCTTTTCCATGTTATTCCATTTCCAAAAGGTATGGGAATCATCATAACATCAATTTGAAACAACATTGAAAAGAAAATAGCATCTGGTAATTTAATTATGAATTGATAAAATTTTGAAATAGTGTCGCCATTTGCAGTATATTTTTTGGCATTTTATAACTTAAAAAATATTTAATTAAATAACATTTTCGTTTCAAATCTGCTTCATTTCGATGTTTTGTTGATTGTCATACCTGCGGCAAAAGTGCTAACATGACAAAGCAATACTTATACAGAATTTGTGATTCCAAAACTATGTAATACATTAGCTCTAATGGACTGACAGTCTCTCTTAAAGGTGAAAAAAATTAGAAAAATTTTAAATACCTTTCACTAATAGTCTTCTTATACTATCTTAAATACCTTTCACTGATAGTCTTCTTATATTATCTTTCTTCTTTTATTACTATTACATTTTAATTCTTCAGATCTGACAGTTCATTTGAGAAAATTTTTATTCAATGAAAATTTGAATAAAAGGTATGATAAATTTGAAATATAAACTTTAAAAAAAAATCGTAAAACTTATATATTACTTACTCTAATAACAAATCTAAACAACTCGATGTCACTCCATCAACAACTATAACTTCTAACTTGGAATTCGAGGAATTCCAGAATAAATTTTCAAAAACTGGACTCTTCTCTGCCAAAATAAGCTTGTGTGCTTTAAAATAACCGGGGTAAACTTCTTCGGTTTTCAGGTAAATTTCTACATCTGTTTTCATTTTTGCCTTGTACAAGTTGTAAAATTCCTTTTCTGGTAAATTGATTCGGTCTTCATAATATTCTAAGAGGAAAGAAAATATCATTTAATTGGTAGCCACAACTATATCAAGGATTATCTATACACATTAGAAAAAAATATTTTCTCTTCCACGGTCCTTGTCAGTTAAGAAGGGTCTGGAACATAATCCCGAAAACCGGGATAAAAACAAGCCAGAATCCAGAGAGCCGGAACCCGACTGGGCCGAAATTACGATGGTGTCGAAACCCGAATATAGAAATACATATTTTTTTGTCTAGTTCTCAAATATTTTATCAATATCGCATGTTTATTTAAAATAATATATAAAAAGTTCGACGTTAAAATTATTATATACTATTAAATATTTGAACTCAGCGTGAAAAGGAGAGAGAGAGAGAAATTCCATTAACCCACTACTTTGTACCTATTATAAGAAACTAATTTGTTCAATATGATGCCAAGCCACATAATTAATAAGTCCACATTATAAAACAAAAGCACAAAAAATATAAACAATGAACTATTTAAAATACACCGATTAAATAATTATATATGCTGTGATTTCCGTATAAAAATGCATTTGGATAAAAACACAACTGTTTCGAACCAAGAGCATTTTATGTTAGCATAATAATAAGAGAAAAGTCCATCCTCCAAAATCCATAAATTCGTAAATTAATTGTCCGTAATTAAGCATAATGGCATGAATATATTTATTTATCAGGATTTCCACAATCTCGAGATTTCGTCCCTGTCGGTTTTCTTTCCGCTCAGAATTCTAATTTATAGGGCTTTAGCTGTCGAGTTTATGTCCGGAACCCTATGTGTGGTTCGGATGCAGGCAGCTCTTACGACTTCTGATTGGTTGGTTGATCGGTAAGTAAATCAAGCAATGAACCAGCCACTCGTTGTAATAGGATATGGCAAAAAAATTGGCATAACGAAGCAGAATATAAAACAAGGTGCTTTGAAAGGACAAAAATCGCCTACTTGTTGTTGCTTTAAAACTCACAGCAATTATTATATGATAGACAGAAGCGAAAAAATAAGTATGATGTACTTACTTTCGGGAATAAAAAAGATTTTTTATAAATTGGACCAGTTAGGAACCGAAGTTTAAAGTTCAGACAGACACACGAAAATCTCTAAGTTGCCAATACTGCATTGTATTTTAAATTTGATTTTTTTTAAAATAAGGTATTAAAAGTAATAAATGATGTTAGGGAAGTTGCTTTCAGAATATGTGGCGGTCACAAGCGATAAAGATTTTTTAGGTTAAGATGTACACAAGTAGTGTTTGTTTAAAAAAAAACTGCATTTTTATTGCCAGAAAACCTCGTCTATAACCTTTATATCCAAATTAAATATCCCCATAAAAATTTAAATCCATCGAAAATTGAAAAAAAGCATGCCTATCAGAATTTTAATCCGAATCATTAAAAAGTCTAAGTATACAAGAAAATAAATTTTAAATGAAATAAATACTTGAACATAAGAGTTAACATAATTTGCATTTGTTTACCTTTCGAGTTCTCGTCTTCTTGCATTTTTGAAAAAATATATCGCAGTAGAAGGAGCTGTATAAGGAAGCTGGAAGCTTAATAACTTAAAATCTCCCCTAAAAAGAATTACAGTTTATTAAAATTTCAATTTTATACTTCAGTTATATGTTTGATATTGTAACCATATTTCCATCTATTTCATTTAAACAAAATATAACTGAGTCTTTTAAATATATTTCTTAAAAAAATTGATCTAAAATTTTTTCTAAAAGTTATTCTGAAGATTAAATAAATTACTTATAGTATACAGTGAAAACAATATAACAGCTTTGTAATTTATCTTATTTATAAGAATTAGATGACAAAAATTTTTGCTGAAAATTGTAACAGAAGTTGAATAAAAAATATTTAAGAGGGGATACGGGGATTTTTACTATAAAATTTTATTATTACACTGTTTCATATCGCTTTAACTGATATGATAGTTAAGAACAGTTATTTTGCTTTAACAAAGTTAATTTTTCAAAAGATAATAGAAAAATAAAAGTATGTCAACTAACATAAAAACATATTATTTTGGTATACCTGTAAAAAATTATAACCTAGCAGACAACTGCAATGAAGGGAGTTTCAAACTTTTAGCTTCAAAAATTTTCATAACGGTAACGTACTTGCTTTATTATCAGATTTTTTCATAAAAAAGTTTAAAAAATCAATACAGAAATATTGAAAACTTACCTGAAGTCATAGGATGAACAATAATAAAATACTTCTTTAATTAAATCGGAAAACTATGAAGCTCGAATATATTTCAAACCTAAACTAGATAAGAGTTTTGTGATACTAGAAACAAAACACGTAATCTCATAACCATGTTATCAAACAAGTTTTTTTCTGCTTCAAGGCATAAGTTTTAATTTATATCCACTTATGAGATTTACAATAATTTTATATTGTAGCTTATGTGTTTTGAAAGTTAATATTAAGTTTTAAAAACCCTGAAATAAGAATGGAAAACTCTACGTATCCTTCGTATGCCAACATACTATATACTGTTAAAACTTTCGTGCTGAGTTTCACCTGAATAATGGTTCTAGTAGCTATAATGGCTGTGTGGTAGAATTTTATTAGGCTTAACCATCTTTCAGGGTTTGAAAACAAAAACCCTGCAAAATGGTTCTGTTGAATACCGAAAATATGATGAAACATTTTATCCCACAGCCGTTGCATCTACTAGGAATCGTTATAAAAGACGCAACAACACAACACCTAAAACACACTAGTATTTGTGATACGTCAATCATTACATTATAAATTTGAAGTTATTTAAATGAAAAGCTCATAAATAATAATTCCACTAAATTGTACTACATTATATGTTTTATTATTGGGCTGTCTATTTAATAGTTGCAAAAATAATTTTTCACGATATTGAAAAGATAAATTTTAATTTGAACAGAAATATAGATAGTCAGACAAAAATTTTCTTAACATGGAAACTTAAATTTTTAACGCATTAAAGTATTTCGATTTAATATAAACGGAAACAACTATCTTATCATAATTTATATCAGAATCATTCGTAAATGATTGTTTAGAATTGAGTTACACCTTTTGTCATAAGTGTTTTAGTTGCTGCAATAATCTATTTAAAAAATGTCCAATCTATGTAAACATAGCGTCTAATTAAAAAAAAAGTATCCATAGTAACTTTTATATGCTTACACATATTTATCTAAAACAAAATACATCTTTTGAATTTTTTTCAACACTTCCAAAATATTTAAATTAGCCACAATTTTTTTCAGTCAGTAATGTACTGACTAAACGTACTATACTCAGTCTGAAGTACACATAAATATTTTATGTTTGCAAGAAAGTTATTTTTTCCTTTTAACATATCACTTTTTGACTATATAGTGAGTAATAAAATATCCAAAGTTTTATTGCACTACCTAAAAAAACTGTTAATTTATAGCAATTCTAATAACGCTTAAGTTATTCTGCAATGTTAATGTTTTCACTGCTTTTTTCTCTAGGAATAATTCTATTTTATGTTTTTCTTTCGTAATATTCTATTTTTAAGACGAAGCTCATTTTACTAGGCAATTCTTCTTTTGTTATATAAAACCGCATAAAATGTATTTCTTTGACTAACAGTATTTTGCAATTTTAGATATTAATTCCATAATGCAATTTTCTCAAAATACAAAGCACCTCAATAAATGCCCCATTCAGAACATTTCATTCCGAAAATACTTATTTGTTATTTTTCTGCAATATCTTCTTAGAATGTCATAAGGCAGATTTTCTAAATACATAAACAAATAAAACAGATATTCTTAACTACACTCCTTGCCAACCTAAGTTGGGTAAATAGAAATATGCTATGGAGAAGATTCTTCCACGGATGTAAAGAGTTCCATAAATTATTTGTGAATCCATCCAAAAAATATGTTTAAAACATTGATTTTATTTAAGGTCTAAAACAGGTTTGAATATTATTTGAGAAAATTTCGCTATTTTATCAGAATAAAAAGTGTACTTTGGTTAAATTGTATTAAGATCATTTTGTATGTACATATTGTCCCAACGGATAAATCGCACTTTTCCCCCAGCTTTTTTACTATTTTTTTTTAACCCAAGTTAGGTTGGAACGGAGTGTAGTAATATTTTAAGGCATTGTAACTAATAGATGTTAATTGATGATACAAAGAATTTTATTAACTCAACCTCATCCATTCAGAACATTCCTTTCCGAAAAACTTACATTCATGTTTATTCTTCCTTCGAACGTCATTGTGTAAGAAGAAATTACGCGAATCATTCAAGATTCTTCTGAGAAAATAAAGAAAACACTTAAAAGTAAATGGAAACGGTACTTGGTACTTTAAATTTTTCTAGCACCAATGTCATTCGTCGCTTTTTACGACCCTCTGATGAAGTTTACGAGATCATACCATGGTTGCTATCTCACTCGTTCCTAAGAATATGGTAATTATTTAATATTACTTTTCTTTAATATCTTCTTAGAATGTATAAAACGCAGATTTTCTAAATATATAAACACATAAAACAGATATCCTTAACTAGTAATATTTTGAAGAATTGTAACTAGTACATGCTAACTGCTGATCCAAAAAATTTTATTAACCCAACCTCATCCATTCAAAACATTCCTTTCCGAAAAACTTTCTTGTTTATTCTTCATTCGAACGTCATTGTGTAAGAAGAAATTACGCGAATCATTCAAGATGCTTCTGAGAAAATAAAGAAAACACTTAAAAGTAAATGGAAACGGTACTTGGAACTTTTAATTTTTCTAGCACCTATGTCGCTTGTCGCTTTTTACGACCCTCTGATGAAGTTTACGAGTTCATACCATGGTTGCTATCTCACTCGTTCCTAAGAATATGGTAATTATTAGCTTCCACACTACGTTTATAACGTAAAAAGTGGAAGGTTTTATAATCGTGCAGTCCGTCCGTCCGTCTGTCTGTCACCCACTTTCACAGAACGAACCAAAAGTCTCACAAACAAGTGCGACACGTCATTTTGAAGCAAAAAATCAGTTTAGGCTACATTCCAAATTTCACTAAAAAAATTTTAATTAGAAGTTTATTTAAAATTTAAATAACTACAAATTTAATCTACATTGAAATAACATGCAAATTCCATTTTTATTCAATATTTTCACTGTTGCCATTACATCAAACGTTCGAGAAACTTTATTTAAATAAAAATAAAATTCATGAAAAAATATTTATTTTTGTGGTAATAATTCAATTTGGATTGTTGTAATAGCACAATAAAGTTATTTTGAAGGTTCATTATATATGAATGAAGAAAGATGCATAAATATTCTAAATTTTCATAAAAAATATGAAAAGTTTCGCTTTTATTTTTAATGCAACATTTACTAATTTATTTTTCGAAATGTAAACTTGAGGCTTCAAAAGGATATTTATTTAAAAAAATACATAATTATTCTTCGAACTTCAAAAAAATAAAATAAAAAAAACCGATAAAGATTAATTAACAAATCTTCAAAAGAAGATTAAAGACAACTCTGTTAGGTGAATTTCTTTCTGAGGTGCTGTTAGTGTGTTTCCTGTTGAGCGTAACTATTGTGTGGAAGCGGTGTAAGTGACAGATTCTGTAACAAACCAACTTGTTTAATATTACTTTTCTTTAATATCTTCTTAGAATGTATAAAACGCAGATTTTCTAAATATATAAACACATAAAACAGATATCCTTAACTAGTAATATTCTGAAGAATTGTAACTAGTAGATGTTAACTGCTGATCCAAAGAATTTTATTAACCCAACTTCATCCCATTCAGAACATTCCTTTCCGAAAAACTTGCATTCATGTTTATTCTTCCTTCGAACGTCATTATGCAAGAAGAAATTACTCGAATCATTCAAGATGCTTCTGAGAAAATAAAGAAAACACTTAAAAGTAAATGGAAACGGTACTTGGTACTTTTAATTTTTCCAGCACCAATGTCATTTGTCGCTTTTTATGACCCTCTGATGAAGTTTACGAGTTCATACCATGGTTGCTATCTCACTCATTCCCAAGAATATGGTAATTATTTAATAGTATTTTTCTTTAATATCTTCTTACAATGTCATAGCGCAGATTTTCTAAATATATAAACACATAAAACAGATATCCTTAACTAGTAATATTTTGAAGAATTGGAACTAGTAGACGTTAACTGCTGATCCAAAGAATTTTATCAAAACCTCCTCCATTCAGAACATTCCTTTCCGAAAAACTTTCTTGTTTATTCTTCCTTCGAACGTCATTATGCAAGAAGAAATTACTCGAATCATTCAAGATGCTTCTGAGAAAATAAAGAAAACACTTAAAAGTAAATGGAAACGGTACTTGGTACTTTTAATTTTTCCAGCACCAATGTCGTTTGTCGCTTTTTACGACCCTCTGGTGAAGTTTGCGAGTTCATACCATGGTTGCTATCTAACTCATTCCCAAGAATATGGTAATTCGTGCGCCATAAATATGATTTGATGCCCTACAGTCCTAATCAAATTCAATGCATTCACCTGTCCATATATGTATGACGTCGTCACTGCTTTAGGCCTTTTGTATTTCGATTTTTTTGACGCTCATTTTCACTTCCAGTGCTCTACGGAACTCGAAGTCGCAATACTATTTTAGTTGAGGTTAGTTGACACTCGATTGTTGGAGAGAAACTAATCTGGATTTAAAATTGAAATGGTAGGGTTCCATGGTGTTTCGTTGTTTATCGTGTTTTGCATAATCGAACAAAATTTAATCAGGGGTAAGTAGAGTTACTGTTATTTTGTAATTAAATACTGATGTCATGTAACATATTAATGCAAAAATATTTTTTAAATAAGTGGGTTTGTGACAGAAACTGTCCTTTAGAATTTCTTCAACACAAAATTCTAAATTGGGCGTTTAACACAGTGTTTAGTTCTGTGTTAAACTTTAAAAGGTCAAAGTTAAATAAACTATTTTGAATCGAAAATTCAGTAATTATTTCTTGCTTAAATTTTAATGAAAAATGAAGTCTGCGTTTCACATAAAAATAACTCGAACAACTTATGCCTTTTTCTCAACAAATAATACGAACTATTAAAGATTCTTCTTGTGATATATTGAGATTTCATTTCAAAATATCAAATGTCACGCAAATAAATTTTCTTTATATTTTTATTTAATATAAATATATTTTCTTAGGTGATTGCTGTTATTGAAAACTTTATTTTAATTTCAATGAAAATGGCCTTATGATTTTTAAATAGATATTGATTTTTCAACAGCTGAAATACACTTCGAAAATGAAATTTTTTCTGAGATTTTTAATGACTTGTAGTTTCTGTTGGATGAATATTTGGACTTATAACAGTTGTCTACATCATTTGTAGATTGTGCTATTAAAGTGAGTGCCGGTAAACAGACGGTCAGGGATAATCCTTTTGATGACCGTAAGAAGAAGGGTTAAGGGAAAATCCAAATATAACCCCCAGTACACTTGAATCACATAATTCATTACAAACAATTTTTTGTTATTTTTATAGTACTAATTAAAAAATGTATAACTGTCTGAAAAGTTTTTAATGTTTAAGTATTTTTTATATAATTTAAACGCATTTTTTACTTTCAAATACGTAATGTGAAATATAAGGCAATGAAAGTTTTGCGATTGGGGCTGCAAATTTTGGAGGTTGCTGATTCTAAAAAAGTGGCATCTGAACATTGGTCCATCTGTCAGTCTGAAACCTCTCTATAGTTTGAACTAAAAAAAGCTATTTACTTCAAATTTGGTACAAGAGGTCCTAGTATCTGTCAACATCATTACAAGGTTTTTTAGAAAATCGCACATACACAAATGGTAGCTACCACAGAGCTGTTAAGTTATAAAAAACCCTTATATATATATATATAATAAATTTACCTTTAAATGTATTGATTTATTGAGTGGGAATTGAAAATCAAACCCGTAGTGTTACACACCCATAGTTTTCTGCAAGATTGGTTTCATTTCAACTTATATCTTAGTATGCAACTTTTTGTTAAATACAATTATTACCAACTCATGTGTTAAATACTCTTAATAGAATTAGGAATGGAGAAACAACGTTGTTTATTTTATACATCACTTCAGTGACTTATGACACAAACCTTATCTCTTTTTACGGGTTAATATAACTGTCGAATAAGAAATGATGGTTAGCGTCGATGCAATGAGTTATTTCAATCTTCAAGAAACAAAATTATTTGATGGATTGAAAAGAGAAACAATTTCTCATCTAATCAAAATCGTTTTTATATAAATTTATTTAGATTAAAGTTATTACTTTAGAAAAAATTTAAATCAATAAATATGGTTTGCATCATAATAGTTTTTTTTAATTAAAATGCATCAAAATTGTAACCTTTCATAGCAAAAAAGACTAGTTAATTTAAAGAGGAACTTATAAATATATTACAAATATATGTATAAGCAATAATATATTAAACAGCTTCACTTTATTTTTTTAAAAATATCTCAGCTAGAATTGGAAGGAAAACTTTAACGTAATCTGGTATTTTTATTCCGTATAAAATTTAATTAAAACAAATATCTCAATATCTGTTTCCCACCAACTGAATGCGAAAATCAAGATTTCATGCGATGCAATTTGATATATGTGTCTGCACATTTTAATCCGAATACATAACTAATAATACAAGAAAAATCGGAAACGTAACAATAGCACAGGGAAAAAAAATCACTCAAATTGAATAGGGGAAAAGTGACAAATATCACAGGTATATTCGAAAATTTTTATTGTAATAAATAATAACAAGTGCAATTCGTGAGAAACGAAAACAATGGCTAATAAGTCAAATTCGTAGCAGAAGTTGCTAACATACCTTCTGCCAAGGCCAAACTAAATAGATTATCAGGCCTCGACAGCAAGCAGATACGTTGATGTCTGCAAATATCTTTAGCTCGACTAGTTACTTTTTTTTAAACTTTTAGTTACTTTTTTTTAGTTCAGTAACATTTTAATGAATTTTTTTTCAATAATATTTTAATGAATTTCCTTTGCTGAAAGTTATGCTTGTCATTCACCGTAATAGTTTTCACGAAATTTCTTAGCTCTAAGCAGCGCTTCTAATAGTTTCAGTAAAACTTCTTATGAATTTCCTTAATTCATTTTTACACATCTGCTAGTTTCAATAATATTTCTATGAATTTCTTTTGCTCAACGATACGCATATGTCAGTTTCAGTAATATTTCTCACTAATTTCTTTTGCTCAAACTTACACTTCTGCCAGTTTCAGTGTATTTCATGTGATTTTCCTTAGCTCAACGATACTCATCTGCCAATTTCTGTAATCTTTCATGTGAATTTCTTAAAAATTATGCATCTGCCAGTTTCAATAATATTTCTTATGAATTGTTTTGCTCAACGATACGCATATGTCAGTTTCAGTAATATTTCTTATTAATTTCTTTAGCTCAAACTTACACTTCTGCCAGTTTCAGTGTATTTCATATGATTTTCCTTAGCTCAACGATACTCATCTGCCAATATCAGTAATATTTCTAATGAATTTCTTTAGCTCAACGTTACGCTTCTGCCAATTTCAGTAATATTTCATGGGAATTTCTTTAACATTACGCAACTGCTAGTTTCAATAATATTTCTTATTGATTTCCTTATCTCAACGATACGCACATGTCAGTTTCAGTAATATTTCTTATTATTTTCTTTTGCTCAAACTTACACTTCTGCCAATTTCAGTAATATTTCTTAGTAATTTCCTTATCTCAACGTTACTCATTTGCCAATTTCAGTAATATTGCTAATGAATTTCTTTAGCTCAACGTTACTCATCTGCCAATTTCAGTAATATTCTTTTATGAATTATTTCCTTAGCTCAAAGTTATGCTTCTGCCGGTCACCCGCACCGTAGATATGGCGCAAGAAGGACGACACCTTCGGAAACGGGAGAAATTAGCGATCCTCTCAAAGGACGCAGGATAGTCTGCGTGTATAACAACAACAATTACTACAGCTCCAGGTTTCAACCCAAGATGATAGATTCTCTGATATGTACTCATGTCAATTACGAATTCGCCATATTGGACCCGAAAACCTATGAACTTGTACCTGGAGAGCCAAGTCTTGATATTCAAATGGGATTCTTTGACGTAAGTTTTATTTTTAAAACCATATGTAAATAAGGAACAGATGTGATATAATGGCCGGTAATGATTTGCAGATTTGCGTTTTGCCAAGCAACAAATGTGGTAAACATTTCACTTCATATATCATGCAAAATGACGGGTTTTGCAACCTTACGTTAAATTTTCAAGCGCGCCAAAGGTCACCAATGAACAAACCTGTCATTATATCGTAGCTGTTAAGTTCTTTATTTTCGCATCATTACATCATTGATGCGTAAATTACCATGCATTGGTCGTCAAAACGTTCGTTAACCTTTTTGGTATGAAAATATTTTTCACGCCGATTACTATTTACAAAAATAGAATATTATTAAGTAGCTGTACTCAGTACACTTATGTGAGCAAAGAGCAATTTATATTTATCTTCTTTTCCCACGTACCATTGTTGAAAGACGTTGAATAGTAATATAAAATCTCCACAAAATGCTACAATGGCAATCGTTTATTCCATATTAGACAATGATAGTGGCAGTGCAAAATTGGCATATCCTTCTTGAATAAAATTGAGGTTTTTTTTATGTCTCTTAAACATAAATGGAATTCCCTTTCACAACAGTTATACTTATTGTCCCTATACTATGGAAAAAAATGCACAAAATATTACATATTTTCGAAAACAAAACAACAGTAGGCAAATTTTTTCGAGAGTTTTGTGCATGAAATTTATGAAAAAGCTTTACATCAAACATAAATGTAACTATACAACAGTTAAATTGAAATAAAATAACTAGTAAACAGCTATAGATTCTTGCTTAATATTCGAAGTACATTAATGAAAAATTTGTTTGAAATTGAAAATTATTTGATTTTGTTTAAGAAGCAGTTGATTCAGCATAAAATCTGCAGATAATTATTTTTAATTTCTGAAAATATTCTTATTTCTCGAAGTACTTAATACGCATAATTTTAAAAAAAAAACTTTTTTTTTCACCCCCTAGAGGGTACAATTTTTCTTTTGACTGTCCTACAAAGTTTAAAAATTAAAAAATATATAATAATCTTATTCTCGTAAGAACCGTCTGAAACTACACTATGAAATATAATTACACCCTTTGATTCAAAGATAATTTTCTGGACTTTTTTATTTTCTGGACAAACAATTGCAAGTAGGTAGACTTTCAGCACACACAAAAATCCCAGTTATTGAAAATTGTGTAAAAACAATATTAAAATTATATTGCTATCAAATAATCTAACCACGCGTGTAATGCATGGTTAGCACAAAAATTTTGTTAAGGCGAAACAACTAAGTTTTCTTTAGAAATGAATTTCAGTATATATATGCTTTTTATTGTTTCGGATAAACAACTATAGTAAAGCTCAATAACACATATTACAGTACATTAAAATTATTGCCATCATTTTTTATACATATTTTTGAAAACAAAATAGTTTTTCATGGGGTTTGCTTTGTCAATCGCGCATGGATATAATAATCGTCTCTTCTCGCGATTGCCAGTCTATGTATAGTGTTCGTATGTCATCAACACGATTCTTGTATTGAAACAATGTAATATTATAATGCTGCCATTTATACATAATACTTACGCTGCTTTGGCCCGTTTAAACCTAAGTTTTTTCAAAGTGCATGGACAATTTTAAAATCTGCTATAATGACAATGTACGACAGCAAATATTTCCGCACTTCAATTTCAAATTCATTTAACAGTTTTACTATTGAGAAATGCGGGTATATCCTAGTACGTTCTTTTCTTCCGTGTCGTGTGCAAAAGATGTGATTGATTAAACATTGGTACTGTAAACCTCTAACACCGTAATGTACGGTGGACATTACCAGAGCCTTAAGACTTGGTTTTCTAAGCATCGTAATGGTAGGGTACCTACGTTACGATTGATCCACTATATCGGAAAAATTGAAATAAATATGCTATAGGTATAAGTTAATATTTATTTGACGTAGTGTGAGTGTGACGGTCCATAACCATCGTAGCTTTAGGAAACCAAAGCTTTAGCATGTGTAACGAACCTCCATTACCAAAACCTTTTTCATTCAAGGAAGCTGTTGGCCTCAAGGACACCAATCCAAATCTGAAAGTACTCCTGTCCATGGGTGGTTGGAAGGACAGTACAAAGAAGTACTCCGAGTTGGTGGAATCCGAATCCAGAATGGACAATTTCATCGAGAAAGCCGTGCAATTCCTCAAGAAGCACAACTTTGACGGCCTCGATATAGCGTGGGAGTACCCGAACTGCTGGCAAGGCGACCTGGGTGTCAGTCCTAAAGACAAGCCTAACTTTGCTACCTTTCTAAAGGTTCGGTAGATTCCTATGAATTGTTATATGAATTATGTACTAGCAAATAAATACCCATTATTCACACGGGCTAAAAAAAAGTTCAAATCGAAACTAGTATCTGTACTATTTAATCCGTTATAGGACAATAAGCTTATGTTTATTGTTCCCGCTCTAGTATAGATCAGGTTAGGTTTGAATTATCGTCGCACTAGAGCTACACGAGGGCTATTGGCGACGGGCGTCGTATTTTAGAACCACAGTCAAGTGACGCCCGCTCTAGTATAGAATACCGTTACTTATATTACCGTAAAATTCTAAATTATAAATATGCTATAAAATTCAAGTATAAATGCCATCGTAATTTGCCGATTATAATTAATAATTTTTGTAACTGGAATTTTGAAAACGTTAGAATGAAGGGAATCTGTGTTAAATTTTTCGAATTTCTGAGGGCAGTGTAAGTAGGTCTTTCACGATCCACAGACATACACACAGACACTTTCTTTTATTATTATAGAAGAGTGTGTATACGACTTTCACTACCGAGCACTATACGACTTTAAACTACCGATCATTAAGTCAATGCAATACACACATTTAACCCTTTCGCTACGAAGGATTTTTGTTTCCCCGCAATATGTGATGGGAATATCATTCGAATCCTAAGTCAGACGGCCGTCGTGGGCCGTTTCAGTAGTGAAAGGGTAAAAGTTTATTAGATACCTTATAACATAAAAACCTAAAAAGTTCATGTTTTTTGAAATCCTTAGTATGACGTCCGATTTGCTGGAAACACGTTTAAAATTTGAAGTCTGTATCACTTTTCGTTTCTCAGCAATATCTCTTAAACCAAAAACTTTCTATGGCAAATACCACTTGTGCAATTTTCTCTTGAACACCTTATTATGAAGTTGGAGAGGTACGAACTCGTGCACCAAATTTGAAATCCGTAGCTTTTTAGTTCAAACTGATAGTACTGTAGTTAAAATTCGTAACAATTTTCTCTAAAAAAAATTAAAAAGTAAAACGCATAAAACGATCTTTACTTTATCGAAATGATTCATATGATTACTGCAGGAAAGTATCATTAATTAATATTCATTTAAATGATTTTTATACATAATTATCAACAAAAATGAACAATAATACTTAGAAATCAGTGTTATTAAATTTAAGAAGTCCACGCTATGTTCACAATGGTCCTAGGCACCAGAAATTTCCCTACCCTTCTGGCTATAAGAGATACAGCTAAACAAGTATAAGTAACAATTTATTTCTTAATATTATTAAACAAATGAATATTTTTAGTAGATAGTTTATGAGTGCATTATTCTTGTTTATTTTAGAAATTAAGAACAAAGTTTGACTCTGAAGATTTACTTTTATCAATCAGTGTAGGTGCCGTGAGGAGAGAGATACTTGCTGCTTATGATGGTCCAACTGTTTCAAGGTATATTCTAACGGATTTATAATTCTAAGAAACTGATATTACATTTCAATGTTTGTTTAGTTTTATCTTTCACTTGTAACAAACAATTTCTTTTGCCCACTTACATGGAAAAAATATGCAAAATAATTTATTCTTACAACTTCCTTAGGTTAGTTTTTTTTTGAAAATCAAATTTTCAATTTGTCAAGATCAATTTGTTTTTACTCATGCGCAGTACTTATAGATATTCAAGTATAATTATAATTATTTTTTTTATAAGTTTTATCTTTGTTACTGTGATGTATGCCTGCATAAGGTTTTATATTTGTTCATAAATTTCAATGCAAAATAACTAAATTCAATGAAATATTAATAAAAGAGTACATGATTAATTTTTAAACGGTTGTTTAGTTCAATTTTTTTGGCCTGTCAAATAAAAAAAATTGCAGTACCTTTTATTTGCTAAACTGAGGAATGTTAAAATTCATTTTATGTACTTGTTTTTCTTAGTATTATTATTGTTCGCATAATTTTCGGTTAAGACACTCTTTGTGGCGCTGTGTCTACGTTTTACATGGTAATCAAATTTTTTTATTACTTTCATTTATTTATTAATGCGATAGAGTTTTTGGAGATTGTTGTTAAAGTAGAAAATCCATTTTATATTCGAATAAGGAATTCACAGCTACCGCTAAGAATGCATATAATACTTTCTCATAGCATAGCGTAGTAAAATTCATTCGCATGGAATTAAGAGTTCATAAATTTTCTTCTGGAAAAATCATAGACTAAAGTGCATAAGAAAATGCTTTTTTTATCTAAATTCTGAATAGTGCGTTTGATGACCAAAAATTATGTTTATGAGAAAAAAATTTTGTTTAATATTTTATTACAAGAGTTTTAAAAGATTTAGTTCCCCAAATTGAAATATCGAATTTTTAAAAAAAAACTATAAATAACCCGTCTTTAATAATAAACCAATAAAAAGAACTGTTTAAGATGTTTTGTAAAATAACCAAACCATTTTTTAATTTGGTCATTCTTTTTCTCTAACGAGTACCACCCTTCATAATTAATGGTTCTTATGGTAAATTTGTGGTTAAATGTTAAGATTGAGTACATATTTTTGGGGCGGTGGAGGGAGGGGGAAAACGTAGTTTTATTTCTGAATAAGGTGTTACATTCGGAGAAAAAATATTATTTTATAATAAAGAGAGAACTTCTATCATTGTTAATAAATAACACAGTACACTCGTAAAACAAAGGAGTGAAATCCATTCCTGTAGGAGACGTAAGTGCATTTTCGACTCCGAAAGGGAGTGAATATTAACTCAGACTTAGTTAAAATCACTCGTTTGGAGTGATCTTGTCTCAGATTCAACATACAAAGGATCCACTCCTGTATGAGAAGGGCATTTTCGATACTGGAGAAGTTAAAATTAACTCAGACTGGGTTAAAATCGCTCGTTTGTTTTAAGAGTGTACTTTTTTACATTCTACATTTTTTATAGAATTTCTCTATCTTTCCTTCTTTTAGTGAAGTAGACTTTGTAAATGTGATGACGTATGACATGCATGGACCTTGGGAAAGGCGAACAGGACATCACGCTCAGTTCGACAGAAAAGTTTCCGACACTGATCAATATCTAAATATGGTTTGTTAAGTATAGTACAATATATTAATAGTATACAATGTATTAATTATGTATCGTTCAATGTATTATTAGGAACTAAGTCTTGTTTTGTCTTCTATAAACAATATCTATGAAATACCTCAATGAATTCAAATAACTGCTGCAACTTGTCTTAGTATTCTACATAACGATTTTTATACGACGTTAATTTAATAATAAATATTTACCCTATTTCATTTCCGTCATTTAAAATTGGCGAATGTATAATTAAAAATTGATTTTTTTATACATTAGCCAAACTAAGTATCAACATTGTGTTGCCTGGTTAAGTTCATTAAACTAAATATTTATTCCTTGAATGAGGATGAATTAAGAAAACTTAATTATTTTATCAATAATACTGAAGGATAATGAAAATTGAAAGAAAAAAAATTATATTCCTTTCTATGATCATTATAGCTTAACAACCAATCAGTGGATCCTTCGAAAATTAGAAGCATGATACTTATTCTCTTAAAACGTCTCTTATTCTAGCAATATGTTATCTTAATTTTTTTACGGTACCACTAATAAACTATGACAATGGAGGTGATATTTTTTGCATAGAAGGGGGAGTAACATTGAACAGTGCCCAAAATATAGTTCTTAGCCATGAGTAATCATATTGATAGATAAGAATTAAAGTGAGAAAATTTTTTAAAGTATGTCATGCACGTAAAATGCCTCTTAAATGGTGGTAAAGAGTTTTTAAATGTTAAAGTAAGACAAGTATTAAATAAAATAATTACACGCTTGTTTCAATCTGTGGCATAAATTTTATGTATACATCATTATGATTAATGTTTTAAAGAATCGTTAGTGTATTTCACTTAAGTACTCAGTTGGAAGTTAAGGTTATTAAGAACAAAGTGTGAAGTTGCAAAACTTACATTCTTCACAGTATAACTAAGCCATAGGGACCGGTCAGTTTAGGGGCGACTTCGTCTAATTGAATTTACAAGCGTCAAAAGTCACCAACGAACAAGCGAGACCCTATAACTTAGTTATACTTCAGAAAATGTGAATTTTGCAATCATGCACTTTGACTGCTTTGTTTGACCCTAAATTAATAAAAAAAATGTGCGCAGAAATCAGCTATGGAGGTTTGGACTAATTTGGGAGTCGACAAACGGAAGCTGAATATCGGAGTGCCGACCTATGCGACCACCTATACTCTGGCCGATGCAAGAAGGCACGGTATGGGAGCTCCGGCTAAAGGCAGCGGGAGACCTGGCCCTATAAGTAAACAAGGTGGTCTGCTGTGCTACAACGAGGTAAGTTTTAAATTTTGTGAAGTACAATGAGTCGTTTCAAGGTATTTGGTCGCATATGCACTCGAGACGTAATCTTATCTGAAGGGCGGGGGTTCGTGTTCCACCTACTAAAGCTGTGGACACTCAAATATATATTCAATTTTGAAACAAAAAGAAACTCCTAAATGAGCTTATAAGATCAATTACAGTTTTTCACAACACATTTTTGAAACTTGGCCATGCTGAAAAATTAGTAACTGCGTTTCATTCTTGAGTAGGCACGGCTTCAAAAAATGAGTCTACGCAAATTTCAAACTTTATAAAATTTACTCTGGGCTAGTCATTTTAACTGAATATTTTTTACTCATTTTTGAAAACGTCGTCATTATAGTGTAAAATGGTCAAATATTCTATTGAGTGCTGGTCATAATAATTTGGCCTTTCAATGTATGTGGCAAATATGCTTTATTCGTACAGAAACTGTTTACAGTATTTTCTTGTTCACCAGATCTGCCAGTGGCTCAACAAGGGCAACTGGACCGAGGACGAGGACAAGGAACACGGGTTCTTCGCCTTCTCCGGGGACCAGTGGGCCAGCTACGACCCCCCGATGATGCTGGTGCGGAAGGCCAAGTGGACCGTCGAGAACGGCTTCGGGGGCCTGCTGGTCAAAGACTGCAGCTGCGACGACTACGAGGGGATCTGCTTCTCCATGCCCAACCCCCTCATCAAGATGGCGCGCATGGAGATGGTGCAGAAGGTCAAGAAACTGACTGAACTGATGGACTGAAACCGAGAGAGCTGTTGGATTGAAGGGATTTTGATCGATATGTGGAAGACAGCATAAATTCTCGATACTAGCTATCGCAATACATAATTATTTTGAATGGAATCTGTTGCTTGCCAGCTCACACTGTAAAACAAAGTTAAATTACAGAAAATTTCCATCAGCGAAGTTGCCAGAAAATATCAGCAATGCTACTAAGAAAAATATGTTTACAGAATGCATGTTAAAAATAAAATGTGAATTCATGCCTCATATACAAACTATATAGTCGGCGACATAGTAGTCAAACTCTTTGACCACTACACCACCCCGGTCATGGGTCTACTTTTAAATTTTTTCTTTCTTTATCAAACAGAAAAATCTGCTCTCAACAGGTGCAATCTGTATTAGTGGTTTTTCTGTAGGAATAAACACAAATATTCTATTTTACAACCATTTTTTTCCTACAGTGCAATACTGAAACAACTGCTCTATAAAGCAACTGTCCTTTTGCGACGGCTATACACTCTTAAAACCAACACTCCTAATTTAACTCAGTCTGAGTGGATTTCACTCCTCCAGACTGGAAAATGCACTTCTCCTTTTGGAGTGGATCCTTTGCGTTTTAAACCTCCGACAGGATCACTCAAAACGAGTGATTTTAACTCAGTCTGAGAAAATATGCATGCCTTTAGGGTGTCGAAAGTGCACTTCTCCAACTGGAGTGGAATTCACTCTTTTGTTTTAAGAGTGTAGATATGTGGTAGACAGCATAAATTCTCAATACTAGCTATCGCAATACATAATTATTTTGAATGGAATCTGTTGCTTGTCAGCTCACACTGAAAAATTTCCCGACGGCGTTAGCTTACGATGCACGAAATGAAATTTTTTTTTCACCTTTCACTATTTTTATGCATTGGGAGAACCGTTTTATGGTTCAACCTTTCAACTATAGTTACGCGTTGGGAAAATCCCGCATATGGTTCAACCTCTCACCATAGTTACGCAATTTGAAAATACCGTTTTATGAATCAACAGTCTACCATATCATGGTTGCCGCAAATTTGAACCGTATTTTGGTTCAACCTTTAACTATTATTTTTAACAGTTTTGCCAGCTCACACTGTAAAAAAGAAAGTTAAATTACAGAAAATTTCTATCAGCAAAGTTGCCAGAAAATACCAGTAATGGTACGGAAAAAAATAAGTTTGCAGAATGCATCTTTAAAATAAAATGTAAATCCATGACTCATATTCAAACAATATAGTCGGCAACATAGTACTCAAACTCGTTGAACACTACACCCCCCCGTCCATGGGTCTAGTTTTAAATTTTTCCTTTCATAGACAATCAGAAAAAAAAATCTGCTTTCGACAAGTGCAATCTGTATTAGTGGTTTTTCTGTAAGAATAAACACAAATACTCGATTTTATAACCATTTTTTCTTATAATGTAATACTAAAACAAACTGCTCTATAAAGCAATTATCATTTTGCGATGGCTAGTATTGAGTATTTAAGCTTGATGACCATAGATAGAAGACTGGGAGAGAAATTTCTGAGATAGCAGTTCTGTGGCACTCAGTAACATTTTATATACTTATTTTTGTTATGTAATCAAATTTGTAATTGTTGACTTTTTTGTACAAAATAATTTTGTTTGAATAATTAAAAAAATAAGGGGGGAAATATCCGAAAGAAATCACATTTCACGCGAAACTCATCGCTAAAACTCAGGAATCTCTCTGATGTAAATTGTTTTTGTTAAATGAAGTTGGATATAAGTGAGCAATGTGCTAGGAGATAGATATGCCACTTTAAAAACTTTTCGTTTCGAAAAAAATCGTTTTTGGGGTCTTAAGTGACCTTTCGAAAGTCTTCACATTTCTCTATTTTTTCGATTGAGATCCAGATAATTAGCTAATCACTTCAATACGCCAATCGCATTTTAATAATCTTAAATAAAAAGTTATAAAATATAAAATTAAGTCAAAGTAGGTGGGAAAGGTTAATTGATTCTATACTCCAAATGAAGTTATCCTTTGGCCAGTTTATATGCGGTGCTAGAAAACCCAGTATATTTTATTAATTTGCCATCGATGTCTTGGTTTGGTCACAATTACTTAAAAATTAAAGTTACTTACGATGTCCGTCTAATATCTACGAACATGGTAAAATATTCAGATGACGTGCGACTGTTTGGACTTTTGAAACGCTCGCACACCTGCTATATAGTGTAAATATTGAACAGTTAGTTGTATGTGTGTGTTATAAAATATCGTCAGATAAGTGAAGTAAATATATACAATCGAATTAAGATATTTATTATTAGCAGCTTTAGCTAAGTGCTTCTTATAATAGGACTTTTACATCCGAAACCAGCAACAAAAATCCATGTTTGCTACTAATACCTTAATAGCAAACCTGAATGTTTTTACTGTAAATTCCAATCGTTTACTGTAAAATTATTTCTTTCACATTTTATAAAAAGAAACGATATTTTATGTGCCCCTTAGACATGGGCTCTTAATTCTCTTTGCACTTTCTTCTTCTCATACTTTTTTTTAAAACTAAAATAACTTTTTTAACCCTTTCAGTCCCAGTGATGCCATTTGGCATCATCACTTTCAATATTTTTTTTCTAAATGTTTATGTCCCGTTGTGACATCCAAACACACATCATTCGATTCTTCATACTCTGTTCTATTCGACAATATTTTACATTAATCTCAATAGAACTCAGAACTACTATTTTTTTTTTATTCAGAAAATAGCTAACAAGCGTTTCACCTGATTTTTGAAAAGTTCACTTCAGTTAATCATATTTAAAACACAATTTAAACTATTTCGGTTAAAATAATTATTAAATTTTTTTTAATAATTTAGGTAATATATATTTATTTTATTTTGTTGTTTTCCACAGTTAAAAAATTTTGGCATTATTTCAAAAAACCATATGAAAAATTTAAATGAAATTTTTTTCTTATGGAAATCTTATTTTTGACCTAAAATAAGCTTATTTTGTGAATATCAGATGTTTCTGTAGTGTAGTAAATTTTTGGGACTGAAAGGGTTAAAAGATTTTCGATATATTGTATTCCTATGTGATTTCAAGCCGCCCTTGTGCCCTGAATTCTGTAAATAGGCTGTAAGCCGGCTTTGTAAGGTTCTGAATCATACTTTGCAATGGTTAGAGCTAACGTGTATCCGTCCATGAAATTCAAAGGAAATATTAAAATATGCTATACACACATATAAACATTAAATGTAAATATTTAAATAGTGGTTTCTTTCTAACTATAAAGCATTATAAATACCATGAAAAATTTTGGTTGTGATGTGTTACAAATTTCATGATGTCTGATAAATGCGTACTCAAATATTATTTCGACTCTTTTCTTACTATACAACTGCAATTTTTTTACATGATACTATGCTGTTAGAAAATGCCTGTTTCAACTAACAGACAGTAAAAAAGCAGTTTTAATTAAAAAAAAGTTTTAAATTAAAAAAAAATAATATGACATTTTATTAAAGAGTTTGTAGATTTAATTATACCAATATTTGAAAATAACCGCAGTTCATGTAAAATATGTAAATTATATTTTTAGATAAAAATTTTATATAATCTATATCCTGTTTGAATTTATGCTTTTAAAATAAAAATGTTAAATGATCATTGTGATGTGTTTTAGACTTATTTTTCGTGAAAAATGAATATTCCACTGAGAATGTAATTGTGTACCAAAGATAATTTTTTTTTCTGTAATTTTATTTATCATATAATATAAATTATACCATTCATACAAAATGAAAAAATTACAGAATCAGTATTAAAATATGCAAACTTTAAATTTATGAAATTTTAAATTTGCGATTTTGCGACTTTGGATTTAAATTTGCGTAACAATATCAAGTGAGCAAATTTCACACGACACAATATTAAAACGGATAAAATGTTACAAAGTAATGACAAGTAAATGTTCACCTTCCAACGTAAATTTGTTATCATTTTTTCATTATCTAGTTACTAGCATATCAATAGATAATACTTACATTAAAAGAATAGGTTTGGAAACACAAAAGTTTTGCACGATTATATCAGTTTTGTCTTGAGATATCCACGCCGGATGGAGGATAAAATAAAACACCGCTCTTTGTAGTTTGTATCATGATAACAGACAAGATATTAAGTGACAGTTAGAAAACCTTATAGTTATATTGCATGCATATGTGTGCAATTGTTTAATATCATGAAGAAAAAAATGGAAACTCACAGTTTATTCGTAATTTCATAGCATAATTCTCAGAAGTAAGTTATACTCTACTTATTCAGTCAAGATTTAGGTTATTTATATGCTAAGTAGAATTATGATTTTTTTTCTAAGAAAATTTAAATTATGATTTTAATATCTGCTAATGAACGTAAAAGTATGAGGAAAAGTCTTACAGTTAGACTTAAACACACTCTGTTTCGCGTACTTTATTTTAAACATATTAATAAAGGGGTATACTTTCATCAAGTACTGAAATCTACGTTATTCATAAAATAAAACTTTAAAGTGCAGTTAAAATCTTAATTAAAATTACGAAATAGAATAATCTTTGAAATTCTAATCACTTCCACAAAAACGTCCTGCCTAGAACTACTCTCGTAGTTCCAAAATCGCTCAATTCTTTAGCACTATGTCGGGCTATGCTATTCCTAACGATGTCGGGACAAGGCCTGCTGTTAACTCATCAACTCAAAAAGTTGGAGGCAACAGATGTTCTGGTCAAGTTGATAAATTAGTTAGCTCCATTATCAGTTCCAGAGCACTGAACTGAGGGCAAAAGTTGGGTTGCTCTTACAGGGCTGCCGGGCTTCAGATGCCCGATTGACGAGCGCTTCGATGTTCCTTCTACACTCTTAAAACGAACGAGCGATTTTAACTCAGTCTGATTGATTTTCACTCCACCAGTCAGGAAAATACACTTCTCCTTATGGAGTGGATACTTTGTGTGTTAAACCTCCGACAGGATCACTCCAAACGAGTAATTTCAAATCAGTCTGAGTTAATATTCACTCCTTTCCAGTGTCGAAAATGCACTTCTCCTACTGGAGTGGATTCCACTCTTTTGTTTTAAGAGTGTAGAGTTTCAGTTCAGTTCAGTGTTCCAGAGCCGAGCACTGTACGCATTTTATTTATACACTGCTGGGATGAAAGGCTGAAAATGGAATCTTCCTCTTGATTGATTGGAAGTGATAGCCAAGTCTCCAAACAGAAGTCTTATTTCTGTGTTTAATCCAATATGGAAAAATTATAACTATCTACTCCGGGTATATACAATATTTTACAAACTGTTTCGTTTATATAATAAATTCTGCTGACTCAGTTTCGTTCGAATATTTTGTTGTATAATTATCTATTGAAATTGAAAAAAATGGATAAGTTTGCTAATTATATTAGATAGATAAAACAAATAATTAAACCCTGTAAGCCAACTACATTTGTCATGTCGAAAAACTGGTTGTCAAAATACAGGGTTAGTCAAAATGAATAGGACAATAGTTGATATGTTCATAGTTTATCTGTCCATAGCTGTAGTTTGGTTACAATAAACATACATTCGTCTAAAAATAGTTTTCTTAGAGTCCTATTCATTTTGAGAAACCCTGTATTCAATGCAGCCTGAGTAATTTGGTTTAAAAATTATTTTTTTAAAGTATGATAGAGAAAAAACTTCACCGGACTACAGCATCCCATCACCCCAAAAGGTAGCCGAGTACCCAAAATTCTAAAATCTTTACTATTACTTTAATCTTTTCCAAATTTGGCATAGTGATTTTAAATATAATAAGCAATGCTTTTTAGGCAATTTTTTTATTTAAATATAATTGATTTATTTTAAACTGTGTTTTTCAACTAAAAAAAGGGGGTTACGCTAACACTTCTAGCATAAAAAGTTTTACATTAATTTACCTGAAATTTTTTACAGATGCCATTGCAATATATATCTGTGCCATAAGCCTCTAACATCTGGTGCAAATATAGTAGAGTTTTTTTTTTTTAATTTCAAGTGTAAGTTAATCGAAAAAAAAAATTTTTTTTAGTAAAATTCATGACATTTTTCTTAATAACTTCTTTTCTTGTAATTTGTATGTAACTCTAGAGTGTCATTGCATGTATCAGTTCAAAACGGATAATTTAACATATAATTAATGTTTATAGGATGAAAATTCAATGTGGTAGACTTGTTAGCATAAACCTCTTTTTTAGTAGAAAAACACCGCTTAAAATAAATAAATTATATTTAAAAAATGCCCAAAAAGCATTGTTCATTATATTTAAAATCACTATGCCAAATTTGGAAAAGATTAAAGTAATAGTAAAAATTTTAGAATTTGGGGGAATTTTGGGTATTCGCCTACCTTAATGGGGTTGCAGGTATGAAATGCTAAGTTAACTTGCCCAATCCGGGATTATCTCCAGCTACCCATTGCATCGTAGCAATACTTTTCAGCTCCTGAACCTTTAACGAACTTCTTCTGTTTAATAATTTCCCAAAATTTCTTCTCAGCATTCGATACCCAGAAACCCCCAACAATGACCCAGGATAAAGCATTTGGAGCCCGCGTGGTGGAAGTCCTGAAGAAGGCCACAGTGGAGCCTTTCTTGTTCCTCGTGCTGTTTGGATACAACGCACGACAGGTCACGCTCCAGAGCCTGCTTCATGACAGAGCGTGCACCATATCTCTCAACTACAGCCAAGACGTGTGCGACAACTTGGACGATGGCGAACACGAATACGAGCAGATACGGGCATTGGCTTACGGGAACAATCTCTACAATGGCTACATACTTATATCCACCATACCGGCTCTGCTCTTAGCTACTTTCGTAGGTAAAGATTGATTTTCCTTGAAATTGTAATAACATTAGTAATCAGATTTCATTACCGAATTGTTTATTAAATATTTATTTTTAAAAAAATTCATTGTCACTGCTGGCTGAAAACTAGTGATTCAGTTGTGTCAGACAGCCAGTTATTCAATAAATACCGTGATCGAAAATGAAGTTTATTTATTTGGCAAAATGTTAGTCTGCCTTTGCTCCTAAGGCGCTGAATATCATATCATACGTTTTACAATTCCTTTTATTGTCTTAAGGAATAAAGTCATACAATAGTACATAACGACATTTCCAAATAACTTTAACTTGCAACTGACAAGCTGTTGAAAGTTGAATTAGAAATTTCAACATATTTGATCAAAATTCCCCCACACTCCAAGTAGAGGCCATTTATGCTAAACTACATAATAGGTAATCCGTGACCTTAGTTGCTACATAGAATAAAATTTCATTTTTCACCAAAATTTCACATTTTAATGTAGGTCCTTGGAGCGATCGTTACACCAGGAAATATCCTATCTTAATTGCATTGGCTGGCGTTACTCTGGATTCAAGCGTCCAAGCAATAATTACGGCATTTCCGAATGCTTCTCCAAATTGGATACTAGGAAGCAGTTTGCTAACGGGAATAAGCGGAGGACTTGTCATCATCATGTCGTCCACATACAGCTACATGTCAGACATTACTCAAGAGAAGTATATGCAGTTTACATACTATGATTTAACAGAAATTGTAATGTTAGAATTTCTTTGGAAGTTATTCTATATTCTTGACATAACCATACAGTTAAGTTAAAATAAGCGTAATTTGAATTATTTCATTATGTTCTAACATCATTCAAATCAACTGAGGGGTAAGCAATGGGAGAAAACTGTAAACTTGTTTGCAGTGAAAGAGATTTTAATTTTAAAACAGCTTCATATCCTTGTACGGGTGTAGGGGAGACCGGGGCACAATGGACCTAGGGGCACAATGAACCACCCCTTATTATTTATTTTGTATATTTTCCAAATTAGCTCTTATTATAAATAAAAGATGACATAACAGTCTTGATCTAGTTATTAAGAAAAAGCATGTTGTTAGCTCACACATTTGCCATTTTTTATTACTGATGTGTATTAACCAGGTAAAAGTAAAAAAGCTCGCTCCTAGAATTTATCTTCTCATCATTAAAGTAACATTAGTTGGACAAAGTGGCTTAGCTTAGTTGAAAGGCAAGATGTTTGTCTTTCTTTATAATCTATAAATAAATTTCTGAAATTATAATACAGCATATTTTAATTTTGTTTTTCATTCAACTACAATATGGGGCACTATGGACCACAAAATCTGGGGTACAGTGGACCATGGTCCATTGTACCCCATGCAACTTTAGAAATACTTTTAGTTTCAAAATAAAATAAAAAAATATTGATGCAAGTCCTTCCTAATTATTAAAAGTTAAATTTGCTATAATAGTAAAATATTTTAATATATATCCTAACATTCACTCTTCTGAATGTAATATATTTTCCCCCATCTACTAATAGGTTGTGCCTTTTTTTTTTAAAAAACCAGAATTGACAAATTATTGGTGAACAGATGTTTTAGTTCATGTATTATGACTTCAAACAATACATAAGTGCTTTGAATGAGAAATGTATTTTTAAAATCGAATGTGATACTAGAGTGTTAAATTATTTAAAACAAGAAGTTTAGAAATTTGAGTTGGTTGTAAAATAAATGTCAACCTTTACATAACAGAAGTACAATATCCTAAATTTTTAAATTAATATTTGATTACTGTTGATTTTCCTACTAACAAAAATTTGAGTTATTTGTTGTAGTTATAAATAATTAAGTAACAAATTTTCTCAGAATTGGAAAAATGCACAAAATTGAAGTTTTGTTAGTAAAGTTTTCAACCACAATTAATTTTTTTAGTAAAATATTCAACCACATTGATTAAGGGAAGACTTTAAAAAGGTTAAAAAATTAATCTCGCATAAAAACGAAGATTCTTCGATCCACAGTTTGGCCCTACAATTTTGGTGTTGTTGTGTATAGTAATAAAAAAAGTGCTTTAACTTTAAAGTGATCTTATAATTTTGAAGATAAAATTTAATGCTTTTACTAATTTTTTTTTTCATTTGCAAATATTAATGTTCGATAATACTTTTTTGTTTTCCTCATCTTTTCAACATTGACTGATAGTATATTTTCTCACTAAAAGAAATTTTAATGCAATTGGATACTTGAAATTCAAACAAAATACTTATTTTACGTGTATTTTAATCTTTAAAAAGAGTAGATAAATTTTTTTCAGCAAAAAATTACATGGTCCATTGTACCCCGTGATGTGGTCCATTGTACCCCGAACCTGGGGTACAATGGACCACTTTCTCACTTGTAATAAAAAAGCGAATTCAGAAAAAAGTATTTTAAAGTATAGTTTTTAAGTAATGTATTTTTAAACCAGGATATATGTGTAATATATACACCTTTTTCTAAACAAGTGGGATGAATATTTTCGTACTTATAGCGCAAAAAATGAAAAAGTGGTCCATTGTGCCCCGGTCTCCCCTACCCTTATAATAATGCACCAAACAGCTATAATATAGTGACCTGTTTTAATTTGATGATTTGTACTACGTTGCTAAGTAATGAAATCCAAACCAATCACATAAACTTTCTACTTCAATAAAACTTGATACATGATAGAAAAGCGTACTTAATTTTTCATGATCGATAAAAATAGCCAATTCCGATCCAATCCACATCTTACATTACATCATAGCTATATGCCAAAAGGGAAAATATTGCCAAGTACCAAAATCGCACAAAATGAAATCGAATAAAAAAATACGTCTTAGTAAAATTTGAAATTTTGTAAAATTAGCACACTTAAAAAAACACCCATTAAGTAATTTGGACATATATAGTTGTATAATGATGAAAATAATTTAGCAGGGACTAATGTATTGAATTTAAAACTCATGCTTAATGTCAAAGCTTTATTTTTTTTTTTACTAAAACAACATCAAAAACCTTCCACAATTCTAGATCTCGGCAGACAAGGTTCGCCATACTCGAATTTTTCACAATGCTTGCCACACCGGCAGGCTCCTTGGTAGGCGGCCAGGTATTCAGGGCAGGCCGATACCTTCCTGTCATGCTTATGTCACCCTGCATCTTCATCTTAGCCTGGTTCTGGATGAGATTCTGTGTACCCGAGACCAAAGCCAGGAGGTTCGATATCACCAGGAGGCAGATCTTCAGAGATCTGTTCAAGGTGGACAATGTAAAAGCCAGCTTCAAGACGTGTGCGCAACCCAGACCTGGCAATCTCAAAATACAGATATGGCTGTTGTTGTTTATTAGTTTTTCTGTGCGGCTGGTTCATATGGGTGAGTGAAAATTAGTTGCTCATGAAACTGGATAATTTAAGGATATATTCAGTATTTTTATTACGTATTTCCTATTGTTATTAGGAAATGGTAGTTTTCAAAAAATATTATGCCTAATTACATTTTTATAAATATTGTTATTATTATTAGTAGTAATTAGTATTACTTTTTGCTTATTAATATAGCATAAATTTCTTATTCATTTACTATTTTTGACTTAATAAACTTGACTTAATGAAACGATTTCTACAAAATTAATATTTTTGTTTTACAGTAGATATTTAAGAATCTAAAAATTTCATCCATATAAAACGAAAAGAACTTATGAATATTTTAAAACCGAAAAAAAATTCCAATTTTTCCCTAACATTCAAATTCTAGGAAAATTCTTTGACTTTTCCGGAAATTGCAGGTTTCTCAGATGGGTAGATACCGGAGGAATTCGATGGTATCTATCACAATCTTTTTGAATCCACAAGAATCAACGAAGCTCCAAAACAAACCATCAGACAAACTTTGGTTTATTTGATTGAAAATTTAAATGGCTGAAGAGTTAAAAGTTGATTCTCATTTTGTTTATTTCTGTCATGGTATTTTCCAGGTTCCTTAGCCATCGGCTTTCCCTACACCCGGAAAACATTCAAGTGGGGCGTGCCTCGTTACTCTTACACCACCACCACTTTCAGCCTGGTAAATGCCGTGGTCATATTGCTGATGGTCCCAACTCTCAACAGAAGACTACTGGTCCACGAGGCAGCCGTGGGGCTCATAGGCATTCTTTCTCTTATGGCCAAAATGGTTCTATTGTCGGTCACATTTCACGAATACGTCATTTTCTATGGTAAAGATATGCATATGAATGCATCATTTCACCATAGTCCAACGTTATACATAAAGAAGTAATTTTTAAATTTAATATTTGCAGCATGGATATCAGGAACTCTATACGGTTGTGCAGGCATTGCAGTGAGATCTAGAATTTCGAAACTTGTAAGCCGTCAAGAACTAGGTAAATATAATCCAATTTCATAATTTGAATTGATGGCTTCAACTGCTAAAACTCACATTCTCAAGTACAGCTGTAACAGGGGCCGGTCGATTTATTGGTGATTTTTTGTGATCGCAAAAATATTAAGGTACGTTTTGCTATACCTATCAAGTTGTATGGAAGTGGAACTGAAAAGCGTATAGCTGTACTTACGAGAATGTGAGTTTAATTGAAGGCATCATTTGATATTCTACATGTTTGAAAAAATACCGGTATTGGAAAGAAATAAGTACACAGATATTTCATTTTAAGTTCCAATTTTAAATGGCTGCGAAATGAGAAACACTGGTCAAAATTATGTGAACTTATTCAGGAAAACGCGTCGATCAATGGAATAATGTATAGTAAAGAAATAAATTTAATAATGCGGTCGATATGCAGGCAATGGTAAATTTGGGTGACAATGTCTAAATTTATCCTCATGAGATGCGTCCCACTTAACCAAAGAAAACACATTTCTTTTTCTTAATCCATATATCCATTAAAGCATAAGCCATACCTACATTAATGCATAGCTGGACCCACCAAATCTCCGCCGAATTTAGTTGCACGTTCTTATTGCTACACTCGTAAGACAAAAAAGCGAAGTCCACATCCACCCTTTAAAAAAAAATTAATAAAAAAGTGAAATCCACGCCAGTAGGAGAAGTGAATTTTTCGACACTGGAAAGGAGTGAATATTAAATCAGACTGAGTTAAAATCACTCGTTTAGAATGATCCTGTCGGAGGCTTAACACACAAAGGATCCAATCCTCCAGGAGAAGTGCATTTTCTAGACTGGAGGAGTAAAAATTAACTCAGACCGAGTTAAAATCGCTCGTTCTCCTTAGGAGTGTAGTTCTACTGGATGAGTGAATTGGTGGAAGTGTTAACTTGTTCTCACTGTGCATAAGTTTTAAATTTAAATTTTCAACTGAGAATTTAATTTCTTATATTTTTAAATAATTAGATTTCAGTAGTCTGTTTACAAATGATTCCTCCATGCTTTAATTTTTAATGAAATTATAAAATCTATAATTTTTAAAATCTATTTGTGTTGCTGGAAAAACCTGACGGTAGAGTGATGGATTTATGCGTCAGCATCCCTCAAAAAGATTTAAATAATTTTGCATCTAACTTCAGCTAAAATAACCATCATCCTACATTTTACTTTAACAAAATTAATGTTCGCCTTTTCTCTCAACAGGACGAGTATTTTCATTACTGGCCTTTTGTGAATCTTTTACTCCAGTACTGGGTACAATTTCTATGACGCAGATATACAACTCTTCGCTGCACTTTTATCCTGGTTTGCCGTATGCAGCGGCTGCTGTTTTCCTCGTTCCTTCTGCATTTATTTTTGCGTAAGTTATATTTTACCTTAGTAAAATATAATGAAATCGTATCATACAGTGGCATTCAGCACAAATGCACCTTAGAGACACTGTAATAACTTTGTCATAGAAGGATTAGTATTGAGAGGGCTTGCAAGAAGTCACGGGTTTGTATCACAGTTGGGCAAACTATTCAGTGCCGTAGATAGAGGCAACTGAGGGGTAATTTTAGCCGAAGCATAATAAAAACTACAACTTGCTTTTTATGTAAGCAATTCTTTTACAACAGAGCTATTGAGTTGCAAAACTCGCAATTTTCAAAATTTAACTAAGATTTAGACCGGCCCCTTCATTTGAGATTTCGTAATTCGTTCCAATTAAATTTACCATTATCAAAAGTCGCCAATGAACGTACCGGACTCAATATCTTATACTTAAAAGAATGAGTTTTGAAACTAGACTCTTCAGTTAATGTTTTTATTGAGGAATTACTAAAAAGCAAAGCTTGAGAAAGTTCTAAGTTACTGTTATTTCCAATGCATCTTAATTTGCCCACCCCCTTCACTTCGGCTAGACTTAATAAGCAACAATTTTATATACTTCTACGTCAAAAATGTGTGGATTGTAAGGTTTGTTTAGATAAACGTCGCATTGAATTATCGTCACATTAGGGCTACACGATTGCTATTGGCTACGGGCGTCATAATTTATAGGTACGGTCAAGGGATGAACTTTACAGCGAAATCGTAGGCGCAGTCGAGTCTTCGGGAAAGCAGTTTAACCTCTTTCGACCAGGATGGCGTCCCCATTTGGGAGTACTTTTAAAAACCTCCCCGTAAACAATTAACACCCTAATTAGTTCCGAAATTGACCTGGTCCGGTAGAAGAAGGTCCAAATATCAGTTTTAAGCCTTTGATTACAGGTATGTCATTTATTTCTATAAAAAATGAAGTTGAACGAGGGTCAATACGACATTAGAGTTATTAGAACAAATCATTTAAATTTTTTTAAACTTATCAATAAGTTCTCTTAGTAGTTAAGTTTAAAGGCATTTTGCATTAAAAACAATGTAAAAATAATCTGTTAACTGCAAATAGTGATACGGCCTTTTTTGTTACAATTATAGCACACAAAAAAAAATGTATATTTAGAGTTTAAGGCGTGTCCCTAAGTAACTATAAGCCTAATTTTTTTAAAAAATTACTTTGAAAAACATACTTTTTAGCATATATTTGTATGAAAAGTATGTTTAGATTAAGAATATACGTGTAGGATTTTCCTCGTGTTTATGACGTTAACCCTCTAATGCATGAATTTTTATTTTCATCCCAAAAAAATATATATGTATCTTTAATACTCACACATTATATGGGAAAATAATAAAAAAAATTAACTGCATTAGAATTTAAATAATTTCAATTTTTAAACTATTTTCTATATGACAAAAACTGCAAAATTCCAATTTTGATAATGACTAGAAAACTACTAAAAATATTTCAAAATAACCTTTTTTAACTATGATTAATTTTTCAAAACAATTTATTAGTATTTAGAACTAATATTATTATTCTTTGAATGCTGCCAAAAACGTAATTTCACGAAAGTTAACAACCTCACTCTTTAATTTTGAATACACTTTTACTACTGTCATCTATGAGGATTCTTAGTAACTAAAACTTTAAAATGAAATGTAATAGATGAAAAAACACAGATTTGTCTAGGAGGAGCTCTAATTTAATAGAATAAAGTGGATTATGTTACTTGTTACCAAACGGTAACATTATGCATTAGAGGGTTAAAGAGCGCTAAAACTATGAGAGTCCATACCCAAAAAAATACTGCATTATTTCTGTAGGTGGATGATGAGAATGCCCTCCATGTCTTTTCTCCAATACCAAGAATCAGAGGAAGCCAAGAAAATGAAAGAACTTCAAGATGTCACTTCTGCAAATTTCAACTACAATAAATTTTGATTATTATTTTTGAATCAATGCGTTTTCAATGTGTGTTAAATCAATGTGTTTCTTTTATTTTAAATCACTTAGGAAAAGATATTGGTTAACTCAAATTTGAAAAAAAAAAATTGCATCCTGTTATTTATTAATTTATCAAGTTTAAAGATATTTGCTCCCTCATCAGGATATTCTGGGGAAATTAAAACTAAAACGAACTAGATTACAGTTTATCTTCAAAATTGTTTTATTTTGGTGTTTTGACTATAATCATACCTAGTGAAAAATGCTTACATGGCAAATCAATACTTTCACAGAAGTTCTGATTTGAAAACTAATGATTTAACTCTACCTAGACTAAAACTAATGCTTTAACTCTACCTACTATAATCATACCTACCTGGTGAAAAATGCTTACATGGCAAAGCAATACTTTCACAGAAATTCTGATTTGAAAACTAATGCTTTAACTCAATGAGGCTGATCCCACTGGGAAACATTTTATGCAAGCATTCTAAAAATACTTTTTTTAATCATAATTTCACCTTTTTTTATATTTATGTAAAAGAAATTTGAGATTGATATCACACAGGTTCAATTTTCAGTAAATTTCAAAGATAACTTTTTATCATTTGCATTGCTAAAAAAATAAAAAGCTCCTACAAAACCTTTTTGTTAACATCAAACTACAATTTGAAAAGACAATTCCAAATAAATGTGTTGAAACACTTTATTATTTGATATGAGTATAATACATAATTATAGTTATTTTTTTCATAATATTGTCGTCAAGGCTGAAAGAGAAGCTTCTCAACATTTAATATATTCTCCAATGTCATAAAAAATTATAATTTTCTATTCATGGTAGATTGGGATGATGAAATTGTGGTTACAATGATGGTCACAATTCAATGGAGTTGTGCTAACAGTACAATGTAAACAATATCAATTAAGTACATTCAAAAATAATTTTCTCATAATACATTAGACTTTATAATTTTTTTTTCTTTTGTACACGATCTTGCTTTGTACAATATATTTACCGTCAAAATCAGACTTTCTTTATATAAGTGATTCTTATTGAACAGTTAAATGCTACATTCTATAGAACACACCAAAGAAATAAAATAAAACTTTCCAAAATATGTCTAAATAAAAATAAACTCTTATTTTGAAAATAGGTCATAAAACTAAAAATTGAAATAGTCAACTAAAATAAAGAACCAGATAACCATAAATAGCACACAAGACCCTTTGACAAATATCGAAACAAATATGTATCACATTTAGTATACCAAGGGCACTTTCTTGTGAATAATTAAATATTTGTATGTTGAATCATATACAGTGCTGCTTAACTATGTTAAACAATAAGCGTTCGTACAATTTAACTTTCACGAAAAAAATAACCAAATTATTAATAAATAAGGGCTTATTACTGGTACAATAGTATGAAAATAAAATATGTTGATAATCAGAATAAAAGTATGTAATTATGCATTAGTTAGTTGTGATTATATTTTTTAATTAACTAATTTAAATATGCATATATTCATCTTATAAATTACACATACTTAGTTTTAATTCTGCTGCATAATCAGTATCGAATAACAAAAAATAAAGACTTTAAAGTAATAGAAAATAACCTTTTTTTTTTATAGCTCTTCCAAATAAACATCCAAAGTTTCTTGGGTCTTTTAAATACTGTACGAACTCTGTTAAGTAGATGCTAGCTAAACCAAAGATTTACAAAAGCTGTTCATTTGAACAGTAAACCAAGGAAACTACCAAAGTAATGCCAATGATACTGCTAGACTATGTTCAAGATCATGTAGACATTTGAGATACATAAAGATTTTATAGTCACCCGGAATAAAATATTTAAAAAATCCTGATTGTAAAAAATAATAAATTTAATAATTAAGAAATTTAATAATTGATTTTATTAGTAAATAATCAAAAAGTTTATCCATTTAAAACAATATATTTAAAATGAAATCATTTTAGAGCAAACATTTAAAATGTCAATGCTAAATAAAAAAAATAAAATTGACAGTTATGAACTTTAACTAAAAAGGAGTGCAAATATACACTTATACATTTAAAACAAACCAAGTACATTTAATTTTTTATTTTATACAGGTAAATCTGAAAACCTTTAGCCACAAGATGCATCAAAAATGTAACACTTTGTAATACAAATGTGGTATAAAAACACATACTTATATAACTTTTACACTTCACTTATACTTCAAAAAATACTTTAATAAGTGGGAAGCACTGAATAAAGATTTGGTTACATGGAAAGAATGCGTTATGTCTTTTTATATGACTGCAAGGTTCATACTTTGTATTAAATAAAAAAAAATTAAGAGTCCTAACTTAGAATAATCACATACTAATTCATAACAATATAGTAAATGTTTGGAAAAAAATATTTAAATATAGTGAATATTATAGTTAAGTTGGCGAACTGCAATGGCTTAGTTTGTCAAGTCTTTTTACTGATGTAAAATCAAGCAAATAAATGTTAAAAATATTTCATTTTAAAATATAAAAAAGAAAAACGGTTTATGTTTTGTACAAATCAAATAAGGTTAACTGCCCATGAAAGTTTTTTTAACAGTTTATTAAAATGAATAATGTAGAATTTTATAGTTAGATTTGTAAATGATATAAATTAATAATTAAATAAAAAAATGTACATAAAATTCAAAATTAAAAATAATTAAAAGCCAAAATCTAAAATATAAATGAAATTCTTTTTTATATGACAACTTCAATTTGTGAGAAAATTTGACATTCCTTAATACATACAAACCCTGCTCTTATAAGGTGTTTCAATAAAAATAGTGTTGTTAAAATGGACACACAATTCAAATTATACAACTAGTATCTCAAATCATTACTACTACAACAAACCCTTGTACCGGAAGATTAAGACAATTAATTGCTAGCATGTATTCACTATTTACAACAAGCTCCACATCAATAAAACATACAGTTTAGGTCTACGTCCAAAAAAGATAAACATGCCGTATGAAACCATAGAAAATATGCAACATCTTTATCAAGAACTTAATATCACTGTTTTTAAAGGTGGCAGCCAGTGTGGTTTGTTATTCATAAATTATACTTGAAAATAAATTGCTTTAGCATGTTTTACATGCTTTCCCCTATATATACACCACCTAGAATCGACTTAGAATATCATAGGAAATCAAATTTTGTTACATAATGACACAAGACAAAACTTTCTAGCATGGCAGTATTCCTATTATAAAAACTGCATTTTATAGTTGATTAATAACGCAATTTTATGTGTAAAATTAATTCAACACAAATAGAATTGCAAATAAATGCTGTTTCATTGCAGAAACCAGTCACACATTTTCAAATGTGTTTTGAAAAATAAACTCAAAAATGATATACACAAAGACAAAATAATCCTAAATATACAATTTTTTTCTAAGAATAAAAATATAAACACAAATCTTAAAAATTTTGATTTTTCAATGCAATTAATATTTTATTCTTTCAAAATATTGATTTTCTTGTAAGCATTGTAAAAGCTGTAATCAATTACCAACAAAATCCTGAATAATTATTTTTACATCAAATTTGTTTGATGAATTACTAAGTAAACAGTCTTTTATAATGCACATTGCATGCTTTGCAGTACTAGAATTTGGTTTTAAAACAATTAAAACAAAAAAAAACAAATATTGTCAAAAAAACATTAATTCAAAAATTTAGATTGTATCATTATTCATCTTTGTTAAACATAAATTGTACCGAATCACAAATACAAGACCTATAACCCCAAAGCCTGATTCTCCATATTCTTTAAATATGCGTGGCTCCCATAGCCCCAGACAGTTCCTCTTCGTAGTCAAGGTCATCTGGCCTCAAGGTCGCACCAAGGCCACTTTCCGCCTGAGCATTGTAGTGAGGGGGTGAGTAGGAGGGGTATGGGGGGCAGGAGGGGGAGATGTTGACCGTGGCAACGGCCCTTTGGCGCTGGATTGTTGGGGCCTGGCTGCTGTTGATGCGGTTGTCCATGGCCTCGTTGTAGGGCCTTCCGGTGGCAGGATTGTAGAAGCCTGGGGTGTAGGGAGGTGGGGGGTCTTCTAAAGATAGTTGTTCGATTAAACGATGTTTTGTATATTGTCACTTAAGTTCCCACATGTGCTATCTAACTTTGTAAAACGGTAGAAATTTACTGAAAGGTAACCCTAGGCGAACTTTCCAAAATCGGCCAACCGAAATGATAGGATAGGTTTGAATTATCATCCCATTAGAGCTACACGAGAGAGAGCCGGAAAACGTGTTTGTTCATTTAACACAGGCTGTTCGGAAAACGTCATCGTTGCGAAGTCAAAAAATTGGAATCATCAGTCGACGGTTGCCACAAAAAAATATTTATTTTAAAATCCGAAAAAAAGTCGCGCCAAGGGTTACCGTACACTAAATCTGATCCTTTCACAACAATTAGCTAGCACATGTGGGAACTTATGTGACGTTATGTAGTAGACCTGCCAACTTATATATTGATAATAGTGGATATTAACCATTTTGTGGTTAGGAGACACAAGAAATTTTAATGTTACCCCACTTTGAAAATCCAGCTATCCCTACATTGACACTGGAGTTTTGCAAAGTGGACAAAAAGGGGTTAAATCATTAGTGTTGGCAGGTCTCTTCAGCAAAAGGGTTTAAAATTCAAAAACATTTTAGAAATAATATTTTAAACTTGGTTTAGTAAATTGGTAGTTACAGTTATTACTTTAACAATAAAGGTCTTTTTCTTTGTAATATTCATATCCCCCCAAAAAACTTCGTAAAAGTAAACAAACGCCAATCTAAAAAAAAAAACTATTTTATCAAAAAGCAAGTTCATTATGAAAGTTGTGGCTAAAAAAGCCGTGATATAAAATGAATGCCAATCTCTTGTGTAAAACTTCCTGGTCATAATCAGTAGTATAATTTAAGTTTTGCTGCCATAAAAATATTGCACTGTTTGAGGTTGGTGCCCCCCATCTAAACCACCCTCTATACCTTTATATAAATGTATTGAGATCATACATTTGTTAAAGTTTTTTTTTTAAAGTATCCTTCGTTATTATGATTTAGTAATTCAAGTTCATTTGCGTGATTTAAATTTTTAGGGGGATTAAGCCGTGCACCAACCTCAAACAGTGCAATATTTTTATGGCAGCAAAACTTAAATATACTACTTATTATGACCAGGAAGTTTTACACAAGAGATTGGCATTCATTTTATATCACGGCTTTTTTAGCCACAACTTTCATAATGAACTTGCTTTTTGATAAAATAGTTTTTTTTTTAGATTGGCGTTTGTTTACTTTTACGAAGTTTTTTGGGGGGATATCAGTAGTTTTTTTTAAAATAACAAAAGATACAGACACAATACGACTGCAAAATTGACGACATGATTTCAATGTTTATAGAGAGTTATATAACTTTTGAGAACCAAAGAAATATTATTTCTTACTCTTCATAGAAAAAGCAAAGTGTTTAAAAAGTTTGAGCTAATATGAACTGAATCTGACAACCAAATATATATACCATATATATATTTTTTTAATAAACGCCAAAACTTTTTAATGAAGCGTTCCGTTTATTAATTAGAATTCCAAAGTTTTTTCAGTCTGCTGATTCATATATTTGATAAATCATTTATTTTAGAAACTGTAATAGCGGCTTGTTCGTTGTGTTTTTGAACTCTGACGCTCTTTGTTGAAAATATAGCAGACCTCGGTTGGCGCAGTCTCGGGAGGTGATATGGCCGCTAAGATGGCTAGTTAATCGCGCAAATGTACCGCCAAAGATAATATCGATTTTAATTAATTAAAAATAGAAAAAATGTTTTTGAAACTTCAAACCTACGAAACGGCCTGAATTGGGGCATTCTCAATCGTTTAGTAGAAACAGCGTAAGGGAAGAAATCTCCCCTGTCACATCTGTAACTGAAAAATAGGAACAGTTTTAATAACCGGATCTTCATTATCGTAACGTTCCCGTTTGTTATTTTCAGGAACAGTTTCTAGATGACGTTTTATTCCAGATGTATTGTTTTCGACACATTTCGAGATTCCATCGCAGCTGTTATTTTTAGTGTACCACATTCGTCTTTTATGCCTAGTTTTTTTTTTCACTTGTCGGCATATTAATTTCAATTTACTTTTATTAAACTAAAAAAATATCCAGCCTATTCAAGAAAAAACAATAACCAAATACAATTCTTAGATTACGGTTATGTATTATAATACAAACAATTAGTAACAGCTCATATTAAAAAATGTAACTTTAATAATTAAATATTACTTTGGCATAATAAAATATTCCTCAATGAATTTTAGAAACAAATATCATTTCTTTTCATAAAAAAATAAACAAAGATTACTTTGACATAATTAATTATTCCTCAATAATTTTTAGAGATAAAATGTATTTCTTACTTTTTATGAAGAAAAAACCAACAGAACTATTTTTAATGGTATTGGTAACTGAATATGGCAACCAAATTGGCAAATATGACTGTTTGTTTACATTTCTGGAATGATTAATTCACTCGAGTTATTCATTAGTTTTTTTTAAATAAAAACGCCAAAAAGTTGAAATGAAGAGTTTCCGTTTATTAATTAGATTTTTTTTTAAATCTGTCTATTCAGATATGAGATTAATCAATTATTTTAGAAGCTGTAATCATAACTTAATAGTTAACAGCGTTGCTATGCGGCTCTTCGATGAAAATACAGTAAACCTTTGCTCGTTTTCGGAGGTACCTGGCCGCTAGGATGGCTTGTTTATCGCACATTCATACCGCCAAAGGTAATATAGATTTTAATTAATTAAAAATAGAACGAGTTCTTTTTGAAACCTCAAACCCATGAAAGGGGCTTAATTGGAGCATTCTGAATCTTTTAGTAAAAACCGCTTCCAGATTAATGGTCTAGTAATGGCTGTAGGTCACTTCAAAAATTAGGTCAAAATTTGACTAAAACTGCTCGAAAGATTTCATTTTCGAAAATTTCCATATTTTTTTCCTCCGCCGTTTTTAACTCTAGAATAACCAAAATTTTTTTATTGAAAGCAATCTACGAAACCTCTTTACTGTATTTTTTTTATTGTTCTACGAAGTTTAGTTTGCCTGGTAGAAAATAAAATCAATTTTGCTGTTAACATAGCGAAATGTTTTCTGTATATATACATAACTGCCGTTTAGCCCTTGGCGTCATTTTGAGATTGGCGGGCAGAACGACCGTTCCGTCTGATTGCTTAGGTATAAAACTGAATCGATAATTGTGTAATGGTCAAAATAATGAAGTATTTCCATGGGGACAGCTTTGGTCCTAAAAGATAATTTTTAGCAAAGCATAAAAGCACTTTACTGATAAATCAAGACTCATTGAGCAAATCCATAAAAAAAAATTAAGTATTTCGGGAGGAGTTACCAGGAAGCAAAGCTTGGACCAAAGTGACCAATAGACCTAAATTTACCACATTTGACAGAACATTTGACGAGCAGTTCTTGCAAATTCATTGTAAAAAATAAGAGTTTTTAAGAACTACATGCAGCATTTTTAATGTAAGACTGATTTTGAAACTAAAAAGGTAGCCTTACCTATGATTGAGCTCGAAGGTACTAAGCGATAATTGTGGCGTTTATACTGTTGCACCCTGTCTCGTGCTTTGGCAACAGCTTGTTTACAAGCACCAGAACCTAAGATAGCAGATAACATTTTAAATATGAAACTTTGACCATGAACATGTAATTACAACATAGCAACAAAATAACTAAGGGATAGATAAATTTGGAGCTTAGAAACCAACAACATAAGGGTACCATATACTTTTTTAAACAAAACTATAGCAAAAATATTAAAAGAGATTATATTCTCAGCAGCAAAGTGGTTTAACAATTCAAGGCTAATATTTAAGAAACTTACTATAACTTATAATCTTAAAAAATTTGACAGTCAAAAGCTGATTCTTACTATAGACTTAAGATTTTAAGTTAAACTAAAATAATTCGAGAATAAAATATGGAGATAGTTTAGACTTGGTTTAAAAATATTATCATGAAATACAATATTCTAGATTTCTGAAAAAGAACTTCCTTGCTTTACTAAAAATTTTCCTTTGAAAGGGGTAAGATCATTTTCGAGAACAAAATATAGAGATAGTTTAGACTTGGTTTAAAAATATTATCATGAAATACAATCCAGATTTCAGAAAAAAAAACTTCCTCGCTTTACTAAAATTTTTGCTTTGAAAGGGGCAAAAAAATAAATAGCCAGTACTGTAAGAAAAGTTTCAATTCGCCTACAAACATATTGTAATTAAAGCACATATTGTAGCTCATAAGGCAACAACTGAAATTATATTTTTTCCCTTACCAGTATATTTCAACTCGTTCATGTCCCGACTGTGAACATCTGGCAAGTAATGTGATACTTCCTAAAAATATGCAAACAATACTTAAACTTTATTTACAATTAAAAATAAATATTAAATACCAGAAAAGCATTTGATTACTTTCATTTACATTGAAACTGAACATTCTCTAAGCAGGATAATCAGGGGTCCCTCCAGAATGAATTTGGGTCTGTTGAGCAGCTCCTTCACAAAATTATGTTTACTAAAAACGGTCCCTTCACAAAATTATGATCCCTGAAAATGTCCCCCTTCACAAAATGGATGAAACAACGGGATAAAATTTTCTAACTTTTCTATTTTATAAAAGTGTATCAAAATCTCTAAAATTTGCTAGATGGTCATCTTGATAAACTGAAATCCTAATTTTATTTATGTTATTAACAAATCTTAAACTTATGTACGCAAAAAAATTCAAATATACAAAGTTTTCACAAAAATACTTCACAAATTCACAAAAAAAAGGACCCTGTAAAAAAATCTGGATGAACTCTTGATAATTTTAAAACAAGAATAGTAAATCATCACATTAAACCTACCCTTTGTGCTTCAAAAATAATTGCACATTTGTTGGCAAGCTCCACATAAGCTTCAGAAAGCTTTAAAAGACCATCTTTGAGTCTCACAACTTTGATAGCTTCATTTTTGTGAGCAAGTTCTACAACTGAAAGATAAAAACACTTTAAGCTAACTTCTTAAAATTTTAAACTCATTGTGAGAAATAAAATGTTACATGGTTGTGCCCAATTTTATGCATTGTTATTTTCAGTGATAAAAAAGTAAACTTGTATCATTTCATATTTATAATCTTCTACAAAGATGCTATTTCATAGCGAGAACTTTTGAAAAAAATTTTAACTGAAAAGGCCAGAAATTTACAGATTAAAAACACCTTGATTTTATGCTGATTGATAAATTTATACCTAAATCTGATATAATGTATTGAAAGTTAATGGTAAGAATGCTACTAGTAATAGGCCTCTCTTAATATATTTGAATCCAACGAAATGTATCTACTCATAAAAGAAAGTTTTAAATTATAGCTTTAAAAATGACTAATAAAATACAAGCACACCTTCAAGTTGAGCTAGATATTTAGCTCTTTCAGCTTGGGACAACTTTATTTCTAAATTGTTTATTTCCTCTTCAGTAGCCTTCTAAAATGAGGTTTAAAACAATAAAATTATAAATATATCTAGATTAAGAAAAGTACATAAAAAATAATAGCATTACAATCTTCATATATTAAACTATTTCCCAACAGTTAACAATCGTAAAACTTTTTTTATAGAATAGTATTTGTAAGAATAATAACTGTAACATTTATATATAATGGTCAAAAATAAATATTCTTTTTCACATTTTATAAAAAAGGCATTTTGTACACAAAGTGTTTAAAATATAACTAATCATGAACAAAAAAGCTTATATTTGAAAAAAAAAAAAAAAAGTCCTCAACATAATTGAATATTTGAAAAATAATTTAACTTGCCTTTGAAGCCCTTTTTAATTCCTTTCGTATCCTTTGTTCAGTCTGTTCACAACTTACCTAAGAACAGATATGAAATACATTGTTATAATACTTCAATATAAAAGAAACGATTTGACATATATCCATAGAATATTTATTTGTAAAATGAGAACACACTCAACATATAATCGTATTCAAAAGTTTTAAAACAAAAAGGTAACAGAAATAAGGGGATGGAAACTGTCACCAAATTAATTTCAATCGTTAATCAGAAAAACTTCTTACCAAAGTATTTTGTGCAAGGTCTAGTTGTCTTTCACCTTCCAAAATCAGCTCAAAATGATTTTTGAATGTCCTCAAGTGTTCTGCAAATATAAAATATAGTCACTTAGGACAAAATTTCTTAAAAAGAAGACATAAATAATTAACATCTTTCACAAATTTTTATAAAAATTATAAAATAAAAAGATATAGCATACCGATAAAGTCTTTCTGCACATCAGTCCACATGCAATTTAGCTCACCCAGCTGACTCATAATGTCCTGTACAATAAAGAAAAAAATATGCATAATTTTATATATTTAAACAAATATGAGGTGTCGATGTAGATGCAAAATAAAACATTTATAGCATATTGTATTCATGAATTCTATTGCAGTGAAAATTTGTCATGAAAAATATTGATTGAATGTAAAGGGATAGAATTTAAAAGGGTGATACTTTTCAATTACTTTATAAAAAGGTTTTTAAAAAAGTATTTTTTTTACCTGAATTGCTCGGTTTTCATCACATGTAGCCCATTTTACCATGTCTTGTGAAGCTGTAATTTTAAAAAAGAAATTACAGCAATGAATCATCATGTCATGCAATAGAGCATTGCAAACTTAAAACAAGAAACTTCAAATTTTGGTGAATCCTCTTTATTTTAAGTAATAATTTTACTTTCCCTTACCATAGTTCAAAAACAGATTAGAAATACAGAGAAAAAAAAATTGGAAACTTAAAATGTGCAGTCCTGAATTCTGCACAGATTTGCAGACATAAAAAAAATGATATGATATATTTTGTTTATTACATTACAAATACAAAAACTTTGAAATCAGAAAATAATTGAGGTGTTTAAATGAATAGAAAAGTCTGCTGAATATTTTAATGCAAATATTATCCAAAAAGGTTTGTAATAATCAGAAGAAGGAGGACAACAAAAAGAAGGATCAACAAAATTCTGAAATTTAAAACATTTGACTGATACTGAATTAACAAAGCATTTGTATATATTTTTCAATACTAAATTTTAATTTTTATATACAAAAATTTAAAGTGGCATTTTCTCAATCTTTATTTGAAAATGTTAAAATACAAAAACTATTTTACATTAATATATATTGATGTTTTTCGGATATTCAGGACATGCATTACTCCAATGTATCATATGTACAAACCTGAGTTTTGGGCTGTCATAAAAGCTTTGGTAGCATTTTTCAAATCTTTTAACTCTGAAATAACCATGTTTAGATCCGAATGTCCAGCACCTAGAGACTTTAAGCGAACACTGCTCCTGTTTAGAAAAAAAAAAAAAACAATTTTTTTTACAAAAAACTTTATAAGGTAACTACTTTTAAAACACATATAAGCATTCAAACGAGTTTATGATATAAAAAAAAGAGTTACCCAATTAAAATTTTTAAATACTTTTAAATTTGTTGATCAAAATAAGCTTATTTTGTTCATTTATGTTTGCGTAAAAGTGCAGGGCTTTATGAAATAGTTTAAAAGTGGGATATAATTTTTTTTATCTTGTCTAATACCTAACATCTTAACTTAAGCTGTTAATTTCAATTGGAAGAACGTGAAAGATCATGAACAAAAGCATCGCAATAAACTTTCGACTCTCCGAACAGTTTTCTTTTTATAAATAGAATAATAGTCTATAAATAGAATTTTAGTTGTGTGATGTACTTAAATATTGCTTACACAGTAACTTATGCTGTGTTAAGAGAAAACTGTAAAGGTTGTTTCAAATAAAGTTTTAAAAAACAAGTAATAACCAAAAAAAATTATGAAGACAATTAATGCAAAAAAAAATTCCAGTCCTTAATATAAAAAAAAATCATGCATTTTCAGATATTGATATCACAAAAATTATTCTATTCTAAAAATTAGACATAATAACACGTAAATTGTACTACAGAAACATAATTATATAATCATTGATTTCAAGATGTTTGTTGCTTTATAATTATAAATATAAATTATAATATTTTTAATAGTGAAATTGCCCAGTTTTGTGTGTTGGCTTTTTAAGTCATTATTTTTTGTTAATCAATACAAGTAAACTGTACATACATGATATTTGTGGCTTTATAAATATAAACTATAATATTTTAAATAGTGGCATTGACCAGTTTCATATGTGTTGGCTTTTTAAGTTGTTACTTTTTGTTGTTCAATCCCCAAGTAAAAATTAATAAATACCTCCTTAATGCTTTGCTTGCTCTGTCCATTTCCTTATTCAGTGAAGTTTGCAAAATAAACAAAAAAATTTGCTTCTTTATTTGCAGCTGAAATAAAAAAAAAAATAATTTTACATACCATCCTGTTTGTTAGAATGCAGTATAACCATTAAGGTCATTTGCTGATTTTAAAACCTGGTGTTAAATTTCAATATTTCATGCAAAATCAAGTTAGACAGAAGTTTCTTTCCAAAATAGATAAGAGGCTATTAACTAACAGGTACAACTATTCCGTAATGGTTGGTCTGCTCATTGGCGAGCTTGAAAACTTATGAAGGGTTGCAATACATATTGAGTTGTATAAATTATGAAGTGGAATGTTTGCCATATTTAGGTACTTTCGTTGTTTGGCAACGTAATGCAAAACGGACAAATCAAGACCAACCATTATATTATAGCAGTTCCTATAATTTTTTTTATTAGGATTCTCCAATAATCTTACAAGATATGTATTGCAATGGCAGGTTAAAATAAAAACTAGTTTTATAACTAAACTACTTTCAACATCAATCCACAATTTAGTGGTAAACATTATGAATTTCGTATATTGTGTTAATTAAACAATTTAAAACAAACAAATCAATGATTGAATTATTAAACCATGTCTCAAACTCCACAAATAGAAACTAGAAAGTAAGTAACTTAAATTAAGATGGAAAGAACCTGAGCATTTAGTTGAACCCTCATACTTAATAGATAAAATTTGACATTTTTAAACACAATTATTCCATCCAAGAATACATAAGCTGAAGCCAATTGAATACGGAAAAGTTTGTAAACAGATCGTGTCAGGTACAACAACTAAATTCGAGTAAGTCAAGACAATAGGTACTTATTGAAATGCAGAAAATTTTACAATTTTTTGGAATGATACAAATCGTAAATTTTTCACAATCTTTTAATGCCTCATTTTATAATTATTTGGTATTACATGCATGCTAATTTCAGCAGAAATCATCAACAAGACTCCGATTTTTACACTAACCTCATTTGCTTGTTTGACAATTCAGCTGCATCCAAAACAAGACACTTCCTGGATGAAAAATTGACGCTTGAAAGCTCAAAGGACCTTTGAATAGCTAGTTAATACTGTAAAATATTAAAAATGGAAAACAAATAGCATATTTCAAAGTTATAAAGACTAAAAAAGGCAAAAACTACATTTTGTATACAAAGCGCAGCTGACACTTAGACTTTAGGCTCTTGCTAAACAGCCGACCATCGGCAATTTAGCTCACGGGCTAAACAGCCGAGCAGCGACAACAGCGCCACTTAGGATGAACTATTTGTTCGGCAAAATAAAATTCAAGCTAAATGGCCGAACAGCGACAAAAGCGCCATTTATGATGAACTATTTGGTCGGCAAAATAAAATTCAAGCTAAATGGCCGAGCAGTGACTACAGCGCTACTTATGATGAACTGTTGTTCGGCAAATAACAATGGCATTAGGTCACTAATGGAAAATAATTATTCGGTGAAATAACATTTAAACTATTAAATCTATATTTTACTTTTTTATATCAAATTCGTCCCTTTTAATTTTATTTTGAAATTTACTTAACTTAAAAACAAAGCAGTTGGCGTAACCATATTGCCCTGTACCCTTGAACAATTTGTTTTTGAAGTAAATATAAATTTGGTTAATGCTATCTTTGGCTTGGTTGTAAGGTTTGATTAACTTTTTTTAAAACTTTTTTTTCTCACACAAAAACAACAACAAAGTTGCAATAGAACTACGCGCGAGACTTAATTTATAATTTACATAGGCAAACAGCTTGATTTCCGTTAGGGCTAACGGGCATATGCCCAACCCAAAAGCACCTACTTCTAGGGGACCCCCAAATTTGCCTAAAAGTATATTATTGATCAAAGACTGTGCCGCTGTGTTATAACTATAGTTACCATATAATCTTTATTTTTTTATGAATTAATATACCTTGGATGTGAATAAAATTTATGGTATGACAATTTCATAGGTCTCTGATGATGTCATACCTTATGCAACATGAATGTATTATTTTTTTAAAAAATGTATAATATGAAATGCTTACAAGACACTTATATTAAAGATTGTTGAGAGTTAATTATTTGTACAAATTTAAAATGAGAAAGAAAATCACTTGTTCAGAAATCGCGTAGGTGGCCTGGCGTTGCGCCAGATGTACCCTTAATAACGGTGATTTTTTTTTATATGTATAAGCTTTTGCAAAATTACCATTTGATCCCTTCTCCACTGATTAGCACCCATCAGGATATTATAATCTCCTCCTACTCTAATATCAGCATTAGGTAATAAAACAAAAGGAGTGGATGGCCGATTCTCTATCCTAGCCCTTTTAGGAATTTGATGGCTTTCTTGTGTTTTAGAGCGAATTGACATTTCAGCTTTTACAATGATACCTTACTTTTAAAAAAAAATTATTATTAAATAATTTAAAACAGCATTATACAGACCGGAGCCCTGAGTTTTGGTGATATTTTATTTGTGATGAAATTAAACTACTTGGTAGACATATTGGAGAAATTAAAAAACTAAGAAAAAATCTAATTAAAAATCGAGAATCAAATACACATACAAAGGTCTCACTAAGGAACAGACTTAAAAAAGTGAAAATAGTGATAATTTGAAAAAAAAATAAGTAATGAAAACAGTGACTAATATAAAGTATACATCGGCAAAATATTATACTTATCTATACAAATAACTGATTAAGACTCAATATGGGAATCGTAGTGTTTTGTTTCTACAAAAACTAAAGTCAGTAATTTTGAATTTTGATTGTTAATTTAAATTTTTTAAATATATTTTTCCACTCTCGCTCGATTTAATCTATATACATAAAAGGCGACTTCTGTTTGTCTGTCTGTTTGAATAGGACGCAAAAACTTACGAACCACGCAACAGATTGTCACGAAATTTGGCACAAAATTCATCTCATCTCCAGAACAAACATAGGCTAAGAATTTTTCGAATCGGACCATTCCTTCTATCGTTTTCGAACGTCCACTTTCGCTCAAATCCGATCATTTTTCCTCTTTCGTGATGCCATCAGGCAGAAAAATTTAAATAAAACTTTTTAGAAAACAATTGAAATTAAAAATGTTTAATTTATTTAATATTTGTTCATTGCCTTCAGAAACAAAATTAATAATTTGAAAAAATAGTTGGATATGTTTCAAGTTACGTAATCCTACCAGTCCCTATTCTATTATTTTATTGTGTATATATGATTCTAATTATGAATTTTTTAAAAGCATAGTAAAGCTTTTACTGAATTATGTTGTTTTTTGAAGACCGTTGCACTACAGATGCATATTAGGGTTTCACGTCTTCCTTCTTTCGCCAATTACTTTGCCAAACTCGCCAAATTATTACAAAGAACGTGCAAAAGAGCATTTTTTTTAAATAGCTGGTTGGTTGTGCAATGGTCTTTGAGCTAGAGCTGAATGGGTGTAATGGTAGCTATATATTTTCCTCGCCAAATTTTTCAAAAATGCCGAATGAACTAAAATGTTTTTATTCGGAAAATTATTACGACATTATCTGTTAATTTTATAGCATTTTTTAAATTTTGAATTTTTTAATGTAATATAAGTAGCGGGATTTTGTACTTTAATAACGAACGGTATCAGCAACATAAGCTTATTAAAAATCAAATAAACTTATAAAAAAATGCAAATCGTTTGCTGGAGTAGCTTATTTTTAATTCTTACTGATTATTTTTTTACTTAAATATGTATTCTCTTTAGTTTGAGCTTTTTATCAAAGGTATTTTTGAAATTAATATTATTATTACTATATCCAAGATGGGTAATTAAATGGAAAAAATTACTGGGTGATCTTCATATCTTATGTAACTCAAATGAAAGAAAAAATAGTAAAATTGACTATAAAATTACTTTTTCACCTCTACCCGTGCAACGTCGGGTATAACAGCTAGTAACTGATATAAATTCGAAGATGAGAGTTGGACGTCGCGATTAATTTTAACATAGCGATGCTACTTAAAGGGTAGAAATATGCCCATAAAGAAGTACACTGCATTAATAAAATGTAAAAATAATAATTTTATATTAAAATTACTGTCGTTACTTTGAATATTTTTTACAAACGGTTTTATATGAATTGACAAGCATAGCTGGCTGACAGGGCTCTATAATTCCACTTTTGAAATTCCTTTACAAGTTTTGTTGTAAAATTTATTGAAAATTAAAAAATATATATATATATCAAATCCATCAATTTGTATACGCTTGTCAAACATAATTTATTTAAATTTGTACTAATCAGACTATTTTCCACAACATTATTTAATTTATATTTAAAACTTTATTTACCAGTAATGTTCGTTTATTTTAAATATCCTTATTCCATTTGAGCGTATTTTATAAATGAATAAAATGCTTCTACTATTCAATTACTTATTATAATGTTTTCTTAATTAAAATATAACGAAATTTTAAAACCCTTACGGCACTAAAGCAATTCATGGAGATCAATTTTGATAGTTCAACTGAATCTCTGCCGCCATTCCATTTTATGAAGTACAAATTCCGAAAATTAGCCCGTGACTATACTGTTTTATATAGGGTGTATTTCAAAAATAATAAACCCTGATTGTTTACTAAGATCTCTTGTATTATTATAAATTCAGAATTGACAATAGATTAAAAAAAAAAAACATTTATTGGTCAAGAAAATTTTACAAGTACATGGGAAATGCAAGACAATATTAAGCAACTTATGAAAAATATGCAATTACATAACAATGCATCATGTGTAACACAATAGCAGTAAGAATAGCCACCACTCCACTCCGTCACTGATACTGAATTATTCTATATTCTAACTAATCAGCTTCCACCAACAGGAGAATACTGCAGTGGGCTGGTAAAAAGCAGTAACTTTCACTATGACTTGTTCCATTGTGCAAGCACTCAATTACTCTAACAATTAAAGTTTTTTTTCAGATCAAATATGGTCCACAACACAACTCATTGTTGTGATTACTGCAGTTTACCTGCCCACGTCAGAATATTGCTTCCTATTGCAGGAGAATATTGCAAAGCATTTAACCCTTTCAGTCCCAGTGATGCCATTTGGCATCATCACTTTCAATATTTTTTCAATATGTTTATGTCCCGTTATGACATCCATACACACATCATTCGATTCTTCACACTTTGTTCTTTTCGATAATATTTTACATTAATCTCAACAGAAGTCAGAACTACTATTTTTTTTTATTTAGAAAATAGCTAACAAGCGTTTCACCTGATTTTTGAAAAGTTCCCTTCAGTTCCACATATTTAAACACAAAAAATTCCTACTTTTAAAAATATATTTTTATATAATATACTATAATTTAAATTTTTTTTAATAATATGGTCAGATACCTTAAAATATATAACTCAAAGCGTTTTTAGGTAATACATATTTTTTTATTTTGTTGCTTTCCACATTAAACATTTTTTGGCATTATTTCAAAAACCATACATTAGATGTTGTAAATTTTTGGGACTGAAAGGGTTTAACGGAACATTAAAATGAAAATTATAAAGTCATATGAACAACAGTGAGAAAATACATTAAAAGATCTTGAACCTATAATTTGGGAAGTTCAACTCTATACATGAGGACATCACTTTATTTCGCGCCAAGTATCTCCATCTTAACCATGTGCCTCTACGTGTTGTCACAAAAACCTAAAAAAAAAAAAAAAAATAAAGCAAAGGAGTGACTACCAAATTTAAAAGACATATTTATGCCCACAAAATATAAACACAAAACAATAGAGCAATTTCACAGTATCAAACAAAAAATTTGCCTGAACCTTCCTCTCAAATTTATACACAGATATTTAAATTTTATGTTTCCATCTTCAATAATATGCTTGTTATGTTATTTTCTCTGTATCGGGTATATAGGGAGGCAGATATTATCAACTTCATAAAAGTCAGCCGGATGAAATTTGCTGGACATCTGTGCAGAATGAACCGAGGCTCTTTAACATCAAGAGTCTTCCACTATAAGCCAATCGGCACCAGGGAGGCCCAAACTTCGATGTACTGACTGTGTAGATGAGGATTTCAGAGAGATAAAAGTGCAAAACTGGAGGTCAGCTTCCAAAACAAGATCAGACTGGAGAAAGATTCTGAAGAAGGCCCTGGCCCACAAAGGGCTGTCGAGCCAATGAAGAAGATGTTATTTCCTAAAAACCGAACAGCAATGAAATGCCACTATACTATATATGGGCAAACCAACGCCGTTCGGTCATTGGGATTTATTTGGGCAGTATAGACATTGGCCTTTTTTAATTTTAAGGGGAAAAAAACAATTTATCATAAAATACCTAATTTTGTAACACTTTTCTTGCATTATTTTACTATTGCACTTGATAACACTTGCAATTTATGCAGGGGTATAACTAATTACAGTGCCCACAACAATCAACTAAGGATTTTTTTTCAGATCAAATATGGTACAACTAATTGTTGTGATTACTGCAGTTTACCTGCCCATGTCACAATATTTCTTCCAACGGCAGGAGAATATTGCAAAGCATTAAACCGGACATTAAAATGAAAATTATAAATTCATATGAACAACAGTGAGAAATACATTAAAAAATATCGAACCTATATTTTGGGAAGTTCAACTCTATACATGAGGACATCACTTTATTTCACGCCAAGTATCTCCATCTTACCTATGTGCCTCTACGATTTGTTATCACAAAAACCTAAAAAAAAAAGCAAGGGAGTTACTACCAAATTTAAATGACATATTTATGCTCACAACATAATATAAACACAAAACAATAGAGCAATTTCACAGTATCGAACATAAAAAATTTGCCTGAACCTTCCTCTCAAATTTATACACAGATATTTAAAATTTTTGTTTCCATCTTCAATAATATGCTTGTTATGTTATTTCCTAAAAACAGAACGGCAATGAAATGCCGCTATACTATACATGGACAAACCAATGCCGTTCAGTCATTAGGATTTGGGCAGTTAAGACATTGGCCTTTTTAAATCTCAAGGGAAAAAAACACTTTATCATAATATAGTTAATTTTGTAACACTTTACTTACATTATTTTACTATGGCACTTAACAACACTTGCAATTTATGCAGGGGCATAACTAATTACAGTGCCCACAACAATCATTTTGCAATATTTAACCAAACTAGTTAATAAATAACTTCATTAAAATCAAGTGCCTGTACCGAACCAGAATATATTTGTCTTCATTGGATTTCTTTTTAAACGAGTAGTGAAAGCGCTTATTTATATTTTCCCATTTGGTGCACCTGCCAAACGGCTAGAAGCCCGGTCAGATTTATCATTCAATTCACTAAAACATAAATTACAGTTTCTGACATACTTTGGTAGACAAAAATCCGTCTTTCATTCTTAGTACAAAACAATCCTCCAGAAACAATATTGTACTACAGAATTTCTTTACATACCCTTCAGATGTGTTATCCGTTTTTCTTCTTTCTTTTCAACGTTTTCATTCTTTTCTATTATTTTTTTTTATTATTCTTTTACTTACGAACCTAGATAGTCAATATTGAAATGAAAAAAAAAAAAAAAAACGTGCATGAAATTCCACGCCAGCCATTTTGAAAATGCATTAAATGCAACACATAAAATGGCCGAACAACAAAAATATAATCAAATTGATCATGTGATATCAAGATGCACTGTGATTGGCTAAAAATCTTGGTCGGCAATTTAGCGCTGGAGCATAGCTGGAGCTATATTGCCGACCATTTTGGTCGGCTGTTTAGACACTCCGTAGACTTTAACCGTAGACTTTAACGAATCAACAAAAGTCCTCGACCAGATTCGCATTTCTAATTTTTGATGAATAATCATCTGGGTTGAAAAAATGATTGAAAAGGTTTAAATATAGGTTTCATTGATGTTTATATTTTTTAAAGAGATTTATTAAAAAACTAACTCATTTGAAACTTTATTTTAATTTTATAACATAATTTGTAACCGTCTCTACAATAAATTTAATCAATCAACAAATCAATTAATACTTGTAGGGGGGGGATGAAAATAAAACCAAAACATTGATTAAAAAAGTTATCAGAAAATTAGTTTTGATAGCTATGTACTATTTTTTTTTAATATCTTCCTCTAAAATATTTCCCAATTTTCTTCAACTAATTGAATTTTATCTTTATTTTACAGATTTTACGAAAACTTTCAAAGGAAGTTGATTATCTTCAACATTTTTAACATTCTTCTCATATCTAAACACAAGATAATCATTGTGCCTGCTTTACTAATGTTTTTATACTAATATTGCAAATATAACTGTAAAATGTTGATATTTTCTATATGTTTAACAATATACAAAGCATCCATGTATGACTGATTCGATTTAATTATTTTAAATTGTATTGGTAACTTATTTTTATTTTATGAATTATCTAATATGGCTGTTATAAGAAAATGTTACTAGATTGCAAAATATATATATATTTTAAATGCTTATAATATAAATGCTGTAACGTAATGTATTACTGAAACTGGTTCTGATTTAGGATATTTTGTTGTTTGTTTTCTTCCTTTTAAAAATTTTACATTATTTTGTCTTATATTTTTATATTAATTAAATATTTATCTTAGTTCTTATTTAGAAAATAGCTTACTGTTTATTTTTATTATTAGTAGTAGTATCTGATGTTTATTTCATAACTTTACTATCTTAATACTATAACTTAAATGCTTTTGTCAGAAAAGTAGATTTCATGTAATTTTTTACATCCTGGTTATTGTTTCTCCATGTTATTGTTTTGGTTAAAAATTAGCTTTTTACACTTGCAGTTAAGTGTTGTTTCAGTCGGATAACATTACCGAACAAAAATTCTATATGATGCATTATAAAATAATATATACAAATGTATATTTTTATAAGATAATAATGGCACCCTTTTTAAAACTTCAAAAAAAAATAGGTTGCATAATTATTGGAACTACTTTGAACTTGAAATATCAGCTTTTATTCTTGTAGTGTTAAAAAAAAAAGTAAAAATACTGCGCCTTGCAAATTGCTTGTCTTTCAAAATTATTTAAAACCATGCAACCCATTTTAAATTACGAAAAAAATACTTGTTTTAAACCACCACTTAAATCAACTTAACAATTGCATTGGGTGCCTACTCAGGTGTCGGCTCGTCACTTGACTGTGGTTCTAAATTAAGTCGCCAATAGCCCTGGTGTAGCTCTAGTGTGACGATAGTTCAAACCTAACCAAATAAATCAATATTTACTATTAATATAAATATTTAAACTTTTCTTCTTATCTCTTTTTCAAAATATAGCTCTTAATATGGACCATCATAAACCATAGTGAACTATACCTTGTCTATCTAAAATGCGATCCTCGAAAGGATTTTCCTCCCCCCATCCCGGCATGTTGTTTTCTTTGAAACAGTGTGAGCGTGTTTTCCCCCCACCCTACTTGGGTTTTAACTGTTCGAATTGTTAACCTCACACCAGAATCTCAAGCGCGTTAGGTTTAGAAAAGCTATGCTTCCCCCTTTTGTTTGGTTGCAAAGCTGACTCCCCCTGTTTCCTAGACAAACAAGCGAAGGTATGGGGGAAGAAAGTCTTTTTGAGGCTCGCATAGTAAATAGACAGACTGTAACTCTTGGCGTTGGGCGTTGGTATAGAAATATAAGGACTTGCTTCAAGCCACAGTTTGGATCAACAAAAGTGAACCCCAATGCATTAGCTAATCACAGGCACTTACTCAGAACAGTGAACTAATCAGAAGACATGAACTCACTAAATCCTTTCTTTTCTCAAATATAAGTTTTTTACGTAGTTCTACATGGTTTAAGATTATCCATTCGTGCCATAAAGTTAAAACTAAAACCTTATTCTAATCTCAAGTCTTAAATATACTTTCCAGATCTATTCCTGATGACCGAAAGCGAAGCACAGCTTTTTCCCTCCTACGATCTATTCAACCATTACGAGCACGAGCAGATCTTTGAAGCCGAAGAGGGACAAATATTTAGTCAAGCCATAACTCCACCATCGGAAGGGCAACCTCTTCCAACTTTCTGCTGTGAGTTTTGTCCCAAAGCTTTCTTCAAGAAGCGATACCTTGTCGATCATTTGAACATCCACACAGGTAAACGGCCTTATTCTTGCAAATTTTGCGAGAAGGGTTTCACTCAGAGAGCTTCGTGTAACCGTCATATGAAACTCGTACATGCGGGACTGAAAGGTGGTAAATAATCATTTTTTCATGATCTTCACAGGAAGTCACACTCTCTGTCTCTTTCACTCTCTGTTCTCGTGTTGATTCGAAGGGATAATTCTTAAGGCACACTGATTTTTAGTAATGTTTCTTTATTTTAACAATTTTGTCTTTACTTTTACAGAGACTAATGTTTCTTTACTTTTGAAGAAACTAATTTTTCTTTACATATAAAGAAATTCAGTGAACTATTTGGGAAATTATATCATACACTTTTTCTTTTTATTGTGTAAAAATTTTGTTTAAATTACATTTTTTAAAATTAAAATCCTGCTGTATTTATTAAACAATGTATTCTTGGATAATTATAAAACTTCATAACCTTTCTTATTAAAAAAAAACCTAGATAGTAATACTTAAAAACTGTTTCATTGACTTGAGAAGTGAAACAACAGGACAGAAAGTGTTTGACTTTTCCTGAATGGCAAGATATGCTGAGCTTTCTATTTTTTCCGAAGCCTTAACTAGTGCAATACTTTTGTAATGACAGCCAAGCAATTTAAAAATGCTTGTTACAGTTACTAGTTTTTTTAATATCTTATCTAACGCAAAAGCAGGGGGGGAAAATGCAGTGGAATAGATAACGTTACAGGAAGTAATATCTAAAGCCACTAGAAAAAAATACATTTTGCTTTCTTGTTCCACATTTATTTATATCCCTTTAATTTATATAATAAATAATATTAATTATTTAATTTATATAATAAATAATATTAAAGTACCAAAAATTTGCAACCTTGGGGATATTTGTTTGCTTTACAGGGATGCTTGGCAAAAATCCAATTTGGTTTTTACATCTTAGTGTTAAGTCTGTTACAACTAACTAAGCCGGTAAAATTTTATATGCAAGATGAGCAATACTGTATATAATGCAATGAAGATTTTTTTTAATATAATCTTCCAAGCTTTAACTATATTTACTTCATATTGATGGCTAACAAACTTTGTTGATACCTCCCAATGGGACTATTATACTGTTATTTTTTATATTTATGTTTCATATTTATATTTTTTGTTTCAGATTTTAATTAAATTTATTATTTTGAAATGCAAAGCTATTACAACATGCTTTAAAAGCATATATTGAATTTATGCCTGTGTGTATGAACATTGAATGTTCTGTTTATCCAAACTGAAGTTTAAAAAAGGTATATATTGTAAAAATGGTAACTTGTTAGATTTATTAAATATTTTTCGTGGTTTGAAGGATTGTTTTCTTGTTGAAATGTTTTGGTAGAAACTCTAATTGCACAATTGGATTTGTTTATTATTATACAAATATTTAAAACTATTTTGTAGTTTTGATTTTTTTTAAAGATGAAAAATTTAATATAACCAATTTTTTTTAATACTTAAATTTTAAAATATACATACCTATGCATGGGTAATACCAAAAAAATAATAACTGATCAAATTTAGCCAAAAAAAGTTTTAATAATTATTTTAGTTTAAAAAGTATAACAAAAACATAAATACTGGGTGTTTCAAATAACCATTTTAATGCAATATTTGATTAGTTATAATATGTTAAAATTAAATCATACAGCAGTTTGTCTGAATTTGCATTGCATTTATAAAACCTACTTTTAAAGAATATGTTAAAGTTTGACAACTCAAACTTTTTCCATTATTTATTTATGTATGTTATTTTTAAAAATTACTTTTAAATTTTAAATAAACTTTTAACACAAAATATTGTTTGTTTTATTTCACATTACAATCTTCAAATTATATTAGATTATAAAACTAAATATTGTTGAATCGGAGTTTTAACCTGGTTTGTTTTAATTACACTAACTAAAAAAAAAGTGTAATATTCAACCTGTGGTTGATATCTGTAACGGCTTTTGAAGATATTTTTAACACATCTTAACTTATAACTTAACATCTTTATCTTGTTTCATAAAGCAGTAGTGCCAAGACTGATTTTGTTTTAACTTAAATCGAATTTTGTTACTTTAGCTCATATTCAGAGTCTTTACAAAATTTTGATGAAAATAATTTACTGAATTGTAACTTAAATACACAATTTTTTTTACACAAGATTTTTACAAAATTCATTTTTTAATGCATTTATAAGTAATCTCATTTATATTTTATAAGAGTGTGTGAAATATATTAATGAAATTGTAATCAGATGCCCAATGACAAAATGCCTTTGTTAGAAAAGATAGTAATAGAAATACAGTTATATATATATGTTTTTCATTAATCTATAAAAGAGCATCAAATTGGTTAAATCTAATAAGCAGTATGTTAAAATTTGTTTAATAATTTTATAATTCCTCTTTTCTGCCTTATATTTGCAATATTATCAGAAAAGAAATTAAGAATGGTTGAAAGTAGAAAGTTTCATCCTTTAAAAGTAATTCAGCTGATGAAGAATTATCTTGATTTATGTATCAGAAAAGCATGACAGACAGGAAATTGGAAAGTGGGATTTTTTTTAAATTATGCTCTGCGTATAGTCAAATTAAAGTTATGGTTTGCTGATAGTGACTTTATTAACTACAACTTGAGAGATTTAACTACCCATTTTCTAATATGTCAATATGACATGTAAAACATTTTTAATATTTTTCTATCTTATTTTTACAATCTCGAGGACTGTTGTTACATCTCTGCCCTCTATTTGCCTGAAGATTTTTGTGTAATGATTTACAGTGAAGCTATTTAGAAATTTTAGAAGCATTTAAAAGAGATTTCCAAATGGACATCTCTAAATTATGGAATAATGCTTTTCTTGTTCTAAGATACAAAGTTTTAAAAGAAGGCAGTCAAGAAAATAATAACATATTCAAGCATATTTTTAAAAAAAAGTATATATGGTCCATATTTTAATGGCAGTTATTAGTTTTTCAGGACAATGTTTTTACGCTACTTGGGAACCTGAGAAAAGAAATGACTGAGCTGAAACATATGATGTTACCAGGCTTAAGAAATATCCAAAGAGAACTGCCAAATGAATGCCCTATTCTGCCACTGAGAGATGTGGAAGATCTATTCAGATTTGAAAACTTCTTGTTAGACGAAGAAGCTTTTAATACAGTTGTGAGTCTAATGCTATTCTATTAATCATAAAATATATTTTATGCTACTGAATCTGTAATTGCCCATGCTTTATAGTGTACTTTTTCTTTTTATTACTATCAAGGTACTTTTTTATATAAATATGACAGCATAAATGATCTATCATAGACAGTATTTTAAGCTTTTTTTGAAACTTTAAACTGTTAACAGAGCTTAAATCTATATATTTCAACTTTATATAAATAAGTTTAAAATATAAGTTATGCATTATAAAAAATTTAAAAAAATTTACAGCAAATAATACACTTTAAATGATCTACCTCAAATACCATGGAAGAAAATCCAAATTGAAGTGAAGTTGTTATAAATTTTTAAAATATTCTGCTTGTAAACTGTATGCAAACTTTGATTGCCAGAGTAAAATTGTGTTGCTTTGAACTAAAAGGTAATATTCATACATATTTGAACAAAAAATACTACACTTACTATGAATAATTTCTATTGTCTTTCTTTTAAGTTTTTGTATAGTTTTAATACTTAGAAAGTTATAGAAATCCCACACTCTTCTTAATTTGTGCCTGACCATGATAAAAAATTGTGAGACATTATATTGCTGTATTAAAACTATCAACATGACTAGTTGTTAGAGGTCATTTTTATAAAGTGTCCCAACACTTAATGGTTAAATATATTTTGAACATATGCAATTATATATATTTTTTCCATTAAATGTACATTTGAATAATTTTTTTTAAAAAACCGAGCAAGTCCCCAATTTGTTGATGTATGCCCTTTTAACAAAAAAGCCAATTTATTTCTAACATGACTAGAATAGAATTATTGCTAAGTTGAGTATTTAATCTGTAATGCAATTTGAGTTAAAAAGTATTTTTTCTATAATATAGTTGTGTTGTAACATGTTATTTCTATGACTTTTAAATTAATTTGCCAAATTGTATTACTTATTAACTTTTATTGCTAATCACTACACTTTTCTTTTAGTGCACAAACTTGAGTACCATTGGGGGCAACTCGGTAAAAGACTGTACTAAACGAGTATTGCAGAAGGTCATATCTAATCCTCTATCAAGGACTTGCAACTGGAAGGGAAGGGGCGATAAGTTACCTTTCTCGGGTTTCCTAACAACACTTAAACTGATTACAGGTAATTGTATATTGATAAAGTAATTTTTTAATATGTGCTTTCATTGAAATAGAAATTTGAAATACATTTTGAAAATTATTCTTTTAAGTGTTATCTGTTTGATTAAGTTAAATGAGAAAACAGTTCGAGTCATTTTCTTTTTTATGCATTGATCGAAATTATAGCTGGGTATTGAATCTGAAGTTTACAAAATAAAAACTTTGCATTGGAAATATGCTGTACTTGTTTATTTTTTATTGGAACTGTAGAATGTATAGATTACTGTGCTAAAATAATAATTGTTATTTAAATGTTTGTAACATTATCTAACAATGCATTGTGGAAATTCTATGAGAAGTCGCTGGGCATACACAGAAAGACTTGGTCCCCAGTCCTACCAATGGAATTTTTTCTCCTTCAATTGGTGTGCTGTGCTAAATTACTTATTTATTAACAAATAGAAATAAATATATTTCAACATTAACAATCGGTATGTTGTGCTCAATGGACTGCCCACACCACTGATTAAATGTCACATAGACACAGAGCACCAAGAAATGAGGAGAAGAAATATTTCTGATGTCTAGTCTGTGGATCAAGTCTCGCTGTGTATGCCCTTCCTTAAAATTACTTATTTATTAACAAATAGATATACTATATCTTAACATTGCTCTTCAACTATAGGTACTTGTATACTCTCATTATTAAATAATTTCACTTTAAGGTGTATTTTTGTTGATCTTGATAATTATATGGTCCCCTACCAAGACACCACACAAACAAGAACAAAAAAATAGAAATATAGTAATTTTGCTATATACACATGTGACATTTATTCGGCAATCTTGAGATAACAGGTTAAAGTATTATACTTTTTTTTAATTAAGTCAGGAAAAAATATTTTGCACTACTGTCTCAAGTCAACGTTTTTACCTTGTAGCATGAGCATTTTTAAGTTTTTAGCTGTGGTATTTAGACATTTAAAGAACATTCTAAAATATAAAAGCAGCATTCATCATTATTGATTTTTTTTTTATCTTTTCCTAATTGTACATTTGATATGGTTTTCTTCTAGTATATAAAATATATCCTCTTTAAATATTTTACCCTTGAGACATATCTTTTTTATAAATTATGCATTATTGTTTATGAACATCCAGATATTTTTACTAAATTGTCAAATATTTCAGCACGTATACCCAATAATATATTTAAAATTCCAAGACCCTATAAGGAAATTTTCAGAAAAAACTTCCAATATTTCGCTCCTAAATTCTTTAATTTATTACCAGTTCATATCCAGAATTAAAACAGTCCAAGAGTCTTTAAGAAAAATTTAAATATCTTTGTAATGATTATTAGTATCACTGATTTAAAAAATTTGTTTTAGTCACTGCTGAAATTTGTACATTTTTTCTTTTCGAGGGCTGGTTGTCCAGATTTTCCTCTTTATGTATTTACGTACTGCATAACTTATTTTTATTTTCTTTTGTTCTCCGCTTGCACAATTTTTGTTTTATTATATCCCATACCTCTGTAAGGGCCTTAGCTGCCCATCAAGGTGTTTTTTTTTATTTTGTAAAACTTCTTCATTGTATCAATAAATTATTAATATTGTTATCCCATTGTAATATTAATTCCTGTAATTATAGATGCAGTTCGAATGCACAAGGACTTTGAAAAAGCGACAGACTTGGAAGTTTTTGATACAGTTAAGAAGTGGCTCATGCACTCAGCAGATAGAGATGGTATACGATATGAGAGGAGGAAACACATTTACAGACTAGTCTAAAAGTCAAAAACTTAAATTTCTTTAAAAGCAATACATAAATTTCTAGTCAAAAGAAAAAGTTTTGTACTTATTCGGGATTATCAAGACCTTAAAATCCTTTTTGAAGAAAAAAAAAACATAGGGGCCTGTGAAATGAGTCCTTAATTTTTATCTTCTAGCCCCTATATCTTAGAGAAGACCTCAAATTTTGCTCATCATTTGCTTTTTAGTCTTACATAACTCAGTCCAAAATTGGTTTCAATTTAATTTTACTTAAATTTAAGTAAATCCTATAAAATTAATTCCATTTTTTATAAGAAATTAAAGGCTATGTGATATAAAATGTAGAAAATGAATCATGACTTAAATGCAACTTTAATTAATAATGAAGTGACATTAGAAAGCACATAGTCAAATTTATCAGTGAGAACCCTTTTATTAGAAACTTTAGCTGACCTAGATATTTAAGTTTATCTTTTGCTTGTTATTCTAATAATTTGTTTAAAAATAAATGAAATAAATAAAATTATTGTGTGAAATAAATGAGTTCTTAGTTTTTTTGTATTGTTGGTGACACAATATCATACACACTACTAAAAATAATGTGTAGTCGCTTGTACCATAAATTTAACTTGTATATATCCTCAAAGGCATAAATTGTAGGGAAAGTATATTTTTCTCCTTTTAATTTAAATGTGGTCCTTTTATAAAACTATATACAATTTATGTAATGTTTCATTTAATCGTAGTTTAAGTTAGTTTTAAGTTGATAACTAGAAAGCTGGAATACAAAATAACTTTCTTTAGAGTTCCTATTTATGCAATTTATGTATCTTAAAAACTAAATTCTTAAAAATGTCTTTGTTGAATATTTTTGTAGCAATTGTATTTCCTCCTTTTGGGAACAGACAAATAAACCTATCCCTTGCCTATCATGTTTTCCAGCAACGCACAATAGGCGCTTTTATTACATGAGCCATCGAATCCATGGAATGCCAATACCCTCCATTAGGGGATCAAAAAGTGGTCGAGCAGGATTTCTAACCCAATGTGGCTGTGGCCGAACCCATGGAATGAAACGTCAAACCCTATTTTACTGGAGAGTTATGGAAACTACCCAATGAACCCTGCAATTCCGGTGCTGCCTGGGCGAAAATCCCCAAGAGAAAAATTGCGGTGTTTGCTCTTCATTCCATGGATTCGATGGCTCATGATAACGCGCCCAATGAAATATTTAAAAATTTGTAGTTTTCATATTTTTGCTAAATTTTTAAATTTTAAGTACGAATTAGTTTATTTGTAATCATCCACTACATAAATATTATATAGTTTGTTAAATATTAAAGAAATTAAATTTTCATTTCAAAAAGTTAAAATTTTACTTTATATTACATTTTTTCACGAGGGCATTTATTCCTTGAGCAAAATTCAAAATTACGAGGCCCGTACTATTCTTAATGTAGATCTATTGCAGTCGTTATTATGCAGATCTGAAAACTTAAGGTAGGCGAATACCCAAAATTCTAAAATTTTTACTATTACTTTAATCTTTTCCAAATTTGGCATAGTGATTTCAAATATAATGAGCAATGCTTTTTAGGCAATTTTTTTTATTTAAATATAATTGATTTATTTTAAACGGTGTTTTTCACCTAAAAAAAGGGGTTTGCGCCAACAATTCTAGCACAAAAAGTTTTACATTAATTTACCTGAAATTTTTTACAGATGCTATTTCAATATATATCTGTGCCATGAACCTCTAACATCTGGTGTAAATATAGTAGTTTTTTTTAAAAAAAATGTCAAAGTGTAAGTTCATCGAAAAAAAAAATACTTGGTTGGTCACTGTTTGCACGATGGCTTCGGAAACCCATTGCCCTTACGGCACCATCTGCGCATGCTCAGCATCTGCCGGAAATCCAGCTCTCACGGAAAAACACTGCGCGTGCGCAGACGGATACTGAAAGGGAAAGATAGTTTGTCACGTTAGCTTTTTATCGCCCAAAGTTTATAAGGTTTTGGGAATTAAAATTAACATGTTGATTGAGATGAAATCGATCCTCGTTGCCGGTGTTATTTTCTGTTTTTATTTACTTTACCCTATGAGCACACATAAGCACTTTAATTAGAAAGAGGCGCTAATAAATGCTTAAAAATAAAAAGTAATTAAATCTAGGTAAAATAATATTTAAGGTAGGCCAGTACCTAAATCTCTTGAAAAAATCGGTTTCGGGGTTTGGGGCTATTTTCATTGCCCCAAATGTTTTTGGTAGAAAACAGAATTTTATTGTCTTATGTATTTACTAATCTGCAATACTTTTAGTCAAGGCTTATCTATATCCTTCCGGGGCAGGGGAGCCCAGTCGGTTAGGCACTCGCCTAGCATGGTCCCAGTTCCAGGTCGGGGCAGGTCATCGCAAAAATTACTGCCGACCTATAAGCGGCCCGTGCAGCCAAAAATGTCCGATGATTACCCCGTGTAAGGGAGTGCACGATAAATATCCTTCAAAGTCCTAACGCTGAGTACGATGTCGCCTTTAATGGTTGCGTTGGGTGCCTATTCAGGTGTCGACTCGTCACTTGACTGTGGTTTTAAGATACGACGCCCATCGCCAATAGCCCTCGTGTAGCTCTAGTGCTACGATAATTCAAACCTAACCTATATTCTTCAAAAACGGAAGCAAATCAGAGGCCTAATTTAGTTTTAGTTTCGGATTTTAAAAAGAAACTTAGTATGGTTAAAAGTAAGCCATTTATTTTAATAAACATACAGGGTGGTTGCAAAATACTATTCGGAGTTGTCTGTAGCTTTGAATGAATAATCCAACTGCATCAAAAATTGAGAAACTTACTAATCAAAAGGGGGGGGGGGGGGGAATAGAATCATAAAAAAAGATAGATTCCTAAAAAATAATCATAATAAACAAACTCGTATCTTGACCAGGGTTCTAAATTACGAGGCATCGTCAATTATGGCCAATTACGGCCAACACAGCTAATTACGCCTCGTAATTTAGAACTCTGGTCAAGGGACGAGGGTTTTTTTTTTTCGAAAAAGAATGGAATCATAAAAAAGAAACTCTTCTCTTAACAAAGGTTCCAAATTACGAGGCACAGACAATTATGGCTAATTACGGCCAACACATCCAATTATGCCTCGTAATTTAGAACCCTGGTCAAGAGACGAGTTGGTTTTTTATGATTCCATTCTTTTCCCCCCTTCTTGATTAGTAAGTATCTCAAAGTTTTTTACATTTGGAATATTCATTACAGCTACAGACCACTCTGAATAGCGATCGTTATTTTATAACCACCCTGTATAATTTAAAATGTATTATGGATCTGGAAATAGCTTTTGTAACTCATAACCATAATTTCCAAAGACATGCTAAATGGTGACTGGTGTACGTTAAATACGTCGTGGACACTAAGTCCTCCAAGTTACCATAACAAATCAATGCCTGTGACAAGTCAATTCTGGGGATCCTCTAGTTGGCCTCTGTCTCTAAAAATTAGATGGATCCATTTATGTGTGTGTTATATCTCTCTTACTTGACGAAGGTTTATAAGCGGGTCTGTTTATGTAAAGTCTTACATCAATTGATTCCATAATAAAATAGGCTTAGAATTTGACTGTTATAATCCAATAATTCTATTATAATCCATGAACGCACGCGGTCGGCGAGGGTAAACTCTTGCTATTCAATAACAACCCAAACCTTCACTACAACCCTAACTAACAACTTGGCGATATTTCACTTGGCTGCTCACAAAAACATTTCGCTATCAAGTCGAGATCTGCGCATGCGCAGATTCCCGGCACTGTCGTTAGATTAGTCACATTGTATTTGTTTCAAGTTAATTCATAAAATTTGTCGTAAAACATATTCTTGTGGTTTGTTTGTAACTCTAGAGGGTCATTGCACGGATCAGTTCAAAACGAAGAATTTAACACATAATTCATGTTTATCGGAGGAAAATTCAATGTGGTAGGCTTGTTGGCGTGAACCTCTTTTTTTAGTTGAAAAACACCGTTTAAAATAAATAAATTATATTTAAATTTTAAAAAATGCCTAAATAGCATTTTTCATTATATTTGAAATCACCATGCCAAATTTGGAAAAGATTAAGGTAATAGTAAAAATTTTAGAATTTGGTGTAATTTTGGGTATTCGCCTACCTTAAACTGGGATGGGGAGCTGAGTCGGTTCAGGCGCTCACCTTGCATGCGAAAGTCGACTCATCACTTTTGACTGTCTAATCTCTTCTAAATTAAGATGCCAATAGCACAACGGCGTAATTAACTGAACTCAAAGTCAAATCATAAAGTGAATATAGTTGAACAAGCGATTGATCTGGTAAAAAAAAATATTTAAAAAAGTACACTTTAATAAAGTGCTTAAAGGGTTGCCCATACGAGTATATGATCTTATACAGGGAGAAAGATGAAAACAGTATTTCTTTAGCCTAAACAAACTAGACTTAAAAGTATATAATTTTCATAGCGTAATTGAATGAAAGAAAAAATACCGCGAAAGTTTAGATAATGGGTTCCAAAAGTGCGATAACGGCCAAAAAGCTTATTTAACGAAAGAAATATTCAAGTATGAGTAATACAATAGATTTAGCATGCTGAACTCAGAGACATAACATAGAGTGGACTGCGCATTCATAGTAAAGCAGCTTAGGGATGGAAAACCAAAACCGGTTTTCAAAAAACCGGTGGTCCCGGTTTTGATTGAAAACCTGTTTTTTTGTATGAGGCCCTACGGTACCGAAAACCGGTTTTTTAGAGAAAAACCGATGGAAAATGGAAAACCAGTTTTTTCTAAAAAACCGCTATCCCTTGCAGATTAGCATTATGTCCTAAACATCATAAATCGCCAAGAGGGGAAAGGTTGCTACATATGGCAACTTAACGCTACCGTTTCGTTACGAACTATTCCAAATTGTCGCAAGACCTGAATATCAGCTAGCAAACCGAAGTGGAGACTACCATCAATATCCATGTCACGTGGGTTTCTACCAATCACGGCAGCTTGAATTTTTTTTAATGTTTTTGCAGACGATTTTTTGAGCATTGTTGGAATTTTTCTCTTTTGGCTTAAATAATAAATATTTAATTACATTCTTTTAATCTCTGAGCATGTTAACAATCGTGAATGTTGTACTCTTAATTCAGTAACGTTTTGTGCAAGAAGCCAAATGCTTGTGAATTCCTAATTGTAAAGAGGGGTATAAAAAGGATTAGTCACACTTTCACGGGTAAAATTTATTTAGTTCTGCATACATTTAGTAATTGTGTGTTCGTCATAAACTATAATTTCTATCGAGGGAATTTATTCTCAAAGCTCTTTTATACTGAAGAATCATATTCATGATTAAATTACCGTTGTTAGAACTCTAATTATAATAAATATTTTGGGCCAAGTCAATTAAATTAATGGTCTGAACATTGACAGCTTAGAAGTAGAATATTTTTTTTACAATTTGGTCAAAACGAAACCTGTTTTTGCAATCGTAGTTTTTGAGTTATTTATATTTAAAAACGTCATAAACTATAATAGAAAACTATAGAGCATTTGTTGAATTTGGAATATGTTGATGTTTTTTAGAAAGTTGATTTATTCCAAGTGAAATAAAGGAAGAAGCAATATTTCAAAAAATATATATATTTGATTTTTTTTTTTTAAATCGGACCGTTAGAACGAAAGTTATAGAGACGGCAGAAAATATTCACCATGTCAATACCAACTTATATTACAGCAACACTCTACATAAACCTACTAATGTTCTTTTAAATTAATTTTTAATAAAGAGTCCACATTCAATTGTTCAAGTAATCTTAAATAGACGTACAAAATCAAAGAAATAATCTTAAGAGGATCTTAAAATACTAGCGATTCATCCTTGCTCCTTTCCAAGCTTCTTTATCATAACATTAGATTGTCGGCCTCTGTGTTCAGGTCGTTGTGGGAAAACTCGCCAAATGGTAAACTCGCCATAGATGCGAGCCAAACGCGACACAGTCATGTGACTGTGTAAGTTAGATGTTTAGGACACTTTAGGTTTGCCAATGCGCAGTCCACTCTATGTTATGTCTCTGGCTGAACTATAGTCAAGCGTCTTTGCCGAATGCTTCCAGTCAAAGCAAAGCAATAAATTTTCAGAAAAAGGAATACTTTTCAGATGGCTCAAAATTACGAGGTTCGTATGTACTAGCCTTCATGTTGTTAAGCCATCATGCCTCAAGCCTGACGTCATTTAAAGTAAACCAGACCCATGCCATTTTTTTCCCCTATTCCTTACTGTTTAGGGATGGCAACTCATAAAAAGTTTCGTTTCGTTGTTTATCTTGATTTGTTTTTCGGGCCGGGCCGTCAGTTTGTTAATGTTATCTGATTACAATACTAATAATTTCATGGACCGTTTATTTCCTTTGAATTTTACGGATCGTTAACTTATATTTCTTGCGTGAAATCAAAACACCAAAAATAACTAATGGAAAATGTTGATGTTTTCAAGGAAAGCAATGAAAGTATTCTTGCAGAAGATAACTCCGATTCGCTGCATCTTAACCAAGTAATCGGTGAAAATCCGGTAGTTGACGAAGTGTATAACGAACCGCTCTATGATGAGCAAAATACAACAGATCACATTTTAAACGATATAAACAAAAAGCTGCATATTTGTAAAGTATGCAACCACCAATTTTCTTTTGATTACCTTCTTCAGAAGCATATAAAAAAAAGAGACAACCAAACAGGCGAACACCAACTCGATTGCGATAAGTGTGGCAAGCAGTTTTGTTTTGAAAAGCAGCTAAAGCGTCACCTCTTGAGCCACACAGAAGGAACACATGTTTGTGATGTGTGCTTCAAGCATTTCGCCTATAAGAGTTCTTTAAGCAAGCACCACCAGAAACATACTGAAAAAAAGTATGTTTGTGAAGTATGTAATAAGACCTTTTCTCTGGAGAATTTGCTAGAGGATCACGTAAAGAGAAAACACTCAAAGAGGTTCGCCTGTGATATCTGCAACAGAAAGTTCAGTCGACTTTATCGACTCAAAAGTCATTTAAGTACCCACACGGAAGAACGACCGTTTGTGTGTGAAATCTGTTATAAGCCATTTCGTATAAAAAGTCTGTTACAGGAACACATAAAGGACCATCTAAAACCACCCTTTTGTAATGTATGTAACAGAGTGTTTTCGTGCAAGCAGAGCTATAAAAGACACCTTCAAACACACTCAAAAGAAAAACCTTATGTCTGCGATGTATGTCAAAAATCGTTTCTTTTGAAGGAACAACTGAGCAAACACTCATTCCTCCACACAAATAAAAAACCACACGTTTGCAAGTTTTGCAACAAACGGTTTGCCTTGAAGTGTTATCTCAGCATGCATCTTCGATCCCATAGGACAACTGATCCTTTTGCTTGTCTGGTGTGTGGTAAGGAGTTTAGAGTGCATCAGACGCTCAAGAAGCACCTACTGATTCACACGGATGAAAAACCTTTTGTGTGTGAAGTGTGCCAAATGTCATTTCGTAGGAAAGTTCATCTCGACGATCACCTTGTCACACACTCCACTGAAAGGCCTCATGCTTGTGATGTCTGTGGCAAAGGGTTTTCCCGAAAAAATTCCCTGAAATTGCATCTTGCCACACACAACATAGATAAACCATTTGAGTGTGAAGTGTGTCATAAGCGATTTTGTTTGAGCAGCACAATGAAAAAACATGTTGTCAGAGTCCATTTTAAAGATAAAGTGCCGAAGACTGATCGGCCCAATATTGTACATCTAGGCAAAAAATTAGAAACTTTGGAAACAGAAAATGAGCTTTACACCTGTCAAGTGTGCAAGAAACAGTTTAGTAAAAGAAAGAATTTCTTGCGCCATCGCTTGACTCATTCGGCCGTAAAGAAACATGCCTGTGATGTATGCCAAAGAAGATTCCACAGGAAGCAAGGCTTACGGCAGCACTTTCGGGTTCACACTCGAGAGAGACCCCATATCTGTAACACCTGCAACCGGACTTTCGCCTGCATAAGTACGATGAAGAAACATCTGCGTACCCACACAGGGGAAAAGCCCTACTCCTGCAATGTCTGCAGTCGACCCTTTTCACAAAAAGATTCACTCAATCGACACTTAGCCACACATACGGGAGAGAAGAAGCATGTTTGTACTGTTTGTAACAAAAGGTTCTGTTCAGCGACTTCTTTGAAGGGACATCACCTCACACACACAGGAGAGAAGCCTCATGATTGCGAGATTTGTGACAAACGTTTCGCCTCGAAGAGCACTCTCCGCAAGCACATTTTTACCCATTCGGAGGACAAACCGCATGTTTGCGCTGTGTGCAATAAAGGATTTATAAGGAAGTATTACTTGGAGAGGCATCTCCGAACTCATGCAGGCATAACACAGTCTCTGTCGGTCAGTGACAGAGGAGAAGAAACAGGCCCTCAAAATATTGAATCAGAAATGTTCTCAGATGCAAGGGAATTGGAATTAATCTTTGGGGATTTGTAGTAGTAACCAAGTATAAAATACATAGTATAGTCATAAAACAGTATAAAGGATCTTCCCCATTCTAGATTCCCCGATATATTCGATTGTTGTGATTGATGTTTCTGTTGAAATAACTTATTTGTTATAGTGTGAAATTAATTTATTAAGTTCTAAAGTAGTAAAAAAACTTATAAAACAAAACCATAAAATTACATAAAAACTTTCATGCTTGAACACAAAGCCTAACCTCTTATAGGACTTTCTAAATAACAAACAAGTGTGAACTTTTTAATAAGCCACCAACATATGTAAAAAAAGAATTGTTCATTAAAGCCCTTGAACTCTATATTGGAGTTTGCTATGTCGTTTGTTGTAGCACTTAGTAGAGTACTATTCTTAGGGTCAGGAGTTCAATCCCCAGGTTGACCAAGGTTAATTTTGCCTTTCATGAGTTGATAAAAGGAGCAAAAGTTACCTTCTGAATCAACATTCCTGCTACCTTCTGAATTTTTATGTCTGACAGAAACATTTGCTTTGATGAAATCTAAGCAATTTTTAAACCATTTAGTAAGCTTAGAACTTCAAAATCTAATTTTTTGTGAAATAACTTTTTAATGAAATCCTGCTTAGCAAGAATAATTATAATTTTATTTTAAACTAGCACTGTTCTTTGCACAGACTAAAAAAAAGTTGTAATTGATCCAAGTATATATAATTTTTTTCCATTATAAGATAATAAGCTTTTATTGTTATTCCTGTTCGTTTAGTTCATCTTAAGCAAAATTTTGTGTTAAGCGAGTTCCAGTTAACGAGGTTCGACTGTATTTACTAAATTTTTGCACTACATGGTTAGCTCTTGTTCCTCAAAATAGGCATTATATCTTGTAAATTAAATTAAATATAAAAATTGAATACATAGTATTTCATTTTCAATATGAAAAATATTTCCTAAAGGTTCATGTTATCACATTTTGATTGTGTCTGCCCAACAGTTTGCAAAAATATACCCTAAAATGCAACATTTAAAGTTACATTCTTAAAAAAATATTTTTGTAGTTTTACATTTATATATTGCTTTTTCATGCAAACCTCTCTTTTTCCTCAACAAAAAGTTATGTTTGCACAAACTTTGTATCCAAGAACCTGTAAAATCCTGCAAATTTTTATCTCTGTAATAACACATTTCTTTTCATTGGAGCTTCTACACTATGTTTATATAACATACAAAATGGAAACTCTTGTTTCATGATACCCTTGTTTCTTTTTCACTGATGCCCAGACCAGACTACAAATGCTACTGAAGTGTGATCAGTAAAAAATTCAGCAAATCAAAAGGTATCATTAAAAATCTAGGAATCCTTAAAAATCTGTAAAAAAAACTTCACTTTTATAGATGCATGAATTCTGTGTTGTAGCACTCTAAGTACCAGTTTCTGTTACAAACTCACTAGTTTTAGGATATGCGAGCTTATAATTCCCAATTTGATTTAAATTTAAACATCCGACAATTGCCAGTTAAAAGTACATAGGTATTTAATTTTAATTAGTGCTGCTTCCTTGAAATATGTAATTCAATTTAATTCACATTAGAATATGCTTTTCATGTACATAATGCTTTTAATAACAATGTAATTGTTATTTTTGTAATAAAATACTGCAAATTGTATTTTTTTCTTTAATTCTTCACATTTTTGTCTCATTCTCATTATTGTGGAGTATAAAGAGTGGGTGAATACTGTAAATCAGGCGTATTTTGTACGCAAAGGAAATCTGGGCAACCTTTCGTTTTTTGTAAGTAAGTATGGGCACTTGAAAATACAAACACAAAGAACTATAAAGTAAAATCCTGCAAAAAACAATCTTTTGTGCCTACAGACAATACAGAACAAATTTTTCTTGTGGCAAACCTAGCTTTACATGGAAATAGCTTTTAAATTAAAACTATCACCCAAGTACAAAGGCTGTTTTAGTCTAATTTATTTGCTTGTAATTAATGAATAATAAAAGTCAGTTTTTTAATACCCGATCCACACAAAAAAAAACTTATGGATTTAATAAGTTCTAGGGGCAAAGTGGGGGGGAAAATAATCATGTATTCTTCGTCTCCTAGAATTATTAAGTACAATATTTCGTCTAAAATATAGCACAGTAACAAAATTACGGGTTGAATACAAAACTTGATGGTTTAAAATAGCAAATGGTAAAGATAAACATTTAAAAATGAAATTTTTCCTTTTGAAATTTATCACCCGGCCAGATCGGTCAGAGACTAGGATTTTACAAATTAAAAGTTATTGAATGAAACTTTTAACTTTTTAAAGTACCTAATGCTATCGTTCAGATGTCTAATTCTAGTCTCTTTGATGAGTTTTAACACAGTTATATTTGCTTAGTCATTTCAATTTCTAGTCAAGAGACGAAATCAGCACATGAGCTGACACCTAACAGAAAATCAAATGACGCTTTCACCGTCGATTTTTTTAAACTCACAGGTTTAATAAGTATGTAAACTGAATTTTATTTGGAATGGATAGGGTTGGGCGTAGTTAAAACCGTAAATCTTTTAGACCAGTGATTAGCGATGGCTGTGTTAAAACTTGGTTGGAAAGTAGGTACTACCATAGACAAAGAACACTCTAGACCAGTAAGTCAATCTGATGCCTGCGCACCTAAAGTTACTTGAGGAACTAATAAACTATTAATGGTTGATTTGTTGATTGGCATAATTGCACTTTCCGATTGTCGCGCAATTGTTTCTTCGGAATGTACCATAATATTAGGTCAGTTTTAAACTGATAATTGAAATTTTCGATTTTAAGGCTACCTAATACTCAGGAATGAATTAATATAAAGCTAATCATTTATTTGTTGCTAGGTATATTCGGGATATCACATCCTAAAACTTTCGAATTTATTAAAATCGAAGTCTGGCAACAGAGAGTAAATTTCGGTTACTATGACGATAAAGTTGCTAAATACATTTTAGAAATAGAATAATGTTCAAATTTGTTTATTTTTTCGTAGTCTTCAATTATTTTTTGTTAATTTTTATTTAAATAGTGTATTTCGAAGAATTTTCAGCTGTCTTGAGAATAAACGACAGTAAGTGCATTTCATGTAAATAATATTGCAAATTTCTTATTCTTTTTGGGTTTTTTTAAATAACTGTTCTGAACTATAGTAAAGTTTTCTCGTTGTTTTTTTTTTATAAAAATCGAATGTCATCGATTCTAAAAGATAATTCAGTTTATTTCTTAACTTATATAAAAGTTTTGCTATTGTTCCTAAAGTTATAAATCTTTAAAAGATCTTGTTGATTAAATTGCAATAAATTTTACAAAAAAAAAAGTCCCACTAGTTTCTGGCTTTCAACTATAATTTTATTAAGTAAAGAATATCTATTTATTCGTTTTTATTTTATCATTTAGAATTGGTTAAAGAAATGATAGGAATTAGTTCTGCATGAAGAAATGCTCTGTGCTTCATACTTATAGGATATTGCAGCCTCTTCACAGAAACTGATAAATTTACCGGCATAAATCGCATACATAAGATACATGGCGGCGTTCTAAATAAACACTGATGCACAATCTTATGTTTTTATTATCTAGCAAAATTGAAATAATAATTGTGCTAAATAACTGCAGTTTTTCTTGTCATTTTTAATAAAATATTTAAAGTTATGTGTTGTTTCTTTGTAATGTACATATTTAAAGATTGTTTGATAAGAATAAAAATATATTGTAAAAATGATTGTAATAAGAAAGAAATATGCCGATATTTATGCTTTTGAATATTATTCTTGTATTCAATTTGCTACAATCAATGTTGTAAAAAGTAATTTCACGAATTATTTATCAACGAATGTCTTGCATAATTTTTATTTATATTCTAGCACTACATTTAATGCATATGAAACTTGCTTAATAATACTGTCGTTCGAAAAGTGACTTCATTAAAAATAAATAAACTAAGTACAATTTGCTTCCTACTGCCTGTTCTTCTCGAGCTTTAACACAGTCAAAAAGTAGATACTGTCTAATAAATTGAAATATTATTTAATTCATTAAATTAAATCAAGAAATAAATTTAAGTAAAACTTCAACAATTTTAATTAAAAAAATATAATTATAAAAAAACGCATGGTCCCGCTGTAGCCAAAAATAGCTTCTTTTCGTCACTTGACCTGGGTTTTAAATTACGATGCGTAATAGACTGTGTTAAAGCTCCTAAAGAAGGCTAGAAAAAAGCAGCCGCGAAACCACAGTAGTTCCCAAAGTAACTATAGGGGCGCTAGTTTCTAAGTCAATTTCAATATAGAAATTCTCCAATGCTAATCCAATCAGGGATTCAGATCTAGAGTGTATTTAATCTATGGGTACTACAAGCATTTCGAAAACAAACCTTTTTTTTTAGCATCGCGAGTTTTTTTTATCGTTGAACTAAGAACTCCCAAAGATAATCAATGGAAAATATTAGTAATGCTATTAATACTGCAAAAGATCTGCCTATTCTTAGTGAAGCAAAAGGAAGCCCAAAAGGTAGTGAAGAATGCGGTGAACAGTTTACTGACAGCTTGCCTAACCAAAAAACCCACATTTGTGACGTATGCAACCAACAGTTTAGTTTCCATTATCTTCTCCAAAACCATATAAAGAAGAGATCCATACAGAGCCAAAATCTATTTACTTGCGAAGATTGTGGAAAGCAGTTTTGTTTCGAAAACCAGTTAAAGCATCATCTCTTGAGCCATTCAGAGCAAACACATATTTGCAACTTATGCAACAAGCACTTTGCCAATAAGGGAACTCTAAACAAGCATCTCCGTCGGCATAATGAGAAGAAGTATGTATGTAAAGTATGTAATATAGGATTTTCCTTTGAGAGTCAGCTAAGAGAGCATGTGTCGGATAAACATCCTCCTGCAAATGAAAAAACACTTATGTGTAATATGTGTAACCGAACTTTTCGTCGACTCGATCAGCTGAAAAATCATTTGAGTGTCCACACTGATGAAAAGCCATTTGTTTGTGAAATTTGTAGCAAGTCATTTCGTTTGGATAGTATGTTACAGGAACATGTGAGGGACCATCTAAATCCACCCATCTGCGAGGTGTGCAACAGACAGTTTGCTTCTAGGCAAAGCTATCGCAGACACCTCCGTACACACTCAGAAGAAAAACCTCACATTTGCGACGTTTGCAAGAAACAGTTTCGTACAAAGGAGCAACTAAGGAACCACTCCTTCCTCCACACAAACGAAAGGCCGCATGCTTGTCAGATTTGCGACAAACGGTTTGCTTTGAAATGTTATCTCAGTGTGCATCTTCTTGTCCACAAAAAGAAAGGACAATATGCTTGTCCTGTGTGCAGTAAGCAGTTTACCCAACATCATACACTGAGGAAGCATTTACTCACCCATACAGATGAAAAACCATATAAGTGTGAAGTCTGTCCAAAAGAGTTTCATTTCAAGTGGAATCTTGATAATCACCTCATCAGCCACTCGAGTGAAAGACCTTATGCTTGTGATGTTTGTGGCAAAAGCATTTGCTCGTAAAAGTTCACTGAAATTGCATGTTGTCATCCACAATATCAATAAACCCTACGAATGTGAACTCTGCCAGAGGCGATTTTTCTTGAACAGTGCACTTAAAAAACATATCAAACAAACCCATTTAAATATTAAGCCTAATTATTTACAGAAACGGAATGATATTGAAGAGGAAAACCAAATTTATGTTTGTCAGGTGTGCCAAAAGGAGTTTAATAAACGTAAAAACTATTTGAGCCACCGTCTGACTCATTCAAGTGTAAAGAAACATGTTTGTAACGTGTGTCAAAAGCGGTTCCACAGGAAGGATGGCTTGCGGCAACACGCAATGGTCCACAGTGCAGAAAAACCGCACGTTTGCACAATCTGTAACAAACGCTTCAAATGGGAAAGTGCCATGACGAAACATGCAGTTACGCACACAGGAGAGAAGCCATATGCGTGTGAACTCTGTGATCAGAAATTTGGACAAAGATATACTCTTAACAGACACTTAGCAAGACATAAGGGAGAGAAAGATCATGTTTGTCCCATTTGCATCAAACAGTTTTGTTCAGAAAGTGCTTTAAAGGCACATTTCGCCACACACACGGGACAGAATGCTCATGTTTGTGAAATTTGTGACAAAAGGCTCAACTCAAAAAGCTCTCTCCGCAAGCACCGATTAACCCACTCAGAACGTAAACCGCATGTGTGTTCGATGTGCAACAAGGGATTTATAAGGAAGTTTCATTTGGAGAGGCATCTCAAAAAATGTGAAAAGAGTGATATTGTAGAAAATACATAACTTCAAAATATTGAATCTTAATCTAAAGATGAGAAAATTAATCTTGTGTAATAGTAGTTATTTTAGTTCCAAAAATGTATATAACTCAAAACATGAAAATTGCCATTTTCTTTTATAATTGTTCTTTGTGTTCAATTTAATTTTGTTGGGTATTTTTATTGGTTGGTTGGTTTTGCTAACTGGAGCTTTTTATTGGTAAATTTAGGAAGTTTTTTTTTTACTAGGTTTAAGTAAAGTAATGGAATCTGTTTAAATTGCAAAGATTTGCTACAGTTTTTGTTTCTTGTATGTATTTTTTTCCGTATTCAGTTTTTATTGTTAGAAAATTTGAGATGTATCTGGTTGCCTTGAGGAATTAAGTTACGATGTAATTTACTGGTTGTTCCCTGTAATTTTTTAGTAAAAATGTATATGTAATTTATAAATGTTTTACATTTATGTCTGCAATATTGCTGCTTAAAACCACTTGCAGAAAATGTATTATTGCTGAATAATTTTATGTTATGTATGGTAATAAAATAAAGTTGTTCTCTTCAATTTAATAAAATATTATTATAATTTTATTTACTGGCTTAGAGCTTGTATTGCAGCCATAGGTGCCTACTTTTGGATTTGGATGTGTGGCGAAATAAATTAGACAATCATAAGTATTATGTATATATCAACACTACATTAATCATATATGTATATTGGCTGCATGAGTGATGGTCCCCACTGCCCTTGTTAAGTTAGAGCTTAAGATTGCAGTATGTTTAAGCAAATTCCCTCCACATATTTCGTAATGTTCCTTTGCTGGAACCCTAGCATTCCCCCCCCCCCCCCATTCTTAAAGTGTTTCCTACCCTTTTTAACAAAGTGGCTCTTTCCACTGTAATGTGTAACAGTCGTGCCCGAAGATATGGACTAAGTGTCGTAAAATGCAAGTGCAGTTGTGGGCCAAAGACTTCCATATTTTTAAACAATTTAAATAAAAAAAATAGAAAATTCAATCCACAAAACTCCCTTCTCCAATGAACTTCACTCCTCCAAAATTGTTTTGTAATATCAGTTTTAAATGAATTATTATAGTATTTTATATTTTGAAATCGTCATGTATGTGACAATAATTGTTAAAAGATTTTGCGCCCATAACTACTTTGAGATTTTTTCTAATTTTTTTTAATGATTAAAAAAATTATGACCGTGGAATGGGCCAAGTTAAGGTTAAATTGCTCAAATTAAAATTTGGCTCTTGTTTATCAATTAATTTTTAACCTTTTGCAGTGCAGAACAGTTAGAAATATTGTTTTGCAAAGGAGAAAAACTTCGCATGCTTGTCCATTATTTTTTTGATTATGACTTTTTATAATATGACATAACTCTTTTAATACTTCCTCAAATTTAATTTACTCAACTTTAGTTCAAAACCAAAGAGAAAACGCAATATCAAGGAAAATGATTAACTGAGTGATGCTAAATGCTGGATAACGTAAACCCCGCCCTATACGAGGATTTTAACTAATCAAGAATTTTTTTTCATTCCTGTGGAACTGTTGTCACTCGAAGCATGAAACAAAACCTTTTAAACCATTATTACATTTTCTAAAGCAAACCAAAAGTGCATTTATTGAACTGAACTGATGCAATTGACTTTTGCAGAAAATTTAGTAAACAAACTCCGGCCGATCCGGCGGCGTGTAGTGGTTAAGGGGTCATAGGACTCTTAAAAATGTGCAAAGAAGGTACTACAAAGCATCGTTTGATCTTTCATGTAACTTTTTAACTACTGAATATATAAGTATAATTTTTTTATATAAAATTCTACAAGATTTATTTATTATAAAGCAAATTTTAAAATTTATGAAACTTTAGCAGAAAATAAAATAAATGGTATTAAACATAAAGCTATTTGAGCACATTGGGATTAGGCTTGCGCGGCAAATTGTGAGGTCAAAATTGAACAAATGACCAAGAAAATGACTTTATATTGTACAAATATGTACAGACAAGGACTTATACCTAAATTCTCAGCTCAATTTTAATTATAAATTATTTTAAGAACTTTTTTCTAAAAAAATTAATAAAAATTTTGAAATTTTGATTTTAAATTTTTTTTAAAAATAATTTCTATATAAAATTGAGCTGAGAATTTAGGTATAAGTCCTTGTCTGTACATATTTGTACAATATAAAGTCATTTTCTTGGTCATTTTTTCAATTTTGACCTCACAATTTGCCGCGCAAGCCTAATCACAATGCGCTCAAATAGCTTTATGTTTAATATGATTTATTTTAAATTTGGCTAAAGTTTCATAAATTTTAAAATTTGTTTTATGATAAATAAATCTTGTGGAACTACATATAAAAAAATCATACTTATATATTGAGTAGTTAAAAAATTACATGAAAGATCAAACGAGGCTTTGTATAGTACCTTCTTTGCACATTTTTAAGAGTCCTATGACCCCTTAAGGCATTGGCCTCTGGAGCTGCTAGGTCCGGGCTCGAATCCCATTCAGGCATGGATGTTTGTGTTTGTCAAGTATATGCGGAGTACGTGCTCCTAAAATTTGTTGGGCCCGAAAGTTCTGTGGGCGGTCATTGCGCAGTTTCCCATGGGTACAGGTCCCTGGAGAAAATCCCTTCAGAGACATGTCTAAATTGCGGAGGTGGAGACAGATGGCAACATCTGTCATATGTGTTTGTCTATGTCTTGTGTTGTCCTACTTGACGATGGTTTATAAGCGGGGGGTTTTGTGACCAAGCACACAAGCCTGAAAATATATGTCTACCAACCAACCAACTATAAACAAACGCCGGTTTCATTTCAACATACATAAAGGCATGAATTATAAAAGAAAATCAACTCCATAATATTCCAACAATTTCCACCTGCATGCATTTCAACGCAGTAAGACACCGTTAGCTTGCTAACACAAAAATCGATTTACTTGCACTCTTGTTACAACTTGTACATACTTGTTATAACTTGTTCTCTGAACTGTTCCAGCAATAATTCCTGCGATGGAATCTGAGGAATCTGGAACCGTTTCTAATTGTTATTGTTCTGCCAGTGAACTTGATGTTGATATGATTCCTTGCAGCGAGTGCAAGAAGCGCTTCCATTGCGTTTGCATGAGAAAAGGCCGGCCATCTCCTCTGGCCGGGGACATTTACTTCACCTTCCTTTGTGAAAATTGCTCTTCCGATGGCATAGAGGTAATAAAGCGTAAGAAACTCCAGTGGACTTTGGTCATCATGCTTTCCCTTTACAATCTCCAGTTACAAGGTGGAGGGAAGTGTGGTTACTTCCGTTGGCGAGAACATATATGTCGGTTTATTGATAAGAACTGGGCTGTATTATTTGGAGACGACAGGAAAAAGAGTGCCACCTGGCATGGCACAGTTGCTGGAGCCCTGTCGACGGGAGCCAACAGGTTTTTCATTTCTGGGATGGAAGTGCTTGGAGAAACCGGATGGTGGTCGCTCAAGTCCTCCAGGCTGCCAACTCTCGAGGAATTAGATTCAATTTCTGTAACTGTGAAGGCCAACCGAAAGAGAAAACCCTCGACCGAAGCTGAAGACTCGCTGATTCTTGTGGAAGGATCAAGGAAGAAACACCAAAACGTGGTCGAAGCTGCTGTTGCCTTGAAAGAAAAAAAGACCGATGCGATTGGTGATCTTAAACCTTCAAAGTCAAAGAGGAAAAAAGAATCGAAGGGCAAGACTTCTGATACAACTGGTCTGCCTAAGCATAAAATTAAGCTGGTGGTGGCACCAACTACTAGTGCCAGCTATCCTGGAAGCTCAAATTCCCATAAAGGCGTGCCAAAAATTGTAATAAGAAAAGATCAAGAAAGCATGCCTTCTTATGAGGATGAAGATTTGAACCTTTGGATAAAAGAATCCCAAATGGATTTGGACCTAAATGTTGAGGACGAACCGCCAGCCGACATATTCGATGATCCCAACTCCCTTGATGAACCGGAATCCTTCGACTCACTCTTTGATGGTGTTTTGTCCGAGATAAGCTACGACAAAATCACTGTCAAACAGGAATATGAAAGCGAAGAAGAAAGCAGTAATTCAAGCAAGACTGTTGGGATCTCCAAGAAATATCATCATCCGGACACAAGTCGAAAGAGAAAAGCAGTCACCAGAGAAGAAAGTCCAGTGAAGGAGGTCACTTACGACTCAAAATTCACTCTGATGTCCCCATATGAGGAAGAGCAGCTTCTACAAAAGTTGGAGGACCATCCTTTTGCCATGAGCGAGAGACCGGAGGTTAGACGACTCTACCGCAAACTTGTGGTAAGGAAACTGAAGCGAGAAAGAAAGCTGCCAGTTTTTGATTTGGACGTTGAGTTGCGGACTTTGAGGGGTATGGACTTGCCAGATTACATGGACAGAGAAGAAGCTGCCAAGCCCTCTGCGCAAGTACCCACACCGAAACCCAATACTATCTTAGACAGGTACCAAAGTACTCAGTACACTTCTAGGGACAAATCCCAGCAGCATGCTTCGTTTGTGACACGTCTAATGGGTTTAGAGGATGAAGACCAGACCAGCATTGTCAGTCCTTATACTGAAAGAGTACTCAAACCATTCATATTCCGTGATGTTTCGACAAAACCACTGAAGTTGCAACTGTTGGAAGAAATATTGATGAAAACAAACAAACAACCAGGCTGGAAGCTGCCCAATCAAAGCCCCGTGGACTATTGCTATGTCCGTCCGCAGCACATCCCAGCTGTGAATGCTCTCTGTCAGGAGTTCTTCTGGCCTGGCATCGACATGTCAGAAAGCCTCCAGTACCCCGACTTCAGTTGTGTGGCCTTGTATAAAAAGATCATCATTGGTTTTGCATTTATGGTTCCCGACGTCAAATTCAACGAGGCCTATATCACCTTCATATTCTGCCACCCTGAGTGGCGGCGTTCTGGAATCGCGACCTTCATGTTGTACCATCTCATCCAGACATGCATGGGAAAGGACGTCACTCTTCATGTGTCTGCTACGAGCTCGGCAGTGTTCTTGTACCAGAAGTTTGGGTTCAAAGTGGAAGAGTTCATTCATGATTTTTACGACAAGTATTTGCCGGCAGACTCCAAGGAATGTAGACATGCACTATTTCTCAGGCTCAGTCGTTAGAAAAAAAGAGATGTTGGTTTAAATTCATTCGACAATACTGTAATTATCTTGACCTAAATTTTATGGTTCCTGACATCAAATTCAACGAGGCCTATATCACCTTCATATTCTGCCACCCTGAGTGGCGACGTTCTGGAATCGCGACTTTCATGTTGTACCATCTCATCCAGACATGCATGGGAAAGGACGTCACTCTTCATGTGTCTGCTACGAGCTCGGCAGTGTTCTTGTACCAGAAGTTTGGGTTTAAGGTGGAAGAGTTCATTCATGATTTTTACGACAAGTATTTGCCGGCAGACTCCAAGGAATGTAGGCATGCGCTATTTCTCAGGCTCAGTCGTTAAAGAAAAGAGATGTTGGTTTAAATTTATTCGACAATACTGTAATTAACCTGACTTAAATTTTATGGTTCCTGACGACAAATTCAACGAGGCCTATATTACCTTCATATTCTGCCACCCTGAGTAGCGACGTTCTGGAATCGCGACGTTCATGTACCCAGATTTACCATCTCACCCAGACATGCATGGGAAAGGACGTCACTCTTCATGTGTCTGCTACGAGCTCGGCAGTGTTCTTGTACCAGAAGTTTGGGTTTAAGGTGGAAGAGTTCATTCATGATTTTTACGACAAGTATTTGCCGGCAGATTCCAAAGAATGTAGACATGCGCTATTTCTGAGGCTCAGTCGTTAAAAAAAGGGAGATGTTGGTTTATTCATTAATTTGACAGCACTATAATTATCTTGATTTAAATTTATTTCATAAAACATTTTCATTTGTGATATCTATGCAGAAAATTATCTAGCAAAATTGTTTTGTAAAATGAAAATTATTTATTTTTATGTTTATTAATTGTTATTGTTTTGGCTTATTGATGAATCACCCACAATTGGTATATTTCTTAAATATGATTTCATAACTATGCAAAAATCATCAACAATACTATAATTAGTTTGCTTTAATTTATTTCATAAATATTTTCATTTGTGACATACTTGCAGAAAATTACCTAGAAAAATTTGTTTTGTGAAATGTAAATTTTTTTTTTATGTTTATTAACCGTTATTGTTAAGACTTACCTATTTGATGAATCATCCACTATGAACTATTTGTTATAAGATTTCATATGTCTTTATTACTATACAATTCATTACTTGATACAATAATAATCCAATGCATGTCATAGTTTAAAATACATAAACCTATTTTTTTTTGCTAATTATTTAACATTATTTTTCTTATTTATAACCTTTTTATCATTGGAGGATTACTCAGCATCTATATTTCTTTACAAACATATTTTCAATCAACTAATCAATAATTTAATCATTTGTTAATTATGATCTTTAAAAATAAACTTTTTAAGGGGAATTTAAGAAAATTGTACTCTTTAAAGAAATCACAACCTTTTTCTATATTAGTTAATGTGGTAGTATTATTAACACTTTAGAAAGTGTTGAATACGCCCTTTTAGAAGGGAGTATTATGTCATTTTTATTCCTAAAATTTTAATTTAAATAACAGCAAAATAGCTTATGACTCAAGCTTTTTGGTGAAAAATATGTTGACTAATTTTTTACAGTACTACTAAAATATTTGTAAAGATAGTAGTGTAAATATTCTGGTTGTTTTACTCTAGGGTGTATACCCGTATAAATATTATTTTATCGTTTACTTGTTTATTTAATAATATGTAATAAACATTTTTTCCCTATCAATATATTCTGCTACTCATTTACAAAACCAAACATTCTATTGCTACCCTCTCCCCCAAACTTCTAACAATGTGATATATTTTTTTTAATAGCAAGACTAAGAAATAATTGAGAAACCCTATAACTATAATAAATTATGAGCAAAAATCAAATAATAAAAATAGTGAACTAATTATAATTTTAAGGTCATTTTAACAAAGAGAATTCACAAAATTTTTGCAAAATCTATCTTTTAAGTTTTTCAGGACTTAAGTCTTTAGGGACTATTTTCGTCACACTGCCCTGCCAAAAATAAGATGCCTGGTCACATCATTTATATGATTTAAGTTGCTTTATGTACACTTAGATTTATTTATCCCTTTTACACCTTTTAGTGTCGCAACTCAAGGCGGATTCGAATTTATATCTTTTCTTATTTGTTAATTATTTCTTAGAGGAAGAAACCTTTTATGTAAGTTTGTCTTTTATGCTATTCCGAATAAAAATAAGACAAAAGTGGGTTTGGGTTTCATTGTTGCTCCAACACAACCATAGTAGTGTATTTGGATAAGCTGGGTGCTATTTAAATGAGCATGACCTAATATTCTTGCATTTATTGATTTAAAAACATAAATTTATTATTTATTACCAAATTAGGATTCCATGTGTTTGTGTTTCATTATTGCTTCAACACAACCACAGTAGTGTATAGGGTGGTTATAAAAATTAAAATAACGCTCGCTATTCTGAGTGGTCTGTAGCTTGAAAGAATAATCCAAATGCATCGATAATTGAGGCACTTACTAATCAAGAAGGGGGAAAAAGAATTGACTCATAAAAAAGACAGAACCCTAAAAAATAATCACAAAAAGGAATAATCATAAAAAAAAACTCGTCTCTTGACCAGAATCTAAATTACGAGGCGTCGTCAACTATGGCCAATTACGGCCAACACAGCTAATTATGCCTCGTAATTTAGAACCCTGGTTAAGAGACGAGTTTCTTTTTCTCGAAAAAGAATGGAATCATAAAAAAAAACTCGTCTCTTGACCAATGTTCTAATTACGAGGCGTAGTCAATTATGGCTAATTACGGCCAACACATCCAATTACGCCTTATAATTTAAAACCCTGGTCAAGGGTCGAGTTTATTTTTTATGATTCCATTCTTTCCCCCCTTCTTGATTAGTAAGTGTCTCAAAGTTTTTTTTGCATTTGCATTATTCATTAAAGCTACAGACCATTCCGAATAGTGAGCGTTATTTTATAACCACCCTGTATTTGGATAAGCTGGTGTTATTTTCATGAGCATGAACTAATATTCTTGCATTTGTTGATTTAAAAACATAAATTTATTATTTATTACCAAATTAGGATTCCATCCAAATTGTTTTCTAGTTTGAAGAATCAGACAGAAACTTAAAGACTCAAAGCTTTATTAACTTGGTTAGTTAAAGTTTGAATTATCGTCGTACTAGAGCTACACGAGGGCTATTGGCGACGGGCGTCGTATTTTAGAACCACAGTCAAGTGACGAGCCGACACCTAAATAGGCACCCAATGCAACCATTATTTATTAACTTGTGAACCAGAATAACTTAACCAGGTTGAAGCGACTTTTTTTAATATACGCAGTCAAATTGCACTCTTAAAACAAACGAGCGATTTTAACTCGGTCTGAGTAAACTTTCACTCCTTTCCAGTGTCGAAAATGCACTTCTCCTACATGAGTGTATTTCACTCTTTTGTTTTAAGAGTGTATCTTGTTCACTTTATTTTAACCATTTCTGCTTTAATTTCTGGATTTCATTGGTGGTTTGACACGGTAAGCTCCACCCACTACATTGATGAATTAATCGAGAACTTATTTTCATTCCTATAGAACTGATGCTGTTCAAGACGTAAAACAAGCAAGTATTTGCATAGACTTAGTAGATCGTAATAGAATAATTTACACAAACAAGATACTTGTGAAACAATAAATAATTTAAGGATTTAAAAGGTACGGAAGCATGGTGATTTGCAGTGGCAGATTTATGGGGGGGGGGGGATAAGGGGGCTTTAGGGCCCCCCCCCCCCCCCCATAAGCTCCAACTTGTACTTGATAAAAACATTTTTCCACAAAAATAAATTTCTTGAAAATATTATAAAAAAAATTCATTTTTTTTTTACGAAAAGTATTGATAATTGAGGTTCGTAAATATATATTTGAAGAGTCAACAGTCAAATATACCACCATCTCCATTGTGTAGCTCTAGTGCGACGATAATTCAAAACCAAACCAAACCATCATCTCCATTTTTGACTTAAGCCACTTTTGCACTTAAACATCATCACAAAAGATTTAGATAGTTTCGCGAAGCATATCAATAAAAGTGGCGTAAGTCAAAGTTGAAGGTATTGGATTTTGAATGTTTGCTCTTCATATCAATCCAGTTTTTTTAGTAATAAGTTAATACAGGGCTTCACTGAAAATCGGTGGTATATTAAACCAGCTTAAAACTGTATATACCCCAGTTTGTAGTTCACAGGTTAAGATTCGTCATTCTTACGAATTTTTTTATGATATAAATAAACATTAATCTGCTATCTTTATAACAGTATAAATTTATTTATATATATTTAATTTTATCCTTATTTCACAAAAATAAACAGTCATGCAATATTTAATTTTATTGGCAAAAACTTATTTTTTCCCTTGTTGCCATTACAGTTAATATACATTAACAAATGAGATATTAAACAAATATTCACAGAGAACTAAAATATTTTAAAAGCATAATTATCGATTTTTAGAGTTTTCAATTAAAGTTGTTTCACAAAAAGCCCTAAGCTGGCCTCAGTCCTGAAACATAGCCCATGCACGCCAATTCCCTAATTTAAAAACTTTTAGCAAGGAATAATTAACACTTTATTTAACATTTATTCGTAATGTTAAACTATCGATTATTAATTAATTAGCTCAAAACTTGAGCTGAGCCTTTGAGCATGGATTCTGGGCTTGGTTTATCTCTTGTCTACTTGTTTAGGCATCCAGAATTGTAAATAAAAATAACAAATTACAACAGAATGTAGTACTAGTACTTCAAAAATAACAGAAAAAAAACCCAACCCCCCAAAGGTTTTTTTTTGTGACAGAAGACATTGCAAAGCTCGCTCGGTCACTTCGCCTTGGGCTGAAAACTGTTGGTCCTGTTATCAGCTTCAGCGTCCCCCTATTTCATGCCCCCAAAGTTTTTCCATCAGAGGATAGCATTCTTATTTTCACCCCATGTGTTGCGTAGCTGGACAAGGGCACAGATAGACTGGGCCATAAAAGGCGTCTAGACATGAGGGCTATTTAGGAAACATTTGACAAAAAAAGTGTTGTTTATACAGGGACGCCTGAAAAAGGGGCTTTAAGTTGGAATCTTATTGGATGGTCAGCTTTATTGTTGTACAAATGCTTTACTCCTGTCTGTCTCGATCTTTCACTAGCCGGGAAGCTGGGCCAGCGTTCATCTATGCAGGTTGCTTGACCACAAGTAAATACTTCTTATTTGTGTTTTATAAAAACTTTTTACACATTGTTTTAAAATGCAAACTAATTTTTATCCACAGGTTTTTTTGTTCTTATTTTTTTTCACTTTTCGCATGTATATAACTTTCCGCTTGCTTATACTTGTTTTACTTCCTTGTACATAGTAATTTACAGCATCTCCCAGGATAACAAGTTTTTTTTTCGTTTAAAATAAAGTAAGAAATTACTCATTTTTATTTATTTTATTTTGAAAGTTACTTTATTAAATGCATACATTTTTGGGGGAGTTACCTACATTTTTAAAAAATGCACTTGCTTGTTAGCTTATACTTTAAATAAATATAAATTAATAGAAAAATGTATGTTTCTAAATTGAAAATGCCTATTGTAAATTGTACAATTAAATAATGAAATTGTGTGACAAAGCTATACAGTGCCATTATTTCATGCAGAAATTTGTTTTTGGTGTGTACGATCCTACATCTGTTACGTGTTCTGATTTTAATATACATAAAAGGTCAATCAAATAATTTAATATGCAATTAATTAAACATTAAAAATATTTAAAATTTGTGGTAAAAATCCAAAATATTGATTTAAAACATTTAAATTAAATAAAAACTAATTAATTATTATTACTAATTAATTTTCAGAAGCAATTAGCTAAGAATATGTAACAGAAACTAATAACTGAACGATTCACATATTAATGCAAAATTAGTTTTTTATCTCATTGCATTATTGAGAAAATAAAGAAAATTATTGAGATAATTAATTTTCATTTACTAAACTATAATTCCCGGATTAGGCGAGGTTGACCCATCCTTTCATCCCTTGAGTGGGTCGATAAAATGGGTACGAAGCATGCTGATGGGTACCAAGCATTGGGAACTAAACACTGGTGGTTCCACGTGAGGCTGACCACCTTACCTAGATACATGCCTAGCACCCAGAGCTCTAAGTCACGAAAGCTGAAATGGGCACGGCAGGCCTTGGCCTAGTAATGGGCTGTTGCGCTAAGGAGTTCAGTTTTTTTAATAATATTTTTCATTTCAGATTTTAAAAGGTAGAGAAGCGCTGTGACTTGAACTCAGGACAACATGCTTACTTTTGGCTGCTTTTCTAACCACTAGGCTATCCAACACTGCGCCCAAGATTATTTAACTATAATATAAAAATCATATTTATTTTTTGTTAGGCAGTAAGCAGCTTCATTGGTCCTAGAAGTTGATTCATATTTTTCTTTTTCTTTTAATTATTTAAAAGTGATTGATAAAATATATCCACCCCCTTTTCGATTATCCTGGCTTACTAAGCAGTAATCAAAAAGTGTTAATTCTAAATAATGGTTGCTTTTATTTCAATGCTCCGAAGTGCTTCATTTGATATCTAACTAATTTTAACTTAGGTTGGATTATTGAGGAAAAAAATATAATTTTTAAGTGATAAAATTTTTATTTACCAAACTGAATTTTTCCACATTTTAGATGTAAAAAGGTACAGAAGAGCTGCGATTTGAACTTAGGACAACTTGGCTGCTTTTTAGCGCTCTATCTGCAACTCTATACACTAGAGACTATCTAACACTATGCCAATATTTATTTAACTGGAATTTAAAAAAAAATTGTTTTTTTTTTGCCTAGCAGTAAATAGCTTAATAAGTTCTCGAAGTTTATTCATATTTTAAAAAAAAAACATTTTAATAGTTATGGATAGGTTAGGTTAGGTTTGAATTATCGTCGCACTAGAGCTACACGAATAGTTATGGATAAATATACCCACTCCACTTTAGATTGCTTGTTTTAAGCTATACCTAAAATGTTTCTTGTTAATTTTATTTACAGTTTTTAATAGCCTTGCTCCATGGTATTCTGTTCGAGATCCAACCAACTAATTTTACCTTGGTTGCTTTGATGAGAATATAAATAAAATTATTAAGCGATTAAATTTTAATTTAACAAACTAAATATTTTCATTTTTTAAAATTATTTGATACAACCTATTAACTACGATTTTATCCACATGACCAGGTATGTTAAAATATCTTTACTTCCAGCAAAGTGTCAATTTTTATCAGTTTTTAACGTTCAGTAGAATTTTGGTAGAACAAACTTGAATATATTAGTCTTCTATTTCTCTCTGTTCACAAAAACCCAATTTTAAATATATCTTTGAGACTTTTTTTTGAAATATTAAAATTATTTTTGCATAATTGTTTAAAAATCTCATGCTAATTTAGTTCTTTTAGATTTTTTTTTACAGATTTAACACGTTTTGTAGATGGACTAGTCACTTTTTTGGATGGTTGCCCATCCTTCTTGGTAAAGAAACTTTTTATGCTAAAAATGACTTTAAAATAGATACTTTTTTTTCAAATTTATTGATATCCAGTGTCCTTTTGTATACGTGTTAAACCAAACTGTTTAAAATAAAAGCATGTAAAAAATTTGAGTGGACATTTTTGTTAAAATGTGTAACCAATACAAATGTTAAAGGGATATTTGCTTTATGTTTATATTAATAATATATAGATGGCAGCACCACTTAAACTGTCTACTGGGCTGATTGGCTTCTAGCTTGGCTTATTCACGTCATCGTAATATATGTCGCAGATGGCAACACTTCTAATAAAAATACCCATTTGAGAAGTCACGTGTCATGGAGTTCTTGAATGCAATTAATTTAAGATTATTTAGATAAATTCTTAAATAGTATTTTACTTATTTTCCAACAATGTATTTACACATTTAAAGTAAAAATAAAGTAGTCTCTGCACATTATATACAAAACCTATAACTCTTCAGAAATTCCTAGCCGCAGTCTGTATAATTGTCTAAACCTTATTTAGTTGGAATTCCCTTTAAAAATTCTAATTCTAAGAAAGTTTAGTACTCATTTCTAAAAGACCCAGGTGCTGATACCTAGCTACTTAACCCACATTTTCTTCTTTATACTTAAATAAAAGATAACACATTTTGTACATATTTTTTTTATTAGAACACTTAAATTGTCAGTCTAAATATCATGTGATTTAAATTCCCATACATTCAAGGTATAGATGACACATTAATTTTACAAAGCATATGGAATAAAGTACATCACAATGAAGAGTGTAGTTGAAAAACACAACCTCTAAAGTATATAAAAAATATATAAGGTAAGGCACGTTCATTGGCGACTTTTGACGATCGTCTATTCAATAGGACGCAGTCGCCAATGAACGAGCTGGACTATACAGGGTGTCCGTAAAAGAATGACTGAGTTTCAACTTGTAATAGTATTAGCTGTAATCGCTCGGCAGTTGTGGTTGAAGGTGACGAATAAAGAATAACCCCAACAGTTTTAGATAAGCGCATGCTCTAGTACCGCTACATCGTTTTCACAATTGCAGTGCTGTTGCCTCCATTACTCCGGACTTGCTGCAGATAGTGTGGGAAGAATTGCATTTTTGTTTGAATGTGCGCCGTATCACTAAAGGCGCACACATTGAGCACTTATAGGAAAAACTAAATTGGTTTTCCTTCAGTTTCATGTATGATTTGTTATAGTTAGTTTAAAATAAATTGCTGTAACATATACCATTAAAACTCGAAACTTCTCTTACGGACACCCTGTATACCACAGTTATACTTTAAAAAAAGAGTTTTGAGACTACACCCCTCAATTTATGTCATGTGATTGTCCTATATATAGGAAGCCATTTGCCTTGAAATCCAAAATCTCATATCTGTACTTGTAAGACTGGCAGGGAAATAACACGACAACACAATTATAGTGATTTCAAAATATTTAAACACTTGTACACACTATTTACACTGTGGTATTTGGTATAAATAGGAATATGTATTTGAGTTTTCTACAACATAAATAACTCTAATCAATTTTAGTATTTTTAGTGATCTCTTAATGCTCATGTAAAAAATTTCTGAATTTTTTTTGGTAACGACTTGTTTGTGTCTGAAACTTAATTTAAAGAAGGTTTTTCTTTTTTTTAAATAGAAAATCAGATCCATATAGAGGCATAATAGTTTGGTGTTGTTAAGACCAAAACTAAGAAATAACTGCAATTAAGTACTGTAGTTTAGTTAACTTATAGTAGCAGTGCTTGGCGATCTTGCCCCCCACCAAGAAAGTCATAAGTCATAGTTAACTGTGCAGAGAATAACTTACAAAATTATAAGTTTCACTTTTACATTTACTTTTATGCTTTGCTGTTAAGATGTAAATAAGTTGCATTTTGAAATTTTGTAGTTAGCACACTTTAGTTGTAAAAAGTTACAGTAAAGTCTTGTTTATCCATACTTTGCACGAGTTAATATGATTAAGATAAATAAATATTTTATTTAGGTAAATATATTTAAATTGAATTTAGATAATTCGTGTCTATAATTTTTTAACGAAACATTACTATGATGATTAAAGTGCATGAAACTTATAGTTGCTAAAAGTATATTAAATGTTATTAAAAATATATTTAAACAATGTAGTATTTTACGAATTGGTTTGCAATGTATTTTACCTTTATATTTAACTAAATATAATTTTTACTTTCCAGGTTTAATACAATAGTATACTTTAACTAGAAAATGCTTTCGCTGCATATAATAACTTTTTACTAAAGTTGAAATTGTACTTTTTAAAAGGTCTAATGTTTATATATTTCTTTTATTTAATTTTTTTATAATCTTAGTAAATAGTCCATATTTTTATGGGAACATATACGTTTGCCAGCAACAAATCCCCTTTCTTTCCTATTGTAAGGTTTTGGTAAACCATAAAATGAAATATCTATGTTATAATTAATACTTGAATCTCCCTAGCATACGCTTTTTCAAAAAATATTTGTTTTATTGATACGAAATATTACTTAAAAGCAATTTTAATTCGAACTATTTTTAAAACTGTCATTTGCAAATAGCTCCTTATTTCTTTCTATTTGTAGTTTAAAATTATATCAAACAATATGCTATTATTACTATTTATTTCGTAAAAATGAATACTTTTTTAAAAGCTGTAAAATATCTAACTAAATATCAGACTGCATATAATAATCTAACTAATAGTTGTATGTACAACATAAATACATTTTCATATCACCATACAAACATCTAATTCAATGAACTATTTCGTTGCATCAGATTATAAGTTTATTTTATCTAGTACACTCTTAAAACAAAAGAGTGAAATCCACTCCAGTTGGAGAAGTGCATTTTCGACACCCTAAAGGCATGCATATTTACTCAGACTGAGTTAAAATCACTCGATTTGAGTGATCATGTCGGAGGTTTAACACACAAAGGATCCACTCCAAAAGGAGAAGTGCATTTTCCAGTCTGGAGGAGTGAAATCCACTCAGACTGAGTAAAATTAGGAGTGTTTGTTTTAAGAGTGTAGCTTTGCAATAATTATAATGTGCTCGATTTCAAACTCACTGCTTAAGAGTATGAAAATATGTTGTTTGTAGACGTAGAAAACGCTTCTGAAATATATTTTTTTGCATATAAAGCACCGTAAATTTACTTTTAGAATCACAGAATTTGAAGCATGTTTATTTAAAATTTAGGTTTAAGAAGGCAAGGCAATATAATTTATTTGTTCCTTATATATAATCTCTAATTTATATCATCATATAAAAATTCAGCACAGATTGCGTACATTTAAAATTTTAGTTTTTAAATAGTTTAGAAGTTTTAGTAAGAATATTTTTTAATACTGCGAATATTGTTAGAATATGGCTATAATTTTCTTATAATTCTAGTTGTTTTGAATTCTAAATAAATAATGTACAATTACAGAATAACTATACAAATAATAATAGAAATCTATAATTCTAGAAGTTTTGTCTATTAGAATATGGATGACATCATAAAAAAGTATTTTATATCCAGAAATAGTCATTCGAAATGGGAATGTATACTCATATACTTTTTATTGTTTCACTGTACAAATATTAGGAAAAACTGTTTGCTTCCTTACAAATTTTGAAAATTTATAATTTAGATGTTATTAGTTTTAAGTTTTCATAGTTAAGTTTTTAATATTGAAATAAAAAAATATGTGTAACTATAATATTTATATTCCAAAATTTTGCGGACTCTATGCTTAATGATATGTATTTTTTTAAAGTTATATATGAACCTCATCTAAATATATATTTAAAAAATATATATAGATACTGGTTTCTGAAATAGCATGTCCTCTAAATTTATAAAATATAATGTATCAATAATTAATTTCGCATATTAGAGCACCTTGCAATGTTAATCCAGTAATTTCAAAAGGATGTTTTATTTTGAAATGATGTATCAAATAAAAGCTAAATATGGAGAAGAATCAATACTCTAGACCTACCTAGGAATAAATTTACAAAATAAATAATTTTGGTAATCTAAATGGCGAATTTGTTATGCTTTCTGAACTGGTTGTAAAAATTTTAAGTTTAGAACACTAATTTAGAGCACATTTTTCTGAAGAAAATACTTAAACTTAATCTAGTTTACTTTTCTGTTATGAAGACAGCTATGGAAACTATCATGAAATAGTTTATATCAATATTGTATGTGTCGTGTAATCCTCTTGTATAAGATTAAATAGCAGAGATTAAAATTGTGTAAAACTTTAAACAAACTTAATCTAATTTGATTAATATATAAAATCTTTCTGTACAGTTTTATCAATAGACAATAATTTCATTCAATTTCATTTTCGAAATATGAAAGTGTACAGGTATCATTAACTAAGCTTGGTATTTTCTGTTGGTCAATACTACTTATTTCAAATTGCCTTGTTGAAGTGTTATTATATACATTAAACTTTTATGCGTCTCACTAGAAAGCTAATTATGTAATTATTAGCAATTGTAATATTATATTTGTTTAACTAAGGCTTTTATCAAAACAGTCGCAAATTGTCTTCAAATAACCTTTTAACTGTCTTTATTTAATCAATTATAATTTTTTTAACAGCAGAATCACTCCTGATAAAATTAAATAAATGCTGTGAAAATATTTTATTTTAATAAAATAATTATTACTTATGCATTAATTATACTTAATGCACTTAAATGTGTTTAAAATTCTACCTTAAACAGAACAATTAAGTATCTAGTAAAATAAGCCATTTGCCCAGTAAGTTAGCCATAATCTTTTTTCTTACTGAAAATTTATAAATGTATGTACTAGCCAAAACACCTACTTCTAAGCTTGCTGCAGAAGCAAACATGTGCAATTGAAAATAATGTATAAACATTAACTTAATTAATAGAAACACCGAATTTTGACCTAATAGTATAAGTGTGTATGAGTAAGAAATCAAATTATAATTTTTTTATTACTGTATAAAAATATTGTAAGTAATTTTAAAAAAGGAAAAAAGCTTTAAATGTTTTTATTTAATTGTTTTTGGATAAAAACAGATTCGGTATGTTGTAAATATTTAATACAATATTCGTTTAAGTAATCTTAAGTATCTACCACGATTTAAAGAAGCCGTTTACGAAACTTAGTTCTTGTATGAGCAAAATTCGAATTTTAATTAATCTTTCGTTTATTACAATTAGAAAGATAAGAACAAGTTGAAATATGTAGGAATGACCAAAAGAAAGCCCACGCTTTGTGTAACAAGGACGATCTTATAATAAAACATGCATACAAATTATCTTATATTCTCAACATTCATGGGCGACTATATACCAAACACCTACGATTCAACAATATATCGGTGTAATATTCATCACATACATGTTTCCCAGTTAATTTCTGGTGGAAGAACAGAAAAACTACATTTATTTGCCGCTGAGTAATAATAGAGTACATTTTGCTACAAGCTAGGTGCTAGTACATCTATATATAGTTGTGATTCAGTAGCGGTGATTGAGAATATATTACTAGAGATACACAATTTATGCACTAAATTTCAGTTGTTTATGATGAAATAAAAGAAAGTGTGATTTTCACTATTTCTGATAATCTTTAGTGCAGGTAAAATTATGAAAATAATAAAAAATTATGTTATTGTTTTATAATTTTTTTTATAACAGTATAGTTCCTAAGTTGTCAATGGCTCGAAACGGATTTTGTGCTTATTGTACATGTTCTGAAGATAATTAGAAATAAGTTATTGTGTATATTATCAAATATATTAAATAGGTAGAACTTTAAATCGTCAATTTTTTTGTATAGTAAACTGTCGCTTGGAAATTATTAAAGAATTTCAGTTTATTTATCAAAATAACAAAAAAGTTAATTTTTATGTATTAAAACTAGTCTAGAATGACATTGTAACTCATTGTTATTGTGACTAGTTAAGCATCTAAACTCGTGTCTTTGTCAGGACAAAAAAAATCGCAATGAATATGATTTTGATATACACAACTTCCACGGTACAAGTACAATATCTCACACTTAAATAATTTTTTCCCATTATTAAAGCAACTGCATATGCTTTGAATCCTTAGCGAACCATCAAATAGCAAAGTGTTGTCTTCTCTAGTAATATAAGCTCGGTTGATGCTTTGAAAGTAAGGTGTTGCACAGATAATAATACACATCACGAAAATAAACATCTTCGTATAGCAATGTCGGCAGTTATATATGCTCTCCCATGACATGTGCGAACACATAGCTTAAGGGAGGGTGTGGAAATGTGGAGTTTGGCCAGCATCCTTTTCAGACTTCCTTCAGGTACTTCAAGGGGCACGGGTATGTCTTGTCATTGGCACCGGTCCTGATAATGACAAGGCCGTCCTTCTCGTCGCCGATTTGAATAACAATCTGTAAAGAGAGTGTTTTTTTAGCCTACTTTTCTTTTTTTTTAATTCGAAGAATTAAAAAAAAATGAAAAAGTAGGTATTGACATGCGGTCGATGTCCGTCCGTCCGTCTGTCTGTCTGTCTGTCCGTCTGTCCGTACCCCCCTTCCAAAATCAGTTCTATCAATCCGATCTTAAAAATTCTTTTTTTATTAGAAAGGTATAACCTCAGACACCCAACTTTCATACTTTTTGTCCGTCTGTCTGTACGATAGGACGGACATAAATCTACTATTTGACGACGAATTTCCCATTGAATTAGTATTGAAATTCAATTTCGAGTCATTTAGATCGCTGAATTTAACTACAAATGCTACGGACAAGTGAGATACGTCAAAAAATTCAGCGCATCGAAATTAGAATACATTGAAAATTTCAGAAAAGAATTCGAATTCGAAGTACTTCAATTATTTAAAAAACTTCAAAATATAATGCTCATTTAAAAAGCATAGGAAGCCATTTTTATTAGAATTAAATCACCATTGCCATCGCAACAATTGCTTGAGAAACTTTAATTCTTTTCGACAATAAATTAAAATAAATTTATTTTTGAGACATCGGTCAATTTAGATGACGTCAAATATATATTTCACTACGAATTGTTTTCATTCTATTTAAAAGCGAGGAATATTACATATTTATTCTTTGAAATATAAATTTTTGCAAACGATTAACGTTATAATTATTTAATTTTCGAAATAAAATAAATGAAACTAGCCGAATTTAGCAAGAAATGTTTATTGAGGAGTAGATTTTTGGATTTTATTCTACGAAAAATTAAATATTATTTATAACTGCAAATAAAGCTGTGTTTAGTGCTGTGTTTAGTTAGATGCTGCGTTTAATGAAGTTTATTTTAAATTTAATGTGGAAAAACGGTTGTTGATGTCACTTACTGTTACGAGCCTAGTTTTTTCAAGATAAGAATTTTGGTAGGTGTTTAAGTAACAGGAAAGTAGGCTATTTTAGTTCTTTAAGAACTTCTTGTTTAAATATTGAAGGTAAAGTAAAGCACATGTGAGCTGTTTAATAATGTATAAATTAACCAATATTTGACAGGGTGGTTACAAAATTCAAGAAAAAAAAAGTTCCATGATATTTCCATGATTTCCCTGATACCTTCACAAAAAATTCCCTGATTTTATAATTACCTGGAAAACATGCAATACACACAATATTTATAATGCAGCACAGAAAATGTTATCCAGACATCGCTAATATTAAGACTTTCCGGATTATGGGTTAGAGTACCTAACTTTTCTAGATTTCCGAAAATCAGAGGTGGCGTCGGAACTTATTCTTTAGAGGTATGGCAAGAAATGCCTCTATCTACTCCCTCCCCCCTATGTTTTAAATATTAACAATAATTATTTTTTAATCAATAGTTTTCTTTTAGACATATTGTCGTGTGGATTTTAACAGCTTGAAATACAGGAAACAAAGTTGGGTCTCAAGAATAGCTTTATTCACCCAGAGAACTATTAGCAGTTGCTTATATACAAGATAGAACATTCGACTGGAATGTTCTAGAAACTAAATTTACATAATGATAATAAATTATTAGAAATGAATATTCGAGAACCGTCGAGATATGCAAGAATCAATGTAATTTCATAAATAATAAATGGTTCCGACCAGACCGGGGCCCGAACTCACGATCTGCCTGATACCAAAGCGAAGCCGTACGTAATCCAACCAAGCCACCACGTCGGTACAGGGGTATCACTATTTTAGCTACAAAATCACTTGCGACAGTTTTTTTCTTCTCATTGTTGCATTTGGATAAGATCAAAGTGGGACATCACGAGTAACAAAATTGGGAACCTCTATGTTACAAAAAGAAGAATAAAGAAAAGAAATAAAAGTTATAAAGGGGAATAAAGAACTACCCACTTGTTCGCTTAGAAGCTTGTGACTGGTCTCGCCGTCATTGACATGAACGGAATGCAGGACTTGGAGAGGCTGTTCCCCCGAATGCAATTTCGTCACATACTTGGATGGGAAGTAACCTATTTTACCCATGCATTTCCCCTGAAACACCAATTATCTGTGTTAAGGTAGGCGAATACTCAAAATTCTAAAATTTTTACTATTACTTTAATCTTTTCCAAATTTAGCATAGTGATTTTAAATATAATGAACGATGCTATTTGTCTGTGTTAATTTAGGCGAATACCCAAAATTCTTCAAATTCTAAAATTTTTACTATTACTTTAATTTTCTCCAAATTTAGCATAGTGATTTCAAATAAAATGAACAATGCTATTTAGGCACTTTTTAAAATTTAAATGTAATTTATTTATTTTAAACTGTGTTTTTCAACTAAAAAAATAGGTTTACGCTAACAAGTCTATCACATTGAATTTTCCTCCTATAAATAGTAATTATGTGTTAAATTCTTCGTTTTGAACTTATACATGCAATGACCCTCTAGAATTACATATTAGTACAAGAAAAGAAGTTATTAAGAAAATTGTTATGAATGAACAAAAAAAAATTTTTTTTTGATTAACTTACACTTGGAAATTAAAAAAAAACACTATATTTGCACCATATGTTAGAGGCTTATAGCACAGATATAAATTGAAATAGCATCTGTAAAAAAATTTCAGGTAAATTAATGCAAAACTTTTTATACTAGAAGTGTTAGCGTAACGCCTTCTTTTGTAGTTGATAAACACCGTTTAAAATAAATTATATTTAAATAAAAAAAAAACTGCCTGAAAAGCATTGTTCATTATATTTGAAATAACTATACCAAATTTGGAAAAGATTGAAGTAATAGTAAAAATTTTAGAATTTTGGGTATTCGCCTACCTTAAATCTCTGTAAAGAGGTTAGCAACATGCAGTTCAAAGCTTTACCAAATAATCAACAATTATCAAGAGTGTTTTTTTTTTAAAGAAATTAATTAATATATGTAAATTAGTAGGTAGTAGAGTCAATGTTCAATAACAATTCCTTGATAATAAAAGATACAATTTTAAATGTCGGGAGCTGTATATTTTTTTTTCTTAACCAAAAATGAAAATTTGTAAATTGTTTTATTTTGAGTTTTAAACTTGCACTTTTAATTAAAATTCATCTTGAAAATTCTACGAACTATTACGCTCGGTATTTATTGCAAAATAGCTTGGAAAGTTTTAGAAGTTTGCTTTGTGTTAAAAAGAAACTAACAATTAAAATGACAAATGAAACGTCACAAAAGTTAAAATTAATGGAATTCAAAGTGATAAATTCTAGTTTTTTTTGTTGCTTTAATTCGTTAACTTCTCACAAAGTTCCGTAGCATAACAATGTTCCGCAACGGAGGTTAATTAACCCTTTCTGTCGCAAAAATTTACTACACTACAGAAACATCTGATATTCACAAAATAAGCTTATTTTAGATCAAAAATAAGAGTTGCATGAGAAAAAAAAAATCATTTTAATTTCTTGTATGGTTTTTGAAATAATGCCAAAATTTTTTAACTGTGGGAAACAACAAAATAAAAATATATATATATATTACCTAAAACCACTTCGAGTTATATATTTTAAGGTATCTGACCATATCATACGAAAAATTAGTAATTATTTTATCCGAAATAGTTAAAATTGTGTTTTAAATATGTGGAACTGAAGCGAACTTTTTGAAAATCAGGGGAAACGCTAGTTAGCTATTTTCTAAATAAAAAAAAGTAGTAGTTCTGACTTATATTGGGATTAATGTAAAACATTGTCTAATAGAACAAAGTGTGAAGAATCGAATGATGTGTGTTTGGATGTCATAACGGGACATAAACATTTGGAAAAAAATATTGAAAGTGATGATTCCAAATGGCATCACTGGGACTGAAAGGGTTAAACAAATATTAAAAAATACAATATGGTAATTCCATACCTGCCACCAATCAGCATCGCTTGTATCTGTGACTGTGATAATACATCCGGCTCTGAAATCATAGTAGTTGGATGAATAAATTTTGAAATAATAGTTTAAGACGTGAAACATGGCATAGCACTATAGCAAACTGTACCATTTTAGTTTCAAATTTCATTTTCCTCCTTAACTTATATATTATTATTCTTATAAATTAAAGATTCATTAAAATAGTATTTTTATAAATGCTATTTTATATTTATTAATGTTTTCAAACTTAGTACACGGGAAGAACCGCTTGATTTCTTTAGAGTCTTTCCCCTAATTGTGTCTGCTTGGCGGACATTGGCTACCGAAAACCCGGTTTCTCTTTCGGTTCTTCATTTGCGGTACAAACGTGTGTGCCGTATCCACTTATCTCTGGCGTGAATCAGGGTTGCCGCGAAAGATAAACAGCCGGTTTCTTTACACCAGTTTAGGCTATTTCTCGCTATCATCCCCAAAGAGGCTATTAAGGAAAACCTTCTACGAAATAAAGCGGTTCTTCCCATGTACTCTTCATATGTATCCAATTATTTTCAGTTAAAGAGAGATTATTTGCGTCTAAGCTGCTTTTGGCATGTCCAAAGAAGACTAACAATTACATATCAGCAAAAAAGGACTAACTTATTTTGACAAGTTACTATATATATGTTAGCCACTGCACCCCTTTAATAGCACATAAAAGATTGTCAGTGATATAAATAAACGCATGGTTTGAGAATTAAAAAGCTAGAAATCCACTTTCAGGTCCTTAAAAAGGTATTACAGGATGAGGCAAATAAAAGTGGCTCCGGTCTAGAGATAGGAATACGCTGAAACACTTGGCGAGAAAAACTCCTGAAGCCGCCTGAAACCTGTTTTAGCATTGGTTGGATCGGATTATCTTCACATTAGAGCTACTCGTAGATTAGATCTACTAGTAGATTAGATCTACTAGTAGATTAGATCTACTAGTAGATTAGATCTACTAGTAGATTAGATCTTAGTTCGTATTGTATGAAGACGACCCATAATGCAAATTTTGTGTCTTACAATCAATTTAGAATGTTTTGTATTGACAAAAAGGTCCGATTCTCTCGGATAAATAACGACCGAAATAATCACTATTGGGAACTTTTCTTGATCTGCTCTACAACCTGCTTATATTTCATTTCAACTTGATTCTCAAACCATAGCGTAGTTGCCGGAAGGAAAAAAGTCCACATTGGGCCAAGTTTTTGTTTGGGCTTAATATTGAAGCAATCAATAGCGTCAGTTAGCAAACGTGTTTTTGCATTGTTTTTTTTTGACTTGGCAACATTTCTGTCGTATTTCTTATCTCCACATTGGGGCCAATTTTATATGCCTCACCCTGAAAAGTCCTCTTACTAAATTTTAAGCCTAGCTAAAGGTCTAAAGCTCTAAAAACTCACTTGAGGTCTATTTCGTCGGGATGTCTACTTCGGAAATTGTACAGCACGACATACAGATTGGTCGGGAGTAGGCGGTGAGGCTTCTGGAACAGAACATCGTTTTAGTATATAAAATGGTTAAAATTATTTTGACATCCTTATGCAATAGTCATATCCAGGGCCTGTTCTGGGAAAATTCAGACTATAGGCACAACCTATTTTGGGGGCCCCTTTACGAAAAATGTTGTGTATGATTTCCAGTAATGAGGGTGCTATATGACCTATGTATCAAATTTGTGATGCATTGTTAGTGACTTCCTTATAAACATCGATCAAAACAAATCACGTTTGGTCAATGTCTCAGTCAAAATCGAGCAAAAAAAAAAATGTAGTATGATAATTTATTTTAGTTTACTTAATATTTTGGGGATTTACAGCTTTTAGCATAATAGAAACTGAAATTTAGGGGCCCCTAATATTTTAGGGAACCAAGGCCCGGGCCTAACAGGCCTTGTGGAAGAACAGGCCCTGGTCATAACTATAACATATCTATGCCCTGCCTGAGATAAGTAAATGACTTTCCGTTCCTTATATTGTATAATCTAATGCAGACGTTTTTGTTATGCAAATCATGTTCTGAGAACTAAGATTTCGTTCGCTGAAGACAAAATATGGAGGGATGGAATAAATGTATTAAAAATCACCGATAAAGTTAACTTAACACCGATAAGTGTGCTTATTTTATTGCTTCATTGTTTTTCGCCAAGCAAAATCTGATTGAGAACTACTGGTCTACTGGTCACATCGTCTATCGATAGATCGATTATCACTTTTTATCGTTTTTAACCCTTTAGAATGGCAATGGACTAACTGACCGGTGACGGACACGGGGAGGTGGAAGCAGAGCTCAGCGACTTCTCGTTGTCGTCTGGCAGATCCACGGAGCTCATCCGGACGTTCTTGGCAGTCAGGAGATGGCGCCGGTTGGCCCCGTGCACGGGGCTCTGGGGAGCTGCACACACATTAAATACAAATTAGTATTATTTCGTGCAAAATTTCTCGATACTATCCACACTTGTCAATTCACACTGCTAAAAATTGTGTGCTTTGGCATCACAAAAATGTTGTTTCTTATTTCATTTGTTCTAGATCAAGTGAAGAGTACAGGGGAAAAAAAAAACCGCTTGATTTCGAAGGAGGCTTTCCTCTATAGGTCTCTTTGGCGATGATAGCGAGAAATCGCCTAAACTGGTGTAAAGAAACTGGTTATTTGTTTTCTTTTTCTTTTGTGGCAACCCTGATTCACGCCAGAGATCAGTGGACACGAGTCACACGTTTGTAGCGTGAATGAAGAACCGAAAGAAAAAACCGGTTTCCTGTCGCCAATGTTAGCCAAGCAGACACAATTACGGGAATGCTCCTGAGAAATCAAGTGGTTCTTCCCCTGTACTCTTCAAGTGTGGAAAAGACCGTTCTTCCACAAAAGGTCCCCGAACCAGAGCATGACATTTAAACAGAACACTCTTATCTAAGTCCAAACAGGAGAGCAGATTGTCCGTAAAAATTTGGTGGGGATTGCACTTGAGGCACTCAAGCCTTTTGTCTTTGAACGAATGTAAGTTGAGTCTGGAACGAATGTCTGCTGATGGTGGTCTGCAACTTCCTGTCGCCCTTCACAAAAATACAGGGTGAGGCAAATAAAAGTGGCCCCGGTCTAGAGATAAGAATACGTTGGAATGCTTGGCGAGAAAAACTCTTGAAGATGCCTGAAACCCGTTTTTGCATTGGTTGGATTGGATTAGCTTCGCTTTAGAGCTACTTATAGACTAGTGGTGAGTTCAGATCTTAGTTCGTATTATATGAGGACGTCCCATAATGCAAATTTTGTGTCTTTAGAATGTTTTGTATTAACAAAAAAAAAAAGCCCGATTCTCTAGGAGAAATAAAGATCGAAATAATCACTAGTGGGAACTTTTTTTGATCAGCTCTACAAACCTTGTTTATATTTCATTTCAACTAGCTTCTCAAACCGTAGCATAGTTGCCAGTAAATAAGTCGCCAAGCGTTTGGTTGGGCATAATATTGAAGCGATCAATAGCTTCAATTAGCGAACCTGTTTTTGTATTGGTTTCTGACTTGACAACATTTCTGTTGAATTCTTTTCTCCACTTTGGGACCACTTTTATTTGCCTCACCCTGTATGATTCCTAGTAGCCGCTGCGGCTGTGTGATAAAATGCTTCACAATATTTTCGGTATTGGGTTGAACCATCTGAGGTTTTTGTTTCAAAGACCTGCAAAATAGGTCAACCGAATACCGAAGCTATGGTGAAACATTTCACCACGCAGCCGTAGCAGCCATTAGGAAATATTATCGCAGGGAAACCAAATTCAAAATTTTTAACAGTGTACATACGTGGTAAAATAGCACGCGTATTTTTAAGTTTTGGTAGTTTTAAAAATTTAATATGGATGCATGACAGTAGGCAAAATTTTCACACTAAAGAATTTTCCTTCTTTCAAGGAATTGTCATTTTGGAATTCGACTCTCGGGAGTCTTAGAAGAACATTCTACTCACCATCTTATTTGTAAGAAACTGAAAACTTTAGCATTGGTTAAGAACATTGTGTTGATACATCATAAAGTCATACGCATGCATATTTCCAAGTAGATATGGATTTCATACGAGAAAATTCCCATATGGATGGCAAATATTACTTTAAGTGAACTATAAACCATGATTACTTAATATATTTTAATAAATTATTTAAATACTAGTTTAAATAGTTGTTAATAAATTAAACTTTAAGCATTCATTAGTTAAGCAATCCAGTGCACAAGTTAGTAAATATTAGTTAATCAAGCTTTGATTTGGAAATTTTCAGTCATGCAAACTGCAGCTAAGTCAATAGTGAAGCAGCGCAATTATCTTAATCAAATCAACTTTGGCAATTTTATTCCACTAGTAATTTATATTTGTCAAGCTCATTAAGTACGAAAATAATTAAGAAGAAAACAATTCTACTATATCTAGTGTTAAAATACTAGACTAAATAGAATAATAGTTTCTGTTTTTAAATCACATCCTAATATAAAACTTTTAATTTTGCAATTGAGTTGATTTTCTAAATTATGTATAAATGGAATTATGCAACGAAATGAGCCTTTAACTAAAATATAGCAACTTATTTCTTTTTTTAAAACAATTGTAACAAAATGTAATTAAAATGGTAACTGACAGTATAATTCAGGTTTCAAATCACGAGCCTACTGAGAAATCATAAAACAGATAATTATTTTTGTTCATTTGACATTTTACCTAAAAAATGAATTATTAATTTTTAATTATGGTTCTTATTTTAGTTTATTGTTGAATGGAAAGTCTAAATGGAGGGTATATAACAAAAGTAATTTGCAACGGCTTTCCTACTGTGACATTTATTTATGCGACAACCCAATAATTGAATTCTTATTGGACGTGGATACAGTGCATCGTAACAATGACAGATTAATTTGATTAGTCTACCCAATGACGTAATAGAGGACAACTCTTCCTGGTCGAATGGATGTTACTATCCTTTTCTAGGAATTAGATCTGAACTTTATTGGAATATATGTTTAACATAACTTGATGCGATGTTTTTAGTCGCATGAAAAGTGAAGGAAAGCTAAAAATTCGGAAATTGTGCAGTTTTGTTATAAATATTACTGCTTTGGACTACTATTTTGCTTCTATTGATTGATTCTTCTTCTTTTTATTTTATAGAAAATATTTTTTATTCCACTCGATTCAATAAAAGTAGCACTACTTTCGACCATAAAGTAACTAGAACACAAGGGTAGAATAAATTTTTCATAATGGAATTTCCGCTAATTTTCTACATCATAAATTCATAACCATTAAGCTCTATCTTGTCTTCAAATATAATGGGTCCGTCCATAAATACAACTCCCTTACACATTGAAACAAAAGAAAATCATCTTGATCATTTCTTCTTTTTGCATAGTACCACCTTGGTATTCCCTATGTAATGATAATGTGCCGCAGGGCTTTAGTTTACATTGCAAGGATGCTTCAACCCCAAAATTTCTTAAATTTGATGCATTAAAAAAATAAGTTGAATTTTGTCTTCTGTTGGTCTAGTATTAACCCCCGGTACCCCCTACGCAATAAATGTACTACGAGAGTTAGGTAACATTGCGAGGTTGCTGCGGCCCCGGACTTCCTTAAATGTACCACTGGTCGTACTTCAAATTGCAAGGATGCTTCAACCCTGAACTTTTTGTTAAATGTTATACATCGAAACACTTAGGTTCTATCTTTTTTTCTGTCCTTCTAGTACCACCCCTGGTACCCCCATCTAATGATAATGTACCACTAGGCGGTACGTTACATTGCGAGGATGCTGCGGCCCCGTGTGCGTGATGGTGTCTTCGGTGCACGTGTTCACTGGACTCCGGGCTGTCCAGAGAAAAACTCTTCATGCGGAGGCTCAGACGCTTCCTCTGCGGGCTGTGTGGGGCTGAAACGACAGAGAGACACACTTTTAAGACACTTTTATTTAGAGACACATTTGTTTTAATATAGATGTTAGATGCGAGTGCAGGGGAATGAACTTTAGTCTGGTTAGTGGACTCGGTACGATCCTTACTACTGATTGGTAGGTGAACCGCCACATCTACAAAAATGACTTGCACCATTTTCGCATATTCATTTTATAATTTACACCAATAAGAAAGTAACTGATGAGTAATTCAAGACAAAAATGGCTCATGTTCTTTCAAGGACTTGTAATGCGAACTGGATGTACTTGCTTAATGATAAGGAAACGCGATCGATGCCAGATAACCGGAGATAACTCCAGACATTTCTTCTATTCCTCTGGAGTGATATGTCTAAGTTTTAACAAACAAAGGATCCACTCCTATAGGGGAAGTGCACTTTCGACACTGGAGGAGTGAAAATTAACTCAGGCTGAGTTGAAATCTCTCGTTTGTTTTAAGAGTGTATTTGGCTCTTTTACTTTGGCACTGGTGAGTGTCTTTCGTTTGGGCGATTCATCACGCTAACTACAGCTTTATTTACGATAAATTTCTTAACTCATTTCTTACTTATATTATTGTCATTTATTTGTTATATAAATTTGTAAAACATTTCGAAAACTTGTAATTTTTTGTTACTGCACCTGAGCGTTCGAAATTTTCATTTTGGTGGAGCCGAGTGGCAGGATAAATTGAGATTCTTTAGCACTGGGAGGATACTTCTAGTAATACATGTACTTCAATGTGTCATTTTTGTAGATGCGTCTCAATCTACAAGCCCAGTACAGCGCAGCTTACGGAACTACTAATTCAGAAGTATTAGGAGGAGATATATGAAGCTATTTTCATTTGCTGGTTGCAAGAAGACATTTCACTCATTTGAAATCAAGCAGATAGTTTACTCCTACTAATTGAATCGGTGAGTGCAGAAACCACTTCAGTCAAAAAAATCCGAAAACTCGTTTTCAATGAAAATAAGCGTAGAAAGGCAAGATGCGTGTTGGGTGCAAAAACTACGTTAGTCTGTTGAGTAGTTCCGTAAATACAGCACGTTTGTTTCGAGTGTTGAGTGCAGAAATAGAGGAGGAGTTATTACGTTTATTCTCCTTCCTGAAAAATTGGAAATTTGTGACTGATGGTGTTTCTGTACCCACCGATTCAATTTGTAACTATTTTTTTCGAGAGACACTGGAATGGAATTCTTCGACTGTAAGCAACTACTTTCTACTCGAAAAATATAGACTCGAATCTTTACATAGTAGTCCTTAATTCTCACTACTTATCCTTTTTCTTCAATTAGCGTTACTTTCATTGTTTTCTTTTGTTATACAAATTCCGTTTGAAAAGATAGGTTACTAGTGCGTAATGTCTTTGTGATAGCAAATTCTTGAATCGTTATCGAGATTGATTTATTGATCGTTTTTAAGCCCACTACACAAAATAAAGTTTATTCCACACTTCGATAATTTTATTGTTCTCTTTTTAAAATTACAACTTGTTAGATAAATAAAAGAATTATGTTAACAAAGCATATATTTAATCTTATACTATAATACGAGGAATTGGACCCAAATCAAAAATCGCCCCAGAATTAATAAACTCCGGTAAACTTAGGGGTCTGGGGTTTTTGGCCACGACGAATCGATTGGCATAGGTTTTGAAGCGCTACTATCAAGCAGTTCGGAGTTACAGATAGGATATTTTCAAACTTCATTAGTTCGCCATAATGGCTACTTTCGTGATGCCATCTGCTAAAGCTATAAGCCTCTGCTTAAGCTATAAATGTTTAGTTAAGAGTTTAATTTTTCAAATTTAAATAAATTCGACCTTGCTTTAAACTTTATTGAGTTTTACAGAAATGGTAACATGAATATTTTTTTAGTTCCAATCAGCAGACGATTTCAGTTCTATTCTGTTCATTGGCGATTTTTGGCGATCTTGAAAATTTAACATATGGTTGCTATACCTATCGAGTTGAATGAAGTATGAAATGGAATGTTTACCACATTTCGACATTTTCGTTGCTTTTCAGCGAAACGCCAAGTATCAATTACATTTCATGATTTCATTTCCTATGACTTTTAAAACTTTACCTTTGTATAGAATAGTTCCCTTTCCAAACTCTAATCTTATACTATAAACCGAGGAATTGGTGCCAAGTCGAAAATCAACCCAGAATTAATAAACTCCGGTAAACTTGGGGGTCTGGGGTTTTTGGCCACGAAGAATTGATTGGCACAGGTTTTGAAGCGCCACGGTCAAGCAGTTCGGAGTTACAGATAGGATATTTTCAAACTTCATTAGTTCGCCATAATGGCTACTTTTCTTATGCCATCTGCTAAAGCTATAAGCCTCTGCTTAAGCTATAAATGTTTAGTTAAGATTTTAATTTTTCAAATTTAAATAAATTCAACCTTGCTTTAAACTTTATTGAGTTTTACAGAAATGGTAACATGAATATTTTTTTAGTTCCAATCAGCAGACGATTTCAGTTCTATTCTGTTCATTGGCGATTTTTGGCGATCTTGAAAATTTAACGTATGGTTGCTATACCTATCGAGTTGAATGAAGTATGAAATGGAATGTTTACCACATTTCGACATTTTTGTTGCTTTTCAACGAAACGCCAATTATCAATTACATTTCATTTCCTATGACTTTCAATACTTCACCTTTGTATAGAATAGTTCCCTTTCCAAACTCTAACTTTGTTTACAATGGTGCACTTTAACTAATGTGACCAGACGTCCCGCTTTTGGCTGGACAGTCCCGCTTTTTTGTAAAAGTCCCGCAAAGTCCCGAAAAACAAGGAAATTGTAAATAAAATACTTTTTTTTATGAATAATCTTTGTAAAACGCTATGACGTCTTTAGAAATTGTTAAATGAAGCTAAAGTCATCAACAAATTGGTGGAGTATGGTTTCTGTTTGCCTGGAGCCACTGCTGCTGTTGAACGCGCCTTCCTTATCTTTCTTATACCAAGTGTGTCATTGTGTGAAGGGACTATTATGTGCTTAAAAAAATACTTAAAAAATACACCGTGGGGGGGGGTGGGGGGGGGGTGATGGAGTCCACTTTTTGATTTTGAAAATCTGGTCACATTAACTTTAACCGGTTATCTTTTCACCAATGGTTTCACAAATTTTCTTATGGTATGATTGTTTTGATAAATCACAATTGAAAATTTAAATCTTCGAGTTAGCTTCGACACCTATTTTCTCCGAGCAGAGCTCGGTCACCCGCTGGTCTTTATAATACAAAGTATAATTAATTAAAAAAAACGATATTAAATGAAGAAATTTAATACACAAACAAGCACGATGCATTTTCTAGAACAAATACTATATAATAAAATGTTACCTACTTTGGAAACATTCATTCAGATTTTTTGACAAGAAATAAATGTACTTTTTAATCTAAATTTAAACTATGATTGCATTAAGTACTAAGTTCTTTGAATAAAATGATATTTAACGCTTAAAATGCATGTGCAATTTATTATTTTTATCATGCTTTTTATGTAAACACACACTAATCATTACAACTCAGGAAGATTATCGAAGAGAAACCTTGTTAATCAAGAAAATAAATCCATAAACATTCGGTAAAATAACTCAAGACAAGTAAGAGGAAAAGTTTTCTAATTTATAAAATCATACTTAATACTTAAAAATAATAAAAATTTCATCCTACTAAAAAAATTCATCCTACTTTCATCCTTCAATCCTACTAAGAATATTAATTTTTTTTCGAATGATTATGTTGTTGAATATATTCGTTTGGAAATGCTTCAAAATGCAACCCATGTAAAAAAATTGATATTATATCTCCACAAATTTAAAGCAAACTAATGTTTAATGTTTTACTGCATAATTTAGTGTTAGTCTAGTAACAATCTGTATAGTTTAGAATAATTGTAGTAACAGTCTAAAAACTGAAAACGAACAATCCGCTAAAATAACAAACTTAAACTTGTTTTTATTCTATAGTGGAGGAAATTGTAAATAAAATTAAATAAATGAAAATGATTTGCATACAGAAAACAAAATAATCTACATGAAAATTGTTTAAACATTTAGATGACATCAAAGAGCATAGGCGATAAAAACAACAACAGCAACATCAAACAGTGAACAAAAACAACAATTTTTGTGAACTTTAAAATCATGCTGTAACATTAATATCGTTTGCATTTCCCACACATATGTCATTTTTAACATTTAGACACAGAACACATCATGCTCCAACATGAAGAATGGTCAAAATGTTCGATTTTATGCAGATTTTCATAGATTAGAATAAGAGATAAGGGTATTTCTTATTTATTATATCGAATTAATTGAGAAAACGAAATTCAATGAATGAAAGTTAGAAAATTAGTGAACTGAAGTCTTTCGTTATAGAAATCTTGTACTTTAAAAGTACTTGTTTTAAATTATATTCGCTTGAGACAAGCTAATTTTTTGATTCTCTCACTAAAATAAAGATCACATGTAGGAAACAAAACTCTTAATTTATATAACTTTGAAGTAATTTTTAGTTATATAAAAGCATAGCGTTTAAACAACGCAAATGGAATTGTCAAACAGATCTAAAAAGTTATTATTTTTTTTGCATTAGTTACTTTATCGAAGAGTTTATGGATTCAGATTTTTCCAAAGTGTTAACGAAAAACGTGAATACCAATAATTTCTTCGCATGCTCAATAAATATCAAAATATACATTTGTATGTATCCGATATTTGTTATTAATTTAGAGTTATTTCAATTAAGAAAAGACTGCTTATAGTATTTGAAGTATGGAACTTAAAATATAATTTTATTACAGAGAAAAGTCTGCTTAACTTTCCCAAAACTGCACTACATCGAACATTTTTTTCAGAAGAAACAGTGATGCAGAGAACGTTTGTAGTGCAAAAAATGTTATTTCGTCCATTAGAATTGAACAAATACCTGAAACAATTCGCCGATTTCCACTACTGGCTGTTTTCATAAAGAGACAAAAGAGAATGCATTTATAAGCAAAGCACAAAGCAAGTTGTTGAAACATAAAACATTATATTTAGTTTTAGGGTAGTACTAACTAATTACAATACACTAGGAAAAATGACTGAGCGTTCAGTTTTTTTAGGGGAATCGTTTGAAATTTAGAGTTTACAATATATTTTTAGGCTGTGAATTTGATTATATGGATAATAGATCAAAAGTTTATTATCACTTTAACCTTTTAGGTCCCAATCAAAATCTTGCACGTATATTCTTATAATCTTAACATACTATTCATACAAGTATATGCTAAAAAGTATGTGTAAAAAAATCATGTTTAACAGTCACTAACGGACACGCCTTAAACTCTAAAAATACACATTTTTGTGCTATTAATGCAACAAAAAGATCGTATCCCTTATTAGCTAACAGATTATTTTAACATTGTTTTTAACGCAAAATTCCTTTAAAACTAACTACTAAAAGAACTTTTTGAAAGTTTAAAGGAAAATTTATATATATTTTTAAGAACTCTAAGATCGTATTGACCCACGTTCAACTTCGTTTTTTTGTATAGAAATAAATATTCATCCCTGCTATCAAAGGCTGAAAACTGATTTGTGAATCTTTTTCTATAGGACCAGGTCAATTTTGCCAGGTCAATTTTGATACTAATAAACGTGTTAATTGTTTGTCGGGAGGTTTTAAAAAATGTTTCCAAATGGGGACGCCAGATCGCAAGAGGTTAAAAATTACATCAGTTGATGCATCTCAAATGTTTATATATTTTACTGATTTTAACTCAACAAGTTAGTTCAGTCAATTTTCCACGCACATTGCGATAGGAAGGGCTTATTTTAGCAGTGGTTCAACTCCATAAAAATGACCCCAACACATTTCTAATGCTTATTTCAATTTTTGTCTTTGTAATAAACGCAATCAGATTTTTCGTTATTTATTTTGGTGAAATATGGGAGTAATATCAATATAAAATACGTTATAACAATAGCCGTATGGTACAAACTTTATTTGAAAAAGCATTTCGAAGTGCTATTTCTGTACCTTTTCTATACCCCCCCATAGTTGTTATGGGATTAATAACAAAAAAAATTTCATTGTTGACAATATGAAAAAAAGTTCCAGGAGACGAAATATGTAAACTAAGATACTATTGATAAGCAACTGAAATAAATAAAATTTTTAAGAAAATTTATTTTATTGCTTTTAAAAACTTAAGAGGTTTGTTGCGACCTCACGAAAAATGGCCAGTAGAGATGCAATCTGATGACATCTCTATTTCTGCTTGAGATTTAACTACTTTTAAAAGATAACATAGGGGAGAGCAGGGGAATCCCGCCACCTCGGGTAATGCCGCCACCCCTTGTATCTCGCCAGCGGTGTGTGTGGGAGGGGGGCTGTGAGCGCTGATCTGTAGCAGAAAACTAAGTAATTTGTAGTATAGACTCTAATGGCCGTGCGATGAGTTGGTGTAAAGTTATTTTAAAAATACGGTTTTTAGTGATTTTCATCTAATCTTGAGCCTTCTGAAATTAAGCGATAAGTGACTGCTATCTCTAAGTTAGATAAATCAGTTATATATTATTTAAAAGAGAAATTATTTGGCTATTTTATCACGTCGTTAGTTTGGACGCTAGACTAACTACCTTTCTTTAAACAAGCCGTCTATGCCATTTTGTCTTACTGGGATAATGCCGCCACATCACTCTGGGGTTATGCCGCCACATGCAAAAGGATGGAGGCATAATCCGTAAAATAGAAATTTCATATATTGGCCCTACAACCTATTAGTTTTTGTTAGAGATGCCACGTATCCGAAAAAGAATAACTGAACTGGTCAAATAGACCAACGGAACTTTAAAAAAACCAACCTGCATAGTTAGCTGCACATAGAAAGTTAATAAAAGAGCTGTACCCTGTATAATTTACCATTCCAAAGTTAATTAAACCTATTTTAGTTCTATATGTATTGCTTTATTATGTAATTTTCCATTTTTTATAGATTATTTGCTTCGTTTATTGATGTGGCGGCATAACCCTAGTGGTGTGGCGGCATTACCCCCAGATACCGGGGTAATCCCGCCACTGTGCGAGCTTTAGAAAAATACAATTTTATTCAGTTTCTATTAAAGATTTAAATTTTAAAAAATCACTACAAGATAGGTTATGAACTTTAGTATGCTATGCTCATTACAATTTACATTAATTGCAACGTAATTCTGCATGAAAATTCAATTTCCCTTAAGGTGGCGCCATTCCCCTTCTCTCCCCTACTGAGAGAAAATTTTGATTGTTTCTCAATTCCATCACCATTTGAAATCATCCGAAAATGTTTGAATGCAACTGGAATAAAAAAAGTTAGACCCAGCGTTTCTATTTAAAAGGAAAAATTATATTTTTGAAGAGAAAATCAATGTATTGAGTAGAAAATTAAAAAAGGGGAAATGATAATTAATGAGGGAAAAAGGTAAGGTAAGGTTAGGTTAGAATTATCGTCACACTAGAGCTACAGGAGGGCTATTAATGAGGGAAAAGGAGAATCAAGAAAAATATATGTATCTGTTGAACATTTGCTCTAAACTGGATCACCATGTAAATGTATTGTAGAGAGGAATGTAAAAAATAAAGTCAGCCATAACTTATATTAAGGACAGGTAAACAAAGAAAGCAAAAAAAGCAAAGCATATAAACATTTTGAAAACTAAAAAAATATAGACCGATAAAATTCATCAAAGCATTTATTTGTGTTTTTCTACAGTGTGTTTAACTACCGTGATTATTTTTTTACAACACTTTCATTTTATCTATGTATTAAATGAAGGGCACTGTTGTAAAACTCATATTCTCTAAAAAATAATTAAGATATGGGTCCGTTCATTGGCGACTCACGGCGTACTTTTAGAAGGTCATCCTCATAAAAAAAATGCGAGGATGGGCGTTTGACGTCACTGTTCCGAGTGTCGTTATTTCGAAGATGATGGAACATGCCCTCGAAATCTGTTTCAAACCTCTCCGTTCACATGTAACTATATTTTTAAGGTTCAGAGTGGTTTGAACAGGTTCTTCATCCTCAGTAATCACTCCAAACAGTGACGATAAACTTTCCGCCCAAGCTCGTGTTTGGGATAGATTATCTGGTTTTGTAATTTGAAAAGGCAGTGGGTGACCATGTCCAATTAAATTTACCATCATCAAAAGTCGAGAAAGAAGGAACTTTTATCTTAGTTTCACTTTGAAGAATGTCAGTTTTTGCAACTACAGCCTTCAAATTAAGCATATAAGCAATAAAACGTTGTTGCAACTACAATACAGATACATTTTTGGCCCCATTCCTTTGTTGACTCTGAATCATTTGTCTTGTTTGTTCATCCTTTAACTATTATTTATCTACCTTCTTTTTGAAAACTGTAGCCAAAACTTGCGAAGACGTTTTATAACTGGACCTCCTTTACGAAAATCTTTTTATTTAAATAAACAACGCAATAGAAGTAACTCTAATGGTTGGCTGCAATTCCTAATGTTATTATTTGCTGACTCTGAACCATTGTCCTATCTGTTTATCCTATCACTATTATTTTCTTCCTTCTTTTTGAAACCTGTTGCCAAAACTTGCGAGGACACTTTATAACTGGACCTCCTTTATGAAAAATATTTTTATCTCAATAAGCATTGCAATAGGAGTAACTCTAAAAAAGTATTCTTGTTAAAACAACTGAAGAGATTAGTGTGAGAGCATCCTAAGGGTTATTTCTGAAAAAAAAATTGAGATTTTCGTGGCAATAAACATGTTATTGCATGGTTATTCCCTCCTTTAAAGATAGCTTAAAAGTAAAAGGGGGGGAATCTTGCTAAGTATATTTTAGTTAGGTATATATTATTTTTGGTTTTTAAAGTTAAGTATATATATTTTTGACTTTTTGTACGTGCCCTTTTTTACGTATTTAAGTGCAAACGAAAAATTTTAAGGCTAATTTTTTCGTTTTCACCTTTTTGTCACTTAGAATGTTCTTCCATTAATCTCTTTAACTGTTTTAATATTTAAGTAAATTTGGTGTTAGGTAAATTAAAATTCTTGAATAAGAGGGAAAAAACCCCATCGAATTAACAGCAATTGAAGCAAGTACCGATAAATAATGTAAGACGATGCATCTTTAAATAGTTTCAAAGTACTTATTTTAAAGAGAGAGGATAGTTGTGAGTGTAAGAGCACCAATGATTATAATCTCATTTGCATTTTAAAGTAAAACAGTTGTGAAATTGAGGCTTCAAGCATTTTTGTCCGATTTAAAACGAGATTTCTTATCTAATGCGACGCAATTGAAAGACCATGCAAATTGTAATTTGGTTTAACAATTTTTTAAGTAAATCTTTAAGTGCAGATTTGATAAATTATAAGAAAAGATGCATAGCTAATATAAATAAAAAAAGTAACTAGGGTGGACTGACCAGTGAGTGAACAGGCCCCAGTGAATGAACAATTGGTAAATACATTTAAAAAATAAGGATTGAAAATCATTCCACTTTATGGATTTGCAACACTGACTTCCTCCAGTCTAATAGGAAGCTATCTGACATATGATTGGTTGTCCTGGTCATTATGTCCTTGTGTTTATTCACTGGCGAATGCAGCATCTTAAACGTTCATTCACTGATTAGTTTACCCTATAAGTATTAATATTGAATTATTCTAGGTTACAAGTCAAAGTATTACTTTACCTCTAGAATGGAATTTATTCAATTTAAATTTACCTGTCCAAATATTGGCTTTGATGTTGAAATAAATATGTATAAGATATTTTGTATACAAATAAACCACTTTATGGCCTTTTCTGTTGTAATTGTATTGTTACATTTAGTGATGCAGGTAACTTAAATAAGGCTAATTTAAATCGAACTAGTTTCTTTTCATCATATAGACTTATGATTACTAACAGATTCTAAGTTTTCAAATTTGTAACACGAGTTCCAATGCCTGTCTGTCGTCATAATAAGAGTTTTGAGGAAATCACACATGCGCAAATAGTATCTGCTATAAAACTTTTTAGACTTGAATTAAATTGAAATTTACTAATAGTGTTTATTATCTTCTTTAAATTTATTTAGCTGTAATAATAAGCAGTGTTATGGTACAACCCTTAATCTCTTTCATATTTACACTCTTTACTATCAGAAATTTAAATTGTGTTTTTTCTTACACTTTAAGACCGGAAAATGCTTATTGACATTACGAGAATGAGTCCAAATAGCTGTGGGACTCCAAAATAAAATGCTTCTGTGTTAATTCAATCGAAATATTTTTCTGAGCTACATTTCATCGGCTTTATTGAATATTTTTACAAACTGTTTTTTTTTTATGTGATAAATGTAGCTGACTAACAAGTCTCTATATCCATAAACCAATATTTTGAAACTGAATCGAATATATTTTTTAATTTTCAATAAAGGATTTTTCACAAAATATTTGAACCCATTTCAAAAGGTGGGATTATAGAGACCCGTAAATCAGCTACATTTATCATATAAAAAACTTTATAAAATATTTCATACATCCGGAGAAAGTGGCTTAGAAAATAATTTTGGTCCATTGAATTAACACGAGGAAGTTTGGTTTGGATACCCGCGGTCATTCTGGCTCCATTCGCCTTTAACCCTTTCAGTCCCAGTGATGCCATTTGGCATCATCACTTTCAATATTTTTTTCAAATTTTTTATGTCCCGTTATGACATCCAAACACACATCATTCGATTCTTCACACTTTGTTCTATCAGACAATATTTTACATTAATCTCAATAGAAGTCAGAACTACTATTTTTTTTTTATTTAGAAAATAGTCAACAAGCGTTTCTCCTGAATTTTCTTTTAAATGTAAGTAATTAAGTAAGATTAAATGTAAGTAATAGATTTTACCTGAATTTCAAGGTAAATTTTCAATGTTGATGTTGAAAGGAAATCTGTTGGTGCGAAAAATTTTTTGGGCATAAAATTATTAAAAAACTTTTCTAAGATGGACATAACTTCCCAATAATGAAATGCAAACATGAGGAGCTCGTTGAGTTTGACTCAGTTGTTGTCGTTGAACTTCTTTTGCTTATTTATGATCTAATCTATCGTCATTTCTTATCAAAGCCTAAGTAATTCAAGAATTTCAAATATTAGGGGTATACCTATGAAATGACCTTAAATAAACAGATGGCACTGCACCCGGGTTAATAAAAGTGTGGAATTGCCCTACTAGCATTTTGTCAGACTACTTTTAACCTTTCACCAGACAGGGGTCATTAATTACTGCTGTGTTTTTTTCCTGCGATAACAATCAGTCCATTACTTTGTCGATTATTGATATAGAATAGAAGGTTTTCTTTTAATATATCATAGACTTTTCTTAGATGACTTTTTTTTTGTTTGATATTAATCGGAAAATCGACTGTGGACTTCAATAACAAGTTGCAATAAATTATTTTCTTGCATTTTGTGTAGAGGATCTAGCGTAGTTTACTTAAACATTACGAAAAATGTACCCTATAATTTAATATGGCTTTAATATAAGAAGTGACAGTTATATATCATTCTTTTTTTGTTTTTTCAAAACTGTAGGTTTTTTCAAACCTACTGTTTTGAAAAAAAAATGTAGATTTTACACAAATTGCAGTGTTATTCAACATCACTTTTTAAAAGTGTACTTTAACTCGCATGAAATATTAAAATTTGCCATTTCAATTTGTTTTCAAATCAAAAAACGCCTAACTTGTGTTTTTATTAATTTGTAAAATATAAAAATTCACTTTATCGATTTTAAAATGGTTCCTATTAACATAAGTGCAAATGCGTTGCTTTGTACTTGTGCAGGTGGATTTAAATTATAAAATGTAATGACGAAAAATTTGTAACAGTTCAGAGGAATTAAAAAAAAAACTTTTGAACTTTTTTTTACATATTTATTTAAAATTCCTGATGGGAAAAAAGTAGTCTGTAAACTTTAAAATTTTAAACTTACTTGGAAATTAACGAAACAAATTAAATAGTTACTGTAAAATTAATGCTAGCAAAAGTCAAATATTTTGTAAATTACTTGGTGTTTAAACACATGCTTTGTTTATTATTTCTTTATTATCAGTAAAAAAATTTATTGGTGCAAATAATAAAAATAAAACTATTTTTGCAAAGTATTATGTTTAAAAAAAAGATGCGGTGAACACGATTACTGTTAATATTATTAAATTTGGAAAACTAACTTTTAATATATTTTTATGCATCATTTCTGTCTTTAGTTAATTTTTTTTGTCCATAAGAAAGTTTTGTGTAGGACATAGTGCAAAAGAAGAAAGAGAAAGCACACATAGGGATCACAAGAAGCAGCAACAGAAGTTTCAGTAGGGGTACGACCAACTAGACAACTTCAGTAACAAGTCCAGAAAAGCTCTCCCGAACAAGAGCGTAGACGGAATTTTTGACGTCACTGTTCCGAGTACCGAATATCGAAAAACTAGTTCGGACGCTTTCGAAACCCTAAAAATATGGTCAGCCGTGAACGAGTACTTCCGAACAGGCTCTTTTCATCTTCGGAACAAAGTCACTCGGAACTATGATGTCAAAATTTCCGTCACCGAGCGTGTTTGAGAGAGCTTCTTTTGTCTTAGTAGTTGAGTAGGCCGTGGTAGGAGGGAAAATCAGTATTACAGTTGAAATCATAAGAACTTACTTTAAGTATCTTATGTAACAAGCTCTTTTACTCATAAATTAAGCGTATAATGTGATATTTTTTCACAGATTAACAGTTTATATATTTAAAACATGTTGATCTGTGTAATTTTGTGTTTGAAAAGAAATTGTAAATGAGGTTTACATGGGTTGGTAATGGGGGGGGGATAAAAAAAGATTTATGGCTTACCCATACGAGGGCACTGTTATCAAATGGAATCACTTACGGCAGTGTTAATTACTTGATAGAAACATTTAAATGTAGAATGATGTTTAATTTTTAATATAAAATCATTCAACTGATTTTTTAAAACAGGTACTTCTTTGAATAGTTTTCTTAGAGATATCTGTTAGTGAAACACGATTTTAACTGTGCCTACAAGGGGTCGCCCACTTAGGCCAATATGGGGTTTCACCAAAAATAAAGAGGTTCTTTCTTGGCACTTCTTTTATAGAACTTCTTTCTTGGCACGACCACATTACCCTTGTTGATCCATACGGATTCCACATTAGTGTGCTACCTGGGTTGGCACCTAAAGCCCTCTTCACTTCTGTAACTGATGCCTAAGACTGGAGCTGGCCCTAGATTGATGGCTACTAAACTACTAAAAAAAATATGGAATTTTTTTGGTAGAATTTTATATATTTTTAGATTATGTCAGGCTGATCTGTAAAATTAAAAAATTAACTCTATTTTGATAAAAGAAACCAGATTGCTTTTGCTCGTATTCTGTCAGTTTAATACGTATGTCAGCAAGGCGTATTGAATGCGTTAAATAGGGTTTTAACTCTTGTATTTATTCAAGATCAAATAATAAGTTCATCAATTGGAGATAAATAAAATGAGCTTCTATATTTGATGGTCAAATTTTTTTGTTGGTGACAAAAGATGACACATAACTTTAGTTTGAGTTTTAGCAATAATGTAGATATTCTTATTTTATTTATTGCAATCCTATACATTATGCATTTTAGCCGTTATTAGAGGATATTTTTTGCATGAACAAGAATTTCAAATATGAGATTTAAACACCTAATTTGAACATGATTCGACTATGGTCTATTTATTAAAAGTAAAGCGCACCTTATCAGCTTTTTACTTTTACAGAAGACGCCGCTTAATGTGATCACGGTTAATGTTATAAATCGTTTAATGTTATCAAAATCGCTCAGTCCCGTCCGCCTATGTCAAAATACATTGAAAAATCATCGTTTATTGTAATCAAATGTTCGTTTATTGTTATTAGTTTAGATGTAAATTTTATTTTCCTGAAATCAATAAAAACAAGAAGGAAAACTTTTTTTATTGCTTAAAGTGTTTCCTGAAACTTACTCTTAGGTGTGCAAAACAAAACCGACGCGAAACACTTTCATAAACATTATGATTATGAGCGATTCGTAAATTACTTGCTTCGAAAGATCAATCGACAATTGATTATTTCTTTTTCAGTTAATAATTAACCTTTTGTATTTTGTATTGTTTTCGAAAGTTCATTATTAAATATGTAACTAACTAGTAATTCCTTCTCTTTGTGTGCATTAATTTCTATTAAATACTATAAAGTTTTACAGCAGCAACTCCTAATTTAAAATTAATTTTTATTTTAATACGCATGTAAAAAAAATTTTTTAGTTAAAACTTTTTTTTCGTGTATTGTAATCAATCGGTTATTGTTATCAAATCACGTTCGTCCCAATGTGATCACATTAAGCGGCGTCAACTGTACTTGAATTCACGGGCTTACCAATCCTACCTCTTGTGTCGTTTCTCAGACATCACACACGAAGGGGGGGGGGGAGTGTTGTTAGAAATTTAGTTTGATTTATGTCCTACTAGAACCACACTTATCACACGTCGCAAGGAAAAGTGGAGTATTGCCTAAGATATATATATACATTTTTAAAGATAATCGTTTGAAAAACAGTCTTTCCATTGCATATTGTTATAGAAATAAAATTGTTTTTTAAATGTTTAGTTACTGTTATACCAATCTATTAGAGATAGTTTGGAGATCTGGCAATTTGCGACTATGAAGATTATTACAGGGTGGTGCAAATAAAAGCGGACCCAACTTGGAGATAAGAATACGACAGAAATTTTGTCAAGTCAAAAACCAATACAAAACAGGCTTGCTAACTGAAGCTATGGATCGCTTCAATCTTAAGCTCAAACAAACGCTTGGAGAAATTATTTGCCGGAAACTACGCTATGGTTTGAGAAGCTAGTTGAAATGAAATATAAATAAGGGTTTTAGAGCTGATACTTCCACTAGTGATTATTTCGGTCGTTATTTATCCTAGAGAATCGGACTATTTTTTTGTTTTTGTTAATTCAAAACCTTCTAAATTGATTGCAAGACACAGAATTTGCATTATGGGACCTCTTCATACAATACGGACTAAGATACGAACTCGCCACTAGTCTATGAGTAGCTCTAATGTGAAGCTAATCCTATCCAACCAATGCAAAAACAGGTTTCTGGCGGCTACAAGAGTTTTTTCGCCAAACATTTTAACGTATTCCTATCTCTAGACCGGGGCCGCTTTTATATGCACCACCTTGTAGTTTCGAAATTGAATGGGAGCGGTAGATGAGTTTGTGCGTGAATAACTGAAGTCTTCTCTCTGAACTAATCCAATTAAAAAAATATAAGCCAAAATATTCACTTTACTGAGTATTTTTCCAGATTGTGGTTTTATATAGTTAATGTAGCTGAACAAAATGTCCTTATAATGCCATTTTTAGAAATATTTTTGATACTGTTATACAATTATATACTGAAATTAAAAATAAATAAATATTAGAACAAATTTCAAAATGTATTATTAAATGAACGTTTAAGTCTGCCGAATTTTTCATATACTATCTTACTACTACTTTCATTCACTATCTGGTATCCATTATGATAATAGATTAATATCTATAAACATGTATTCCTGGAAAATAGGAGAATAAGGGGTGATTTAATTCAGTTATTCAAGTTTATAAAACAGGGATACACGGAGGGCTTAGGTTTTACATTGAATAGCCGGTCAGAAATTGAACAAATCATGCTTTAGAAGGTAGGTAAGAAAACATTTTTACAACAGAGTCGTCAATGAGTGGAATGCTTTTGCTTTACCAAAATACGTTGTGTATTCGAGGAGAGTGGAAGATTTAAAAAAAAATCTCGTTAGCTATTGGAAACTGGTAAGGAATTAGATATATTTTTGTCCAACCATGCTCAACCTCTGACCTGTTGTGGGTCGACAATTTTGGTATTTGTATATCACAACAGTCAGTAAAAATTTTCATTTGAGCCCTGAGTAATTTAGCTTTTTTTGCTACATTGGATAAGCACAGAAGGCTTCGGTTTGGAGAACCGGCTACCGCTCCCTTTCCTCTCAACTCTAACAGTCATATTTGTTCTGTACTACACTTTCACGTGCAGTGTGATATGGGCTATTTTAATGATGGGAAAATGAGTGGGCTTACCTTGAGTTTACGTTTTTAAATAAATGAACTGTAGTATGCAGGGCCCGACTTACAACTTTACACTCTTAAAGCAAAAGAGTGAAATCCACTTCTATCGGAAAAGTGCATTTTCGACACTGGAAAGGATTGAAAATTAACTCAAACTGAGTTAAAATTAGCTCAGAAGGAGTTAAAATCACTTGTTTGGAGTGATCCCGTCGTAAGTATAACTAAACAAAGGAGTGAAATCCACTCCCACGGAAGTGCATTTTCGACACTGGAATGAGTGAAAATTAACTCAGACTGAGTTAAAATCACTCGTTTGTTTTAAGAGTGTAGGGGCCCAGGGCACGAGCAAATTTGGGGACCCCAAAACATACCTCGACAAAATACTTGCTTGTATTTTCCTATCTAATAGTGTTTACCAAAAAAAAAAAGCCGAAGTAATTAGCTTGTAAAGCTCTCCCCAAAATAACTATTTTTGTGGATTGGTTAACTCAGAATTTAAACACAATTTCAAAATAAACTTTTGTTCATCAATTTAATTTTTTTTGTTTACTTCAGAATAAAAAGTTTTGGGCAGTTGTATTGAGCATAAAAGTTCATGAAGACAATTTCGGGGCCACCTTAAAATACGCGTGGGTACGTGGCCCGTTTGCCCTGCTGGAAATCAGGCCCTGATAGTATGTGCTAAGCTTGGTGATGGTGGGGCCGTAGTGATGCAGAAATGTCAAAATTATATAAAGCAAAACAAAGGGTGTAGAAAAGAGTGCAAAGGCTTGAGAGTTTGGTGCAGGACAAAGTACAAGAGAAGAAAGAAAAAGCACACATAGGAATCACAAGAAGCAGGTACAGAATTTTATTAATGTTATGACGTACACAAACAGAGGAACGAGCACACAGGAAATGTTCACATAGAATAACTAAATACACATATAAGTAAATTCAAAAAGGTATTTATACTTTTAATTCAGTTTTAACTGAGAAAAATACATTCTTTTTCTTAAAAAATAAATTTCAATATGCAGTTAACTTTGTTGATAGTGCCTTTTTCATTAACAAGTGCCGGATTAATATTAATTGATTGTCTTTTAAAAAGAGTAAATTGAGATTTTTTTTTAATTATGGAAGAATCTAATAGATTTTAACCTTTAAAATATTTTAAAGATAAAATTATCATTTGTTTTCAAGTTTTATTAAAAACAAGTGCATTAACGGAAATACATATAGTTTTATTGAATGAAATACTGGTATTTTGTTGCAATTTAGTTTCTAAAAATATATTTTGAATAATTTGAAAGCTCTGAAAGTAAAATTTGGTGTGAATTGAAGGCAGAGAGTGCATGGGTAGGATAGAATGGTTAGTGCAAATTTGAATAGGTAGACATGCAGTATTTCTTTCGATTAATTATATAGAACTGTAAGGTAAATTTTTATGGCAAGAATTTTTGTTTGTTATTAACACCCTATGCCTAAAACTGTAGAAGCGGGACACTGAATGGATTTTTAAAATCTTGTTTAATACATTAACGTTTCTGAAATTGTTTGTTGTACCAGATACTATTTTTTGGGACCAATACATTTGAGTACTTAATTGTAAAAGTATTTTTTGAGATATATATTCTGAAAATCGCCTTTCCATTTCGGAGTTTTGGAAAAACTTTTTTGATAAAATATTGTTGAAATTTGAATTGCATACACACACCATATTATATGTTTGATATTGGAAATTTTAAACATTTTTTTATTCGTCAGTTTTAATATTATCATTTCAAAACGAAGTAATTAAAATGATAGAATAGTAGAAAAATATGTAATAAATAAGGAGCAACAAAAAATGTAAACTATTAGTATTCATTAAAAGTCAGGTAAACCGAAAATTTAAGAATTTTCTTAATTAAAGACAATTCTATACAAGTTTTATACCTTTACATCCATTAAGTAACATTTATGTGTCAAAAAAACTCATTAAAATGACATTTGAGAGTTGGTACTTTTAGTATCTTAGGTAATGCAGTAAAAATATCGTTTATAAGAACTAAAACCCGTATACAATTGAAGTTATACGCTCAAACTGTACTTAGACTCTTAAAATATAAAAATATATTTAAAGAACATTTAAAATAAATTTAATTTTGATGTAACGTATTGGATTTGTGGGTAACGAAATATATAACCTTAAATTTGGCATCAATTTGCTTGCATCTAAGCACTATTTAAATATTGTATTAAGTATGTTTATAAGGATTTTGTGTGTGCAACTTTCATGTGTTTAACTCTTATGACATGGTAGAAAATAATTAAAGCAATTCCTAAACATTTAAAACACACTTACATTGCATTTAGTTACTAACAAAGCATGTAACACACGACCGTACCTATATGAATACCATTTTATGCATCAACATGTATTTTAAAAATGCATATTTAAGTAAAAATGTTAATTTATGCATTTGGTAATGCATTTTTACATTTTTATTTTATACACTTATTTTTTAAACGCACATTTGATCTACACACGTAATTTTAAACTCGTTGTATACGTATATTGTAATATATTCTGTCTCTTTTAATTTACATGCATATAGGAGAAGTATTTTAAGAAAAATAGCAATTTATTTCAAATACTTATGTACCGCACAACATGTAATTCATTATTTTTCCCCTGGAAATTTACGTTCTTAAATCAAGGATAACTAAACTCGTAATTTATCACGAAATTATACTGTGTCATGTTTCATCCTACACAACAATTACGCACATAATACGCTTAAATGTACATTTATGTTCCTTATACATCTAAACATTGATACAAAGTATATGCATCTACACAATACATATAACCATAAACATACCTTCAAATATTAAGCATTTTACCTGATCAAACCACCAATAATAATGAAAGACTTAATATCCCTTCACAACCGAAACACTTAAACCAAAACCAGTACTCTTCCCTAAATACTGTGCGTTCCCATAAGGCTCATTTCGAATATTCCAAACGTTCGAATTGAAACTCAGGAGCTATAGCGATTAGACACAATTCACTCAAACTATGTATACATCATACAAACCGATTTACATCTAACCAAATATCCAAAAACATATAAAATGTATAATTTTGATTATTTCCCAAGAACACTCTTAAAACAAAAGAGTGAAATCCACTCCAGTAGGAGAAGTGCATTTTCGACACTGGAAAGGAGTGAATATTATCTCCGACTGAGTTGAAGTCACTCGTTTGGAGTGATGCTGTCGCAGGTTTAACACACAAAGGATCCACTCCAAAAGGAGAAGTGCATTTTCCAGACTGGAGGAGTGAAAATCAATCAGACTGAGTTAAAATCGCTCATTCGTTTTAAGAGTGAACGTTTACAGCTTTTTTAATATTTAGACATTAATTGAATGCAATTGTATCAAATATAGTAAGTGGTATAGTAATGCTACCTTATTAATGCTAAATGTTAATTTTCCCCAAAACATTATACACAACCCAAGAGAATGCCTAATTATCCGACTTTTTTTTAAAAAAATATACGAATAATTATGCTGCAATTATATACGAATATACGATGGGAAGAATAACGTGATGAAAAGGCATTGGACTATCGAATGTAAAATTAAAAACCTTTACCATTTTCTCTGATTTCTAAACTACAGTAAAAATATCGGCTTTTTGTCATAAAAAATATTAATGTTTATTCCTTTAACGTAAACGGCTGATTGAAATGACTCCAGAAAACCATAAATTGGTACAATCACCAGGAAGGGATTAGTTCATGTGTGAAATTCGGAACTTTAGCATTTTAAACATAAGATTTATAGTTAACTAGTTCACAAAAAATGGAATGATCAACAGTTAAACCAAACGTAAAATATTCTTATTGACAATCTCTAACTACACATAATTTTCTCTTCAAATATATACTTTACAAGTTAAACGTTCGATAACTTTTTAATCATTCAGTAGTTTTTTCTATAAACAATCCAAGAGTTATCGAATTTTCAACACAGTCTAAACGCGTGTTTTAAAGTAACATTAACCTACAAAACAGTATTTCAACACAATATATATAGTCAAAGACCTCTCTAATTGCTGGAAACTTTTAGCACGTAGTGACGACTACGAGGCTCATGATTCATTTCTGGATTAATGTTACAAAAAAAAAAATCATGTCTTAAAAATATTAACAGACATTTCAACAATTGAACTATTCCCATAAAACAGACAATTCAACTTTTGGACTATTCCCATAAAACAGACAATTCCACTTTTGGACTATTCCCCATAAAACAAACATTGCAACATTTGGACACACACAAATCCCCATGATCAAAGTAGTGTCTATTCACCTGACGTGGACGCGTGGTCTCCCTGACTGCTGGAAACTGTCAACAAGTACGATGACGAGGATGACGCAGACGACGAGGCATTCGACCTCGTCCATCGTTGGTGCTGGAGCGACGTCAGACTAGAGCTGTTGCTGCCGTGGTCCCTGGGACTCAAGGAATAGTCCTTGTCACCTCGGTCCTTTTTAGGCCCACCTCCGAGGTCGCCCGCTTGCTTGAGGAGTTGGTAGATGGGGTCGACAGCGCCCTGCTGGTTGTTTTCTAAGATACAGGGATGAAAGGCGTTTTGTTTTATGTGGTGTTTGTTTCATATGTTATAATTTATGCGATGGATTCATAGTTTAGTTTGAATAACCGTCGCTAGAGAAGAGTTCTCGTACTAGAGCTATACGAGGGCTATTGGTGACTGCGTCGTAATTTACGATGGATTCATAAGGTTCTGAAGTTGTTGCTTTGATTTAGGTTTTATTTGAATAGAACTCCTGTCTCTAGGGTGACCATATTTGTTTTACAGATTTAATTTTCGGCTGTGGAGCACCTTTAAATTTTCGTAAAATGTATTTTTTTTTGTTTGAAAAGACTATGAGCAAATGAAACTGAGAGTATTTGATCTTTTTTATAGCTAGAGGGCTGAATAACAAGCTAAACTGTACTTCGAAATTCAGTGCACCTGGTACCCTATCTCTCACTCATTTTAAAGTGTGTCTAAAATAAAAGCCGGTGCCAATTAAGATAAATTTTATTATTTTTTAATGCTTCTTGGGGGGGGGGGGCACTATAAGCAATATAGATTTCTGATACATGTTAAAAATATAGAAAGGAGTAATATCAATATATGAAAGTGTAAGCAACTCAATGAATATGAATGAAAGATCATGGCTAATATTGAATTAATTCAACTGTATAGTTAATTTTAATACTGGTAGAACTTTACTCGATTAACAATCTAAAGATATCTTAAAAGATTTTATTAACTACTGCTATTATTGGTATTTACGTGTTTCTCTAAATAAAAGAAGTGTGACATTTAAAGTTGCAGGAGCTGTTGTAAAAAAAAAACTGTATTCTCTATAGAAATCTAGCCAATTTAAGCTTTATTTTACCGGCTCATTGGGTTTTCGAATCAATTTAAATATAAGTTTACTGGGTATACAAGTGTAGTTTTTGTGAAGTGTATTTTCCTATGAAATGCATTTTCCTTTGAACCCCTGGCTACAGAAATCCAATGAAAATCAAACAAGAATTTGTTGATGCACTAAACTAATAAGATTTGCCGCGGTTTTTGGTAGGCGCAAATTTTATAATACTTCCAATGTAAGAAAAATAACAATAGAAAAGACACAACAATTCATTTACTATTAGAAAATATAGTACTAGAAAATATATTTTGAAGTATTTTGAAATCCAAAATTTCGGATGTTTTGAAGTAGTTATTAATAAATATATAAATTCATATTTTCATAAATGTGAACTAGCTATATACCATATAAGAAAATGAAATAAAATTTATGATGAAACATCCACCCGTAAAGTTAAATTAATGAAGAAAAATACAAAAAAAGTTTTGGGACAAACAGAAAAAGAAAGCAAAATGAAAAAAAAGTTCTGCAGTTAGGAATATGGTTAAATAAAAGCAATCTAGCAAAATTATTTAATGAAAGCAAAATGGTTAGAACATTTACATTAATTAATTTTATTAAAATCCAATTTTTTTATAAATTTCAAGGATACCATCAAAATAAACGTGTTAAAAAGTTATTTTGCACCTTTTCTTATTAAAGGTAACATGTTAAAATTATGTTATTATTCTTTTTGTATGGCAAATAAACCTACCTTTAAAATTGGCACTTGCAGTTTTCCTTCGAAAGCTGTTCTTCATAGCTTTATTTTTTTTATATCTGAATGTTAGACCACTCGATTTTTCACACAATTTAGTTTCATTTTGTCCAGTTTGTTAAGTTTTTTCGAAACTTTTCGTTATTTCCAAATCCATATGCGTTGCTCAAAATATAAGTAATTTCTGATGATCACTTTGTCCACAATATCCGTATAAGTTTCCCTTTTTAAGATAACTATGAACTTTTCCTTTATCAAATTTCTGTTGAATGACTTTTCTGTAATTTTTCATTAATTGTTAATTGCGTAGCTGATTTTGTGTGATTTAAATGTTAGTTGTATTATTTTTTGTTAACGTATTATCAATACAGGAAAATAAATGCAGTACAGAAATACATAAGGGAAGGATAAAGAGTAAACACAAAGCCAAGCTAACCTACCACAAAAAGCAACACTATAAATCAACACAAAACATATTGCACATGCTAAAGTTTTACAGGTAGTTTTTAAGCGCAATGTAAGTATAGGTAATGTTAAAATATTGAGCCTTCAAAAGCGAAACAAGTGACAAGCACAGTTTCTAATAAACAAACAAACACAACTAAAACAATCACGAAGAAGCTGAAAGATTAAAAATAATGTCTAATAAATACATAGTGGACAACATTTTGTTTATTTTTCAAACATAAACTTAAGTGTTATATGCAAACGTTTCTTAAAAATAAAATAAAAATGACATTGTCGTTTTCTTCCCCATTTCAATATTAGATATACAATTTAAGATTACCTCAAATATATGTAGACATTATTAAATTCGACAATCATTTCTTGTAATTTTACATCTCTTAAGTCTTATTTTTTACTTTGAAAACCAAACTTTTTTTGTTATAAATTTTTTAGTGCTTATAATAATTAAAAGAATCTACAGGTAGTTCTATAACAGAAACTGCCACGTTAAATCGCTTCCACACAAAATTCGTGCGTCTAAAAGCCCACCGCAGCATTTAGGTTTGTACTAGACTTTAAAATGACCAAATTAGCTAGTTTCAATTATTAATATTTTTGAAGTTCAATGATTATTCAAGGTTTTTAAATTTAGTTGCATTTCAAAATAAAAGATAATGCATCGTGATTTTAAATCGAAGTAAAACATTTTATATCAACTTACAACCACATTAAATCTATAACGTTAACATTGTAAATTCACAAAGTAATTTATAAATACCATTTTAAGAACGAAAAACAACGTATTTAAAAGATTAAAAACAAATAATTTGTACTGAAACGCCATTATTCATTAATAAACGTGTTGTAAATGAAAAATTAGTGATAATTATTAAAATTAGTGAAGAATTATAAGTGACAGACAGACTGACGTAGCTGTTATATTTCCAATTTTATATAAAAACTATTTTTTCTCCATTATAGCTTTTACGCTATAAACGTAGTGCTTAAGCAAATTAGTTAATTATTTAAGTACATAAAAATGCATGATTACATGCACATATCGGTGCGTTATCGAATATCAGATACTCATATTGTACGCTATTACGTGCTGTGACGGGCCACAAAAAAATTATTTTTAAAAAATGTAATACACATGATCTTTTTGTTCATTGCTTATTTGTTACTTAACATCCCTAAAACTTGGGACTATAGTCAAATGAGTTTATAATATATAATGATAGGAATTTTTAAAAAAATTATTTCCCGATTAAGAAAAAAATTAATGGAACTAGAGTCTATTCAAAATTTATTATTAAGAGTCATTAAATCTAACGCTATTTTAAAAGCATTTTAAACTATTTGTAATAATTTAGATCCTAATGCATTTGATAGGTTAGATTTGAACTATCGTCGCACTAGAGCTACACGAGGGCAATTGGCGACGTGTGTCGTATTTTTTAGAACCACAGTCAAGTGACGAGCCGACACCCGAATAGGCACCCAACGCAACCGTTAAGGGCAATATCGTACGAAGCGTTAGGACTTTGAAGGATATTTAATGTGCACTCCCGTACACGGGGCATTATTCGTCAGACATTTTTGGCTGCACGGGCCGTTTATAGGTCGGCAGTTATTTTGGCGATGCCCAGACCCGAACCTGCGACCTTTCGCATGATAGGCGAGTGGCACTTGATAATAATTTGGAGTCCCTCAACAAGTTATAATGTAATAAATCTTAATGCCATATAAAATGTATAGTACAATAATTAACTGTTATCTCCAAAACCATTCTACAGAAAAAAATCTGTTCCTCAACGTACTTTCGTCCTCTGGTTCCGGAATTGATATTTTAGTTTCAATCTCGGAGGTCGACTTCTGCCTCCTCAGCAACTTTGTCTTAGGCTGAAATGAAAAAAAAAAGCATTTTTATTACATGCAGTGGAAGATGCGCATATTTATTTCCTTTATTCTCTACCGCATACTGTTACCGTACGAAGAGTACACGGGAAAATCCGATTGATTTTGCAGAGAAGTTTCCTTAGCAGGCCACTTTGGCGATGATAGCGAGTGATCGCCTAAACTTGTGTAAGGAAACCCGTTCCTACCACAGAGATCATAGTTAAAGTAATTGAGTGGCAGATCATGTGACCTCCAATGCTAACGGCGGGACGCGCAAGGAGCTCCCAGAAGAGCACCAATGAAGCCAGTGTTGTAGGTCATCTGCCACTCTTATACTTTAACTACGATATCTGTGGTTCCAAGCTACCAAGATTCAGGCGATTGACGATCCCGACGTTTGGACTAAGCGAAGAAGAAAGAGAGAAACCGGTTTTCTGCCGCCAATGTAAGCCAAATAGACAATGCGGGCGTCCGCCTAATAAATCAATCGGTTCTTCCCGTATACTCTTCATATGGCAACAAGTAACATAATCTACTTTATTCTATTAAAATATAGCTCCCTCTCGACAAATCTGTTTTCTTTCATCTATTACATTCCATTTTGAAGTTTTAGGTACTAATAATCCTCATAGATGACAGTAGTAAAAGTTATTTAAAATTGTAGAGTGAAGTAATAAACTGTTTGAATACTGCCAAAGACGTAATTTCACAAGTATTTATATTAGTACTAAATACAAATTGTTTTGAAAAAAAATTATAGTTCAAGAGGGTTATTTTAATTATTTAGTAGTTTTCTTGTCATTCCTATCAAAATTGAAATTTCGTAACTGGTTTTTACCATATGGCAAAATTTTAAATATTGAAATTATTTAAATTCTAATGCAATTAATTTTTTTCAGTGTTTCTCCCATAATGAATGAGTATTGAAGATACGAATATATTTTTTCTGGATGAAAAAAAAAATCGTGAATTACAGGGTTAAGACCAAACAGCAATTTAAAACGTTTCTGTTCTTTCTTTCTTTTTTTTTTTTTTAAAGACGTTTTTCTCAAAAGAATCCAAAGAGCTCTATTTTCTAAATGGATGTTAAGTCACGTATTTTAGCTTGTCGCTTGGAAATATCGAACAAAGATACTATTTTACAACACAACCAAAGTTAAAATTGAGTGTTTTTGTTCATTTTTTAAAAATAAGTTTTCACTTTCGGATCACGAGAAGGCAAAAATTTCTAAAATGGTTTATTTTTGTTGCTAAATCACGTATTTGTTGCAGTCGACTCGAAACTCGTGAACAATCATATATAAATACTTTTTATTTGGGCTACTCAAGCTTAAAATAAGAAACTCATCCACTAAACGCGTAAATACTTTTGAATTATTGATTCTTATTTAGTAAAAACTTAATATATATTCCCCTATTTCAAGAAACGAAAAAATCCAATCTCTATTTTACAAAACCCGTAATAACAAACCGTGGCATCTTTACTATTCATAGATTCAACTATTGCGCCAGATTTCAAATTGTTTCCAAAGCATTAGGTATGGAAGAGGTGAAGAAAACTCTTTCAATTCTGTCCACCATTCATCACAATACACTTAGCGTCAGTGAAAGTATTTTGCATTGGAAGATTTTTTTTCTGCATATTTACAATCAAAAGCAAATTTTTTTTTTATCGAGGTTGAAAGTGAAAAAATGATTTATGTATTGTGTGCAACATTCATTAATCTCTAACCCGAATTTCATGTCCTTTGTTCATTTACAGTTTGTAAAGATTTTAAAATCTCTAGTTCTTATATTTTGGATTTACTAAGACTTTTATGTTAATGGTAACGGATAAACTGTAAAATGTAGTTTTCATAATTTTTGTAAATAAAAATTACGTGTATAATTCTATTAATTGAAGGATTTTAATTTTCTAAATGAAGAAAATTTTTCTTTCTGGTTTTAATAAGGGTTTAAATGAAAAATTTGCAACATATTTTTAAAACATTTGTTTTACACAATTTTACATTAATGTAACTCTTTCGTACAAGAAATTTGTAAAATAAGGCAAGAGTGCGATATTTTATTTTAAAATCGAATATTTAATTGAATTCTAAAATAAAAACAGCTTATAATATGAAACCTTTAAACGATGCACAGTATTTTATACCAGGTAGAAAACTTTATCACGCTATATTTATGGTAAAGACTACATTCTATTGCAAAACTATGTAAAGTTAAAAATATTAATGCTCACTTGACAAGACCCAACTACTTTTTCTTGGCACTCTGAGTGGACATTTAATTTGCACAACTTGCATCGTAGTCCTTGCCTAGAATGGCCTAAATATAAAGAAATATAGATATAATACCAAATAATGCATTTGTCATTTTTTTACATATTAATACAGAAAAAACAAGCATAATCGTTAATAAATTAAAAAAAATCTCAGAAATTTTATTTGTTTTCTACAAATCAAATGATTAGAATTAATCAGCATTTCTAAAATTAAAAAAAAAATCAGTCAATGCCGCTCCGGGCTTTTTCCGGGTATAAATTTCGATATTATGCTACTGCGATTTTCTCCAATTTTTCGATATCACTACGTGTACTTCAAACATAAAGCGAGTATGCAGGTGTAAATAGACAAAACTCGCGCGGACAGATGAAAATACATTTTACATCATCCATGTGAATTTGTAGCATGTAGTGTTTGGAGTATTTTATCAACTCACTGCAATGGTAAATTAGAGGTTTTTTTTTTAAAAAGTGTATATCGACGCATGTATTTTAACTTAAATTTAGATTCGACAAAAATTTTCAGCTTACCTCTGAGTATTTCTTTACACTGATCACAGGCGGTTATCTTTTTGTAGGTGTATTCCTGAAACACGTGTGATATGTCCAGGGTTCCTGGGGCAGCTGACAATGGACGACATCCACTCTTGTTCTTGTCCTTTTCGTTCCTGAGAAAAGAACATTACACTACTCTTAAAACAAGCGAACGATTTTAACTCGGTCTGAGTTAATTTTCACTCATGCCAGTGTCGAAAATGCATTTCTATATAGGATTTCACTCCTTTGTTTAGTTAAACCTACGACGGGATTACCCCAAACGAGTGATTTGTACTCCGTCTGAGTTAATTTTCACTCCTTTCCAGTGTCGAAAATGCACTTCTCTTATATAGGAGTGGATTTCACTCTTTTGTTTTAAGAGTGTAGAGCTAGCTTCACAATGGGTGATGGACCATGAAACAATATTCGTGAGAGACACAGCCATCCAAAGTGCATTTATGATTTTTTAAATATTTTTTCCCCAAAATTAAAATTGATAAAAAAAGAGTAGAATTTTTTCTCTGAATAATAAAGAATTCCGAAATTAGTGGACTTTGTTTCAGTTTCTCTAAAGCAAAAAATGTTCTCAAAAATTCAACTATGATAGGAAATGTTAATATTTGGTTTTGTTCGAAAAACTTCTTCAGAATAAGGTTTCTTGGAAGAGTGAATATTAAGATTTTCATTTGGTTTTCCAAACCGGGATTGATGGAATTATTGTTTAGTTAAGTTTGAATTATCGGCTCACTAGAGATACACGAGGGCTATTGCCGACAGGCGTCGTAATTTAGAACCACAGTCAAGTTACGTGCCGGCACCTGAGCAGCACCCAACACAACCGTTAAGGGCAACATCGTACGCTGCGTTAGGACTTTGAAGGTTAATTAACATGCACTCCCACTACACGGGGTATTATTTGTCCGACATTTAGGCTTCACGGGCCGTTTATGGGTCAGCAGTTATTTCGGCGGTGCTCGGACTCGAACCTGTGACCTTACGTATGCTAGGCGAATGCCTAACCGACTTGGCTCCCCAGCCCACTGATGGAATTATTGAAGGGACGCATTACTTAGCGCTAACAAGTCCCAACTTATAATTATTTTTTCTAATGTTAGCGCCGTTTAAAAGAAACTTTTAACATACTTTGTAAAGAATTTTCCGACGTTATTTAGTTTAAAAAAACGAAAGCATATATAAATGTAAGGCATATTCTCAACTGGTTTGTTGTAGTATATCTATGAGTCAGGAAAACCATTCGCGAGGCATAATTCATTTTGTGCGTCCTACAATTAATTAGTAAACGTTATATATCAAAAATTCAAGTCATTAACATTAAAGTACAGATTTCTAAGAAGAGTTATGTGTCTATGTAACACACGCGCACATGAAGCATACTTAAAACCTCTTTGACAAATGTCTTTTTAATTTTGTCTAATGATATTAAAATCCTTATGGAATTATGTTGGACATTTTGAAGACAAAATGCGTCACTTTTGGCGAAAGTGTGCTGTGTCAGCAGGATACAGCTTTATCGTGAATATTTTTTCCACAAAATACAAAACAAAGCGTATATATTCACAAATAATTCTGAGAACAGGTTAATTTTAGCTTAAAACCAAAGCTAAAAATATCAATATTCATTACGATTTCAAAAGGATTTGTTCTAATCCTCATTAAGTAGTTCTTTGCATACTTAACAAACCCTAATGCCTATTTAATGAGGTCCAATTACGTTACACTTTCTTGTTGATAGGGAGATAATAATTTAAGACAAACTTTTGTTAGAAGTTTTACTTATATTCCATGTACGAAATGATAATTTACCACTACGATTTTCGTTTCATAAAGTTTTTGAGAACTCTTTAGAGGAAAGTGACAAAAACCAGTCGAAGATTCTCTTACTTTTCGGATAAGCTGGTGGTACTGGCAGTTTTCAGCTTGAGTACAGCTTTCAACCATTTATTCTTCCCCGTACCGCTTCCGGTACTGATGGTAGACTGTTTCCTTTCTTTCAGGTGGTTACCTTCCATTGGGTACTCGCCTTTCCCTGGAGCAAATAGGTCCAACTGAAATGAAATGAATAATTTTTACTGAAACACTTGTATAACATTTAAGACGAAACAATTATTTCACACACGCGAAACTAACCTTATCTGCCATTACTTTTCAATTTTAATTTAAAGTAATTTGAAAATAAAATAGTCCTGAAGGAATATTAAAAAAACTAAAAAATCCTAAAATAAAGAAATTACATAACATAACATATAGTCATATAGAACATATAGTCATACAAATTTTCGCGTTTAACTTGATGATTCATGTTTTAAAAGGCGTTCATTGAAATTCTACATTTGTTAATTATTATCAACTATTTCGCTAAGGAATACTTTGTTACTTCGTAACGAGCAACATAATTTTTGAAACCTTAATTCGCGTCTTTTATTCGCAACATAAGCATCACCCGGGTTAAATATAATTATTAATGCATATTTGCATTGAAAAATATTTTTATTTGTAAAATTCATAATTGGATATTAAAAATAGTGAAAGTTGTCCCTGGTAACCTGCTGAGAATAAGCAGAAAACTTACTCTAATACTCTTTAAAAATTGAAATAAATAATGTGTAAAGATATAGATTTTCCAAAAGTTTAGTTTTTGGTTGATTAGATAAGCAAAAATTTGGGTGTTGGGTGACATGAACTTCTTTTTAAATGCATTTTTTTTCAAAAATATTGTTATGATAAACCTGAATTTTTTAAAGAGCTTACAGTGATCTATTAACAAAATTGAAAGGTTTCATTTTTTCCAATAAGTTAAATTTCTATTTATCAAAAAAAAAATCTAAATAAAATTTCAAATATATATATTTGAAATTTTATTTAGATTTTTTTATAAGCACATTCATACATTGAAAAAAGTTGTGATAGAACAACACATAGGCTATCGAAAAATTCCTATTTAATGTCGGAATACGGTCAAGTGACGAGGTCTACATCGGGGAAAGCAAAAAACACATCCTAAGAGTAACGTAACTGTTGAATGATTAAATTTGTTAAATTAAAGTAATTTATTTGCAATAAATAACAATCAATTGGCTTTACCTGTGCTCTAACAGCCGAAAGATGAATATGAGCTACTTGTAAGTCGAACTTCTTCAAGCTGACGTCTTCTTGTAATTCATTTGCTTTGTTAAATAAGCATGACTCTAAGCTCCTGAAAACAGATAGACATAAAAAAAAAGTGAGTGCACAATTTCTCACATTTAAATAAATTAAGAATATATATTTCTTTTAGAAGTTTTACTTATAAAGAAACAAATGGTACAATAATGAATATGTTTGTAAGGCATAAATTGTTGGGAAAATGTTCTCATCACCAACAAAATTGAGCTTACACAAACAAGTTTTAACAGTTATCTCTTAAAAAATCTTTAGATTAAAGAAAAACTCAAAAATATTTTAAATAAATCAACAAAAATCATTAAGGTATGTTACTGTCTGCTAAGAGAACAGTAAAAGCAAAACATTGGTAGTATATGTAGTATGAGGCAGAAAAAGCAGTATAACCAAAATACCTGCAGTATAAGACAGAAAATGCAGTATAATAAAAAAATGTTTTGTTGTGTTTTTCTGTTTTATTTGGAGACCTTAATTTTTCTTATTCTTATTATTATAGATTTTCTAAAAGAAGTTAAAGATTTACCAAAATAGGCCAATACTCTACGTGTAAATTTAAAAAATTTAGTTCACAGAAATAACCATAGTACCTTCTCTGTAATCTTTCCATAGATTCTACCGCTTCTTGCAGCTGTTTAATCTGACCTTCCAAGATGGACACGTCTTGCTTCAGGGTTTGAGATCGGTTCGGAAGCTGAGACAACCTGTCTATCACTAATTCATCTCTCAGCAGCATGCCCGGTTCCTGGAAATTAGAAAAGTTATTTTAGAGTGACAAAGGCAATACATTCTTGAAAGCAAACCCACTACCAGAATTACCAGCACTAAATAGTCCAATGTGGGATCACCAATGCCGATAATTATTCCAAAACATGTAAATGCAACAATTTGTATAATCAAAAATAATTAGAGTTAGGTTGGAACTCGAACTGTTTTGTTTATTTTCAAAGAACTTCAAAGTTACAACAAAAACCACCCTATTTAATTAGAATAAAATTTGTAGCTCACATTTATCTTTTATGCCCAACGTGTTTTTGGTAGGAAATTTTGTTTGAATTCTAGTAACAAAACATCGTACGACATTCGCCATGTAGAGCGGGTAATACGTTTTTTTTGACGAGTTCAGAAAACTTAGATGTGCTCATTTCTATCCATAAATTAGCTAAATACCGATCTTCTTTTATTCAAATGGGTCATAAATAATTAAAGACAATTTTTTTGATAGAAGCTATTTCGTAAATGCCCAGTTTGTTTCAGAACGAGGTTGAAAATAATCTTGTTACAAATTTGACCAGGCTCAACACGGCCTACTCCACTACTAAGGCCGAAGAAGCTCTCGTAAACACGCTCAGGGACGGAAATTTTGACGTCATAGTTCCGAGTGACGTTGTACCGAAGATGACGACAACCTGTCTCGAAACCTGTTCGGAACCACTCGTTTACGACCGACCACATTTTTAGGGAATACGTCCGAACTAGTTTCTCGATCTTTGGCACTCGGAACAGTGACGTCAAAAATTCCGTCTACGCTCATGTTTGGGAGAGCTTCTCTGGCCTTGTTATTGAAGTTGGTCGTGGCTCAATGCGTTTAGATTGCCGATAAAGAAATTCGATTTAAATTCCGTTCTAACAAAATAATCTGCGATTTTACCATCTGTGCCGGGTCGTTCTCCATGTAGGGCGGGTTGTAGGGGTGCTTGGTGACGGCGTGGGCCAGCTTTTCGGCACTCAGGGACCGGATGAAATTGGCGAGGTCGCTCTTGGTCTTCACGGCCTGTGCTGCAGAGGCGATGTTCTCGTAGTGGTTGGCCTGCTCCCGAGACTGTGGAGGGAAAAATGGCGAACTAAAGCTTGAGTTTCTTTAATGCGAATGAGCCCGGTTGAACGCGGGTCTCCAAACCAAAATGCATCTGTGTTATACCATGCAATTTTATTTCATAAGCCCCATTTCTCCGGCTTTATTGAATATTTTAACATTACTAATGGTTGGGTAATATGGTAAATGTACTCTCCGCGCCACCCTAAGTTGGGTAAAAACAAAGAGTAAAAAGGCAAGGGATAAGCGCGGTTGGTCCGTTAGTTGGAAACTCTTGTGATGTAATGTTTACATACAAAATTATCTGAATACAATTTAACCAAAATACACTTTACATTATGATAAAATTGATAAATTGTCTCAATATTGAAATCTGACTTTAAAACGAAATTTAGGTTGGCAAGGAGTGTAGCTGACTTACAGGGCTCTATAATACCACTTTTTCAAAGGGGATCATATATATTTTTTCAATTTCCAATAAATAATTTTACCTGAGGTATTTGATTTTTTTTAAAAGTAGGTTTATAGAGACATGCAAGTCAGCTACATTTATCAGACAAAATAACCATTTGTAAAAATGTTCAATATCGCCGAAGAAGAAAATAAAGACAGAGTAGAAAATATTTTTTTATTGAATTAACACAGATGTACTTTATTTTTAAGACCCGCGGTCACTCCGTCTCATTCGCCCATAAACCTTTTCCAGCAAGTAAAATGCGATTTAGAATAAATGGGAGGATGATTCATTTAAGAATACGATAATCGGACTTATGCATGGAATTTTGAAATCTAGACAATTATTATGGAGCATTCTAACAGATTAAAGCAAAATAAGACACCCCTTTACTAAAAATAAAAACCAACTTTTCAACCTTAATTATATTTTAAATCTTTAAAAATAATAACTTGATATAAGACAGTTTTAGAGTTCTTATTTATCTAACAAGCACCTTGAACATAAAATTTTGTTAAAAACGTATCGTTTATATCGATTATGCCATTGATTGATGTGATTTGATGGCAGCTTTCTATGTTACATTTATCACATGTATTGAAATTATTGATTATCAATTACCCAGCTATTAAATGAAAGTTCGTTTTTTTTAAATAGAAAATCTTTCTTCTTCAAAAGAGAAACCAATAAATGAAAGGTAGTATTTAAATTTATTTGAGCAAGAAAATGCTCAGTTATAAATAAATTAAGAAAAGCTTGTAGATTTTCTAGATAAAATTGAGCGAATATTTAAAAGAAACTAAAGACAAAAATTTTAAACGAACATCACTCAGAATGTGGAATGCTATTTAGCATTTATTTGCTTTTAAACTTAAGTTCTAATTAACTCAAAGAAAAATTTGCTCTCGAATAATTTTCGTTAGTTTCTTTACATTAAAGGAGCAATTTTGAGCTTTTTTTTAGGTTTTTATTTTTCGAATAAAACTTCTAACACGTGATCGAAGAAATTTTTTTTTGTTCAGTAGAAGTATTGTAATAGATAACAATAAGTTCTGAAAAAACATGAATAGCCGACATTTCTGTTATTTTAATACTTGCAGAAATTCGTCTACATGATTGACAGATTAAAGTATAAATTATAAGTTTCTGATCTCATACCTTTCTAACAAAGCAAATAATTAAAGTTAGATGGCTATAACTGGCTATAACGGAAGTTAAAAGAGATTATCAAATGACAGATGGATAGAAAAACTTTCTCAATGAGAGGAGTACGTTTTGACAACTCGGCACCGTGACTAGGGATGTTTGGGTGCGCCAAATAAATGCAAAGTTGCAAAAACGTCAACGTTTATGACGAAGTGCAAATAATTTTTTTTATCTAATAATAACTTTTTTGAAACAATTTTTTCGAAACAAAAATTTTATAAATGCAACCAGTTTGCAATCAGTTCTCTGCAACCTTAGGAGTTATGACTTAACTCTGAAATAAAAAGTTAAATGCAATTTATTTAACTTTGACAAACACAACTTGATGTAACAAATCCCTCTGAAGCATAAATCAGTGGTTCTCTTGGAGAATGGTGCTACATTGCTAATTAATAATTAACGGAAATTTTCCCTTTCAATAAAGTTTGGTAGTGTTTTAGAGATAAAAAGTTAAGTGATTAATTAACTTACTCTCGAAGTAATGTGTTTGATTTTTTTTCTACGCATGATTTAATGAATCTTAAAAGTAATTAAATGCAAAAAATTTAGAGATTTGGGTTCATAATATTTTTTTAATGTTGAAACCCTGTAAAAATTATAGTTAAACTAAAATTAAATTGGATGATTTAGAGACTTTCATTATTATAGAAAACTAAGTGAAACACTCAATTTTATATCATTAAAAGAAGAAAAGTAAAAACGCATATTCAATTGCGATACTTATGTTTGTTTTTGGCTTTTTTTATGTTAAATATTTTTTTATTGAATTTAACTTTCAGGATTCTTAAAACATTATTTAAAAAAAAATAGCATCGACTGTAATGTGCCACACTTATTTTTTTTACTTAAATGTTTAAAATTATTCTTTCCCGGGCAAATTAACAAAAATCTTTTGATTCACGTTTTGTAGACCTAAAATACCTGGTTCTAATGATCTGTTTGACTTACTTTGTTAACAAGCATGTCAGATGCTGATAGAATAGCTCCAGATATTGTGTCAGAAAGATCAGTATATACATCTTCCAATTCCTAACAAATATAAGAACAAAAAACATTAAAATAAGTTTTCTTATTAAAAATTAGTTTATGGTAAATGTATTATTTAAGGTAGGCGAATACCCAAAATTTCCCAAAATTCTAAAATTTTTACTATTGTTTTAATCTTTTCCAAATTTGGCATAGTGATTTCAAATATAATGAATAATACTATTTAGGCTTTTGTTTTTATTTAAATATAATTTGTTTATTTTAAACGGTGTTTTTCTACTAAAAAAGAGGTTTACGCCAACAAGTCTACCACATTGAATTTTCAACCTATGAACATTTATTATGTGTTAAATTCTTCGTTTTGAACTGATACATGCAATGACCCTCTAGAGTTACATACAAATTACAAGAAAAAAGTTATTAAGAAAAATGTTATAAATTAACCACAAAAAAAGAATTTTTTTTCGATTCTTACACTTGGACATTAAAAAAAAACTTGTATATTTACACCAGATGTTAGAGGTTCATGGCACAGATATATATTGAAATAGCATCTGTGAAAAATTTCAGGTAAATTAATGTAAAATTTTTCATGCTAGAAGTGTTGGCGTAAACCCTTTTTTTTAGTTGAAAAACACAGTTTAAAATAAATCAATTATATTTAAATAAAAAAATTTACATAAAAAGCATTGTTCATTATATTTGAAATCACTATGAAAAATTTGGAAAAGATTAAAGTAACAGTAAAAATTTTAGAATTTTGGGTATTCGCCCACCTTAACTATGTGTATTATAAAAGTTTTAATAACTATTATTCCAAATTGGAAATTCCTCAAAAGGCTTTTAATTTGAGTTTTGGTGAAGCGTTAACTTTTCAAAAAGTCGCCGAATTGGAGACTGCGATACATTTTGCTTCTTAATAGTTTTTCATGAGTTAACATTGCACTGCTGGAAATGCTTTGTTTCTACAATATCTCTAAAAAGCCTCATCTGGATTGTCATTTTATATTTGGTGTAGTACCAGTACATCATTTTTACTAACATTTAACTTACGAACCTAAATTCACAAAAATTGTTTTAATACAAAATGTTTCCGATTTTTAAAGTTTTCTCTAGAAGAATCTCATCTGTTAGTTTAAAACTATAATATTGTCAAACTATTTTTTTTAAAATTGTAGTTTAAAGCGGTAATTATACAAAGTTTACCTCCAGCAACTTGGGTAAGGTCTCCCTGGAGTAGTGCTCGAGCATCCCGTTAGCTGCGTGTAACTGCTGCACGTACGCATTGTGCATGTCATAATACTCGGCCAGCTTCGTGTGACTGCGGTGAGACAGCAGGCCGTTGTACGCGTCCGTGTAGTCCTGGTGACACTAAATAAAAAATATAAACATAACATAAGGTTGACAAATGACAGTGATTGCGCCCTCTAGAAGGGAGAGTGTACACTCTAAAAATGAATGCTCAAAAACGACGAAATTTTCCTTAATTTTGACGATTCCGTTACTGGCAAATGCTCCGAGTTTTCGTTTCCTCAAAGTGAGGAAAATTGAATCGTCATTTTTATCAGGATTTGAATGTCGTCAAATCTAAAGAAATATTTCGTCATTTTTAAGCATGTGAGTACAACAATGAGATTCAGTTTCCTCAAAATCAAGATACAGACTCGTCAAATCACGATCGTAAAAGTGAGGATTCGCGTTTACTCAAAAGTCACGCGATATTTTGACGAAGCAATCCTCAAAATTAACGAAATGAGGATTGAGGATTCATGAATCGTCAAAAATGAAAGTTATTTCTGAGAGGGTAGGCCTTATTGCCCATTACCCAGCTCGCCAGAAGAGACAGTCACAAGAGTCACACAAAGAAGGACGACACTAACACATAGACAAATAACAACATTTATTGACGGTTGCAAACATCCATGCCTGACCGGGATTCAAACCCGACCCCAGCAGCTCCAATGGCCAGCATCCTAACAATTGAGTCAACGCACAGTGCGGCGTGTAATGGACAAAAATCGAAAAAGTGACTTTTTATTTGAGAAGTTTACCGAATATATTATCGATCTAGGATAGTCATAGTTTCCTAAAACGGTATTTTTATGTCCAAAGTAATTGTAACAAAAGTGTTAGAATCACTTAAAAAAAGATTTTATAGAGCGGTAAGAAAAATAGAGTTACGAAATTTATATAGTTTGTACATTTTTAAGAATCTTTGAATATATTAATTGGTTGAAAAAGATACATTAAAATATGAACTTTTCAGTGGATGGAACAAATTTTATATTTATGCAATTTGTATACTTGAAAATGAAGTTTCAAAACCCATTACCATTTTTCATCTTTAAAGTGACATACAAAAAATCCCCCACCGACCCCCACTTAGCCACTTTGTATATAATGTCTTTAAACTATTTTAATTCAAACATAATAATTTTTAGCTGCATCCATCTGCATCCCTATTTTTAGAGAATTTTTAATTAACGCGGCGCAGTACATCACATAACTAGATTTCAACATGTTTTGCAACGCAGCCTCTGAAATTGTATTATTTAGCTCTTTTTTCAATAAAGCGACATATTAATGAGTATTTCAAACACATACTGGTATCTAGACAAGTTGTAAAAAAGGAGCGCAATGTTAAAATTAAATATATACGGTCATTTTTCATAATTTTCTACCAAATAATAAAATTTTAAAAGGGCAAATAACTCAGTTAAAGAAAGTTACATGCTTATACAACCGATTCATCATCATTTAAAATAAAACAATCACTACTAACAAATTGTTTTAAATAAAAAAAAACCAGATGGCCACCTAAAAAAACATCGAGTCGAACGAAGAAGTGACCTAGAAAATAATAAATAGTTCTAATAAATTTGTGGAAAAAACTAATTTTTACTAAAAATTCACAAACCTATTTTTTAGAGTTTTTAATCATACATTCAAAAATAATTTGAATATGACATTTATTTTCGCTATATATGTTTAAGATGTCGTTTGAAATGTAGCCTATAAAATAATACACTGCTCAAAACAATTAGGGGAGCACATGTTTTAAACCCTTTCGCTCCCAATAATTCCTTTGGGAATCATCAGCTTGTGATTTTTTTCTGACTAAGTTAAATTCGCCACTTATGTATCGTTAGATCGAAGAATAACGTATTTTGAAGAATTTAATATTTTTTTTATATTAATAAAAATATGAAAAATATGGTAAAATAAATTTCACTTTAAAACAGTTTTAGAAAATAAATTGACCCTAAATTTTTCATGCTTACATTTTTTAGATGTTTAAAAATATATTTCAACTATTTTTAACAAAAAAAGTTATGAAAAAATTATTGTTATAATTTATTAAAAAGTTATTATTCCATTTCCCCCCTTTAAATTTAAGTACTAAAAACTTAAGATTTTTTTCTCCTGTTTTTTACTATTTCCTTTCGAATGCATAGTGAACCTATTTAACAAATTTTAGATTTATAGGACAAAAATTAAAAAGTTGGGAGGGAAGTTATAGTTGGAATTAAAAAGTGCTCCCCTAATTGTTTTGAGCAGTGTAAGTGATTGCAATAAATTTAGAGAAAATAGATCATTTTTATTAAAATTTCACAATTTTAATTTTTTTGAGTTTTTGATCATACAATTAAAAATAATTTGAGTATGACTATTAATTTCACTAAATATGTTCTACATAATGTCTAAAACATACCGCAAAAAGTTGTAAACGATTCGGATAATATCGGATGAAATACTGAATTTTTTCCAAAAACACCCATTTTTACCGCACTGTGCTACGGGGCGGCATCACATAAGGTTAGTTAAGTGGAATTATCATCGCACCACAGCTATACAAAGGATATAAAGCTTATTTCACACGGCACTCCTTCTGCATGGAACTTCCTTATTAATAACATGGAGAACCACCGTGGGGAATTTTTTCGTGCAGGCAAGAAAAAGTTCTGCGACGAGATCTAGGTAGCCAATCTGCATCAAGTATAGCTCTGACGTCTTTGGCGAAATCGAGTTTGCCAAATGGAAAAAAAAATAACTTAATGCTCGCCAAAGAGAATTGTGAAAACGAAAAGTACTGAACCATGTTTCTTTTATAATTTGAATATTTCTTAATAAATTATTTTATAAATTAACCATGTTTCTTTTAAAACTTGTTCAAATCTAACAAGGATGGAAAATCTGGTGCAGTTGCCAAGAAACCGGAACTTCCTAAAAATTGAAAAGGAGTAACCACTCATAACTAATGCCAAATACACAATCTCTCTATATTGTTTTTACTAATCATTCTTTTATAATTTTGCGAGTTTGACGTTATCAGCTAATAGTTCTATAACTATTACTGGAAATATTAAGTAACCAGAAAATGTATTCAATTAAATTTCTAAGCCTAATTAAATCCTTTTTTTTGTATAGCTGCAATTTTAAAATTATTTTTTTATTAGGAATATTTATTTGGTTGCCAAACAATTTCGTTTTGAATTTTAAATTTATAGAAAGAAAAGCTATTGGAGCCTATATAACTTATTCCAGCGAAAAAACTAAATTCCTAACAAGCATTTTAAACTTCAAAACGGATTTATCTATAAACATAAAAAAATTTAATATTTGTTATGAAGTATTTGTAATAATTCTTTAAAAATTTATGTAGTTAAAATTATGCATCTGGAATAATTAAAATTAATGTATGTCAAGAGTTAATATTTAAAAAATATTTTAATTAAATAAAGCGAAAAATTGGGGAATCTCTTGTAAATGTCCGAAATTTTAAATCTGTCTAAAATGGATCTTATTTTAATCTCAAAAGAATTTTTAAAAAAATGCAATGACTATACATAATAAATGGCGTCTATAATTGATGTTGGTTCCTAAGGGATTCAACATTAAAGCAAGTAACTAAAAGCATTTCATCTGTGTTCTTCTTCTACGTAATTACTATACAATTCCCAGTTATCGAACTTTTAATGTTAACCTATTCAAAGACAATTACACACTTTTATACGATTTTAAAAATCTTGTGTTTTATTCAGGATGCATCATGCTGTAGCAAATATTTTTTTTTTCAGAATTTGTAATTAATTTTTAATATTCATCCACCTTTGGGACTAAGCTGATTGTTAGAATGTATTATCCGGTTCATCTTAATTTCTTTTATGTAGCTTAAAGAACAAAAAAAGGCAGCAAAATATATTCCAATTAAAATTTTCAGAAAATTTTGAAATTTGATACGTTTCCATTTATTGAATTAATAAGTACTTTGACATTTTTAAGTCTAGTATAGCTGGGTTCAAAATTTTGCGTAAAATAACTGTTTTTTAATGAAGGATTACCGGATAATACATTCCTCTACCGCTTCGAATTCAACTGTGCTGCTGAGAATCAGCTCCAGCATCGGCTCCCTTGGAAGGCTAATTTGGCTCAGGTTTTTTCTGGTCGGTAGAATTCTTCCTCGCTTTTGAAATTATAAACCTCGACATCGCAGTTGTCAGCAAGAAGTAAGCGTCCATTCAAGAATATCTTTCCATTGATGGTCTCCCAGCGCACTGGACTTTCTTCATGGCCAAAAAGTTCTTGTCCCTCAAATACACTGCTCAAAACAATTAGGGGAGCACTTTTTAATTCCAACTTTAACTTCACTCCCAACTTTTTAATTTTTATCCTATAAATCTAAAATTCTTTAAATAGGTTCACTATGCATTCGAAATGAAATAGTAAAAAACAGGAGAAAAAATCTTTTTAAGTTAAAAAGTTTTTAATACTTAAATTTAAAGGGGGGGGGGGGAATGGAATAATAACTTTTTAATAAATTATAACAATAATTTTTTCAATTTTTTTTTGTAAAAAAAAATTGAAATCTATTTTTAAACATCTAAAAGATGCAAGCATGAAAAAGTTTGGGTCAATTTATTTTCTAAAACTGTTTTAAAGTGAAATTTATTTTACCATAATTTTCATATTTTCATTAATATAAAAAAATATTAAATTCTTCAAAATACATTATTCTTCCATCTAACGATGTATCTAACGATACATAAGTGGCGGATTTAACTTAGTCAGAAAAAATCACAAGCTGATGATTCCCAATGGAATCATTGGGAGCGAAAGGGTTTAAAACATGTGCTCCCCTAATTGTTTTGAGCAGTGTAAAATCTTTCCATGGATGTTCACCAAGCAAAATGAATTTCGTTCATCCTTAAGGGAAACGTTCAGGTTAGGTTGTCCAGAAGCTTGATTTGGTTCGGCAGAAAGAACACTGTTATTCATGTCGAAATAATTTTTTTTACAATATGAAGAAATATTTTTAGTCGGAATTTTAAACGAAATGAAAGTGACCGGAAAATGGAAAAAAGAATGTGAAATCTCCGACTCACACTAATTCTCGATACACGCACGTTTTGCACGAGGAATAAAATTTGAATTTGATTGGTCTGAATAAAGAGGCCATCAAATTTTTTAAAAAATCAATACTGCTATTTTTTATGCCACTGGCAAAAATATTTATCTTACCCATGCGCTTAAAATAATTTTTGCTCTCGAATTTTTTAGAGATATTTTGAAACGAATTGATATATTAATTATTGATACTGCTTACAATAGATTTTTGAGTGCATTAAGCATATAATAAAAAGGTAGGTTTGTTACAGAATCTGTCACTTATACCGCTTCCACACAACATTTGTGCTCAACAGGAAAAATCTATTTATACACCACAGAAAGAAAATCGCCAAACTGCGTCTTTAGCTAGTTGTAATTCTAAAATTAACTATTTTCTTTAATCTTCTTTTGCAGATTTAATAATTAATCTTAACCGTTTGCTATTTTTTTTAAGTCCGATGAATAATGATATTTTTTTAAAAATAAATACCTTTTTGTAGCAACAAGTTTCCAGTTCGGAAAATAAATTAATAAGACTGATGCCTTTAAAATAAAAGCGAAACTTGCCATATTCTTTTCACAAAGTTAGAATTCTTTATGCATCTTTCTTCATACATATATAACGAACCATCAAAATAACTCTATTGTGCTATTACAACAATCCAAACTAAAAATAAATATTTTCAAGAGTTTTATTTTTTATTTTAAATAAAGTTTATCGGACGTTTAACGAAATGGCAACAGTGAAAATCTATATACATAAAAGGCGACTTCTGTTCGTCTGTTTGTTTGTAAAAGACGCGAAATCTAAAGAACCACACAACAGATTGTCACGAAATTTGGAACGAAAAAATTCATCTCATATCCGCAACAACATAGGCTAATAATTTTTTGAATTGGACCATTCCTTCTATCGTTTACGAACGTTTTTATGTGTCCCTTCATGGTAAAAATACACCACTTTCGCTCAAATCCGATCATTTTTTCCCCTTTCATGATGCCATTGGGCAGAAAAATTTAAATAAAACTTTTAAGAAAATATTTGAAAATGTTTAATTTGCTTAATATTTGTTCATTGCCTTGAATAATAATTTGAAAATTAATTCTTAATTAATAATTTGAAAAAAATAATTGATATGTTTCAAGTGACGTATTCCTACAAGTCTCCATTCTATTATTTTATTGCGCCTATATGATTTAATTATGAATTTTTTTTAAAGCATAGTTAAGCTTATACTGAATTATGTTGTTTTTTGAAGGCTATCGCACTACAGGTGCATATTAGGGTTTTTAGTCTTCCTTTTATCGCCAAATACTTCCATACACAAACTCGCCAAGTTATTACAAAAAACGGCAAAATGAGCATTTTTTTAATTAGCTGGTTGATTGTGCGATGGTCAATGCTATATATTTTCCTCGCCAAATTTTTCAAACACGCCTAATGAGCGAAAAGTTTTTATTCGGAAAATTACTATGGCAATATCTTTTAATTTTTTAGCAATTTTTTAAATTTTGAATTTTTAACATAATATAAGTAACGGGATTCTTACTTTGTAACGAATGGGAAAAGTAACACAAGCTTATTATACTACAATAGATTAAATGGTAGTATGGTAAAAATACTTGGATCGATTTGGTATTTCTTTTGTTCCAACCCGTGCAACACCGGGTACATCAGCTAGTATTGAATAAACATGGAATTTGCATGTTATTTCAATGTATATTAAATTTTTAGTTATTTAAATTTTAAATAAACTTCTAATTTAATTTTTAATGAAATTTCGAATGTAGCTAAGCTGATTTTTTGCTTAAAAATTACGTATCACACCTGTTTGTAAGACGTGCAGTTCGTTCTGCGAAAGTGGGTGACAGACGGACGGATTGACTGAACGATTATAATACCTTCCACTTTTTAGGTTATAAACATAGTGTGGAAGCTTAAAAGAAAAGTAATTAGAAAACTGGTGCTTGTGAAAGCTGAAAGAAAGTGGTACACGTGATAAGAAATTTGAAAGGAAATAAAAAAAAATAAAAAATGTGCCAGGATCAGCGATAAGTATCACTCACAACAACCCTTCCAGGAACGTGTAACGTCAGAAACTGAGCAGTCGGACAACCCTGTCAGAGCAGTTCAGTGCAGAAGAAACACCGTGTGAAATGGGATTTAGCAACATGCTAAATTCTGCCAACTTCCCTGAAAAATTTCCTGCCTAGAACTACTTTCATTGTCGGCCATTGCAGTCAGTCACGTTGACCATAACACCATCGAGGCCCCCGATGAAGTTTGTGTACTTCAAATTTCCTACCAATTAGATTAGGTTGAATTATCATCGCATTTGAGCTATACGAGGGCTATTAGCTACAGGCGAAATTCTGCCAACTTCCCCGAAAAACTTCCTGCCTAGAACTATTTTCATTGTCGGCCATTGCAGTCAGTCACGTTGACCATAACACCATCGTGGCCCCCGATGAAGTTTGTGTACTTCAAATTTCCTATCAGTAAGATTAGGTTGAATTATCATCGCATTTGAGCTACGAGGGTAGCTATAGTCGAAATTCTGCCAACTTCCTCGAAAAACTTCCTGCCTAGAAATACTTTTTTGTCGGCCATTGCAGTCAGGCACGTTGACCATAACACCATCGTGTCGTGGCCCCCGATGAAGTTTGTGTACTTCAAATTTCCTATCAGTTAGATTAGGTTGAATAATCGTCGCATTTGCTCCCTATTCGGAATGGTCTGTAGCTTGAATGAATAATTCAAATGCAAAAAACTTTGAGACACTTACTAATCAAGAAGGGGGAAAAAGAATGGAATCATAAAAAACCAACTCGTCACTTGACCAGGGTTCTAAATTACGAGGCGTAATAGGATGTGTTGGCCGTAATTAGCCGTAATTGGCTACTCCTTGTAATTGTAACCTTGGTCAAGAGACGAGTTTCTGTGTTATAATTCCATTCTTTTTCGTAAAAAAGAAGCTCGTCTCTTGACCAGGGTTCTAAATTACGAGGCGTAATTAGCTGTGTTGGCCGTAATTGGCCATAATTGACGACGTTTCGTAATTCAGATTCTGGTCAAAAGACGAGTTTTTTTTATGATGATTCTTTTTTATGATTCTGTTTTAGGATTCTGTCTTTTTTATGGTACAGCTGCGGAAATAAAAAAAGTACCACTAGTGATTATTTCAGCCATTAGTCACCCTATAGAATCGAACCTTTTTGAGATTATGAACAATTAACGTTCTGAGTTAATTGCATGACACAAAATTTGCATAAGGGGCCGTCTTCATATTAAATATGTTACGAACTTTGAAATTCCCAATGGCAACACCCAATTTTAATAACTTAGAAATGTTAAGCACTCTTGAAAACCCTTAAATCTAAGTTTTTGTTACATTTGGATGAATATTTGACGAGTTATTCAATCGAATCACTTGTGGACCTTTTGGGGATCATCTCTAAAATGACAAGCGCAGTCTAGTTCTCCCTTTTGCAAGGCCGTCTTTATTTATCAATTACACATAATGTTATACACAGTCCCCTAAAGGGTAATTAAAAAGTATTTTGTGATTTACTCAGCAAATTATGAATAAAAAATTGTAAAATTTGGGTTTTCGCTTTAACTTCCTGTCTTAAATGCATTTCTGTAAAAATATTGAGGGGTTTCTATTCATATTTTTTTTAAAAATTATAGGGTCGTCACTAGATAGAGTAGTAATATTGTTAGAGATATGGTAACCCGTTGGAGTTAGCCAGCTCGCCAAAACTAACAATTGTCATGGCTCTGTACGTAGTAGTACAAATGGATATCGTGTTGTTGTAGTAAAATGTATCCTTTATTGTACACGATATATTAAAATTCGTTATCGATATTGCTTTGACATGTTAAAACAATCTAGGAGTATTTCAACAATTATATTTTATTATTGTTGTACTTCTATTCTGGTTAATGATTAACCATTTTATTACTTCTCATAACTTTTTCAGGCCACTATAATCACCTTACTCTGAAATATTGATGGATTTTCACTTCCTTTGCCGCCGACATATTAATTTTGAAAACAGATTACGATAATTCAATGTGATAGATACACTTCATAAATATGACAATATAGTTATTTCATGAGAAATATTTTTTTCTTTTAGTTGTCTATAAAAATATTTTTTTATTCAATCAATTTTTAAACAGTGATTATCTACATAAATTTTCACGTTCGATACTTTGTATACGCCTGCATAAGATTAATTAATATTTCTGAATTCTTAATTATATTCACCTTGTCAGTTTTAATTAACAGTTTATTCAAGTGGAGCTTAAGATTCTCGAAAATTTCACTGCTAATATTCAATTAATTAAGATTAATTAACGATGAATATACGAAACAAAAAAACTAATTCTTATATGATATTGAATAATGTACTTAAATATTTAATTCAAAGAGAAGTATTTAATATGTTCTGAAAATAATTGTATTTGGCATAGTAAAGTACTTGACTTTATGTGTTTTTAGTTTGAATTGCTTGATAGTATTAACATATCAGTTGAAAAGCACAGCATCGGAGATATTTTCTATTTATATAGATTATAAAACGACATTAATAAATAATATATAACTTTCAGATGCGCTGATTTTATTCAATCCAAAGTTGATAACGTTCCATGTAGTTTAATTTATGCGATAGAATGACAGTTTAAGTATTGATAAAAAACGATTTATGAAATATTGAATATTCACAATAAGCAAAGTGAGAGAGATTTCGATAAATTATGCTATGAATGCTTATGAAAATTTTTAAATATAAATTTTGATTAAAAGCCTAGTAAATAAAAAACAGCATTAATAATTTATAATGTTTTCTCGATTAAGAAAAAGTACAAAGTTGAAGTTTCGCACACAATTTTTTTTAATTATTATTTAATAAACAAAAAAAAAACCATTATCATAAATACATGCTACATTTTTTTGTGGCTATTTGATATTTTTTTCATTCAATACGTGATGTCAGTGGAATGTAAAATTGAAAATATGTGCCACATTTTATCAATTTTAAAATGCATCAAAGATTAAATGCAAACAAAAAAAATCCACCAAACAATTAGAAAATACTACTTGTAAATAGTTCAGCGATGTCATTTCAAATTGAAGTTTTTTATTTTGAAAATTAAAAATAGATGTAAAACTAGTTTTTTCTCTGTATTTAAAAGTACTTACGTGATAAAACCGATTTGGAGTAAAAGCAAAATGTCATAAAGAGTACTTTTTGTTGCATGAAATGGTAATTTAATTTTTCCAACAAAAGTGTTTTATAGCAAAATAATTGTTTGAGGCATTGAAATAGTTTTGTTATTTTGAAAGAATTTTTAAAGTATTATTTTTAAAGTTCACAAAAATTACTACGATTTGATGATAAAAGATAAAATGTTGACAACATAGTTTTAAAAAGTGTAAAAATATAATTTCTTATAAAAAATAAGCACTTTTGATTGCAACCCATGCATCAAAACCTTGCCGCTGGTAATATGTGAATACTTATAAGAAGAGGAAATGCATTTACAAGTATTTCTCCATGCTATAATTGATGACAGAGGCCTGTCAAATTGAATTAATGTTGCTATGACTCCAAGAAAGCACCGGAGACAAGACTGAAAAATGACTGTGTGCCGATAACCCAGAAGGGATATACTCTCTTGGTATAATAGGTAGAGAATAGAATTGTTTTAAGGATACTCGGTGTATGTTATAATCAAAATCTACTTCACCAAAAAAAATATTGTGTCAATGAAAAAAGTAAGGTTTTGCGCGAGCTCTACTTTATATTGAAACACTACTTTTAGCTTCCACACTACGTTTATAACGTAAAAAGTGGAAGGTTTTATAATCGTTCTGTCTGTCCGTCTGTCTGTCCGTCACCCACTTTCACAGAACGAACCGCAAGTCTCACAAACAAATGGGATACGTCATTTTGAAGCAAAAAATCAGTTTAGGCTACATTCCAAATTTCATTAAAAAATTTAAACTAGAAGTTAATTTAAAATTTAAATAACTAAAAATTTAATCTACATTGAAATAACATGCGATTTCCATTTTTATTCAATATTTTCACTGTTGCCATGACATCAAACGTACGAGAAACTTTATTTAAAATAAAAATAAAATTCTTGAAAAAAAATATTCAATTTGGATTGTTGTAATAGCACAATAAAGTTATTTTGATGGTTCGTTATATTTTTGGGAAGAAAGATGCATAAAAAATTCGAAATTTGCATAAAAAATATGCAAATTTTCGCTCTTATTTTTAAAGCAACAATTTTACTAATTTATTTTTCGAAATGTAAACTTGTGACTGCAAAAAGATATTTATTAAAAAAATTCATCACTATTGTTCTAAGTTCAAAAAAATTAGCAAACGATAAAGATTAATAATCAAATCTGCAAAAGAAGATTAAAGAAAATTATTAGTTTTTGCTTATAAAACTTTGAATTAGAACTAGCCAAAGGCCCTATGTTTGGCGAATTTCTTTTGAGGTGTTAGTGTGTTTCCTGTTGAGCGTAAAATGTTGTGTGGAAGCGGTGTAAGTGACAGATTCTGTAACAAACCAACTTGTTTAAACTTTAAATATAATGCAGTCAAACCGCTTTAATTTTAATCTCAAAGGATCGTAGAATTAATAAGTCTTAAGCTTATTTTTTTTATTCAACATCTCATAAATGCGATAGGACGAGGGATCACAAATATAGTTAGAAATAGCTGCATTTCGAGTTATCCGTGTTGAAACTAATGCTGTTAAGCTATTGTTGATTTTTGTGGCTAGGTATTTAAACAAGATAGGTTGATTCGAAGGCTAGGTAAACAGGTATTTAACCTCTCGCGACAATTTTTAACACCTCCCCACATACAATTAAGACGTTAATTAGTTCCAAAATTGACCTGGTCCGATAGAAGAAGATACAAATATTAGTTTTCAGCCTTTGATTACAAGTATGAGTCATTTATTTCAATAAAAAAAGTGAAGTCGAACGTGGGTCAATACGATATTAGAGTTCTTAACAAATTATTTTTTAAAAAATTCAACTTTTGAAAAAGTTCTTTTAGTAGTTAAATTTAATGTCATTTTGTATTAAAAACAATGTTAAAATAATCTGTTAACTACCAATATGTGATGCGGCTTTTTTGTGGAATTTATAGCATAAAAAATGCGTATTTTTATAGTAAAAGTGTCCCTAAGTAAATATAAACAATTTTGTTTTCAAAAAAAAGTCAGTGAAAAACATACATTTTAGCATATATTTGTATGAAAAGTATGTTTAAGAATATAAGAGGATTTTGCTCGAGTATTAAGAGGTTAAGGGCAAAACTTGTAATTTTAACTTATTTAGAAGAATATAGATTCTGATTCTCATAAGCAATTTGTATAAAACTCTTATGCCCAAAATTTTTAAATTGTTGCTTTTAATAAAGGCGGTTTTAATCTCAACATGCAATTGCATCGAATCACCATTTCGATGGAATGAATACATCGAATACCATAATAAATGAATACATTTTAGATGAAAGTAATAAGCTTTTTGAATAATATATTCGTATGATACTAGATGACATACACCCGTTAATGTCTATTAATGCAAGTTGCGGCTAACGACTCGAAGAGGCATTGGAGATTTCATTGAAAAATTATATGGCATCAATTCCACAGAGGGGATAGCGATAATTTAAAACTCAAACTGACATGGAAGTCAGAAACTAGATTCATACTTGAAATGACTGTAGTTTTCATTGCAACTCTGTTTGGTTCAAGGCTGGTATAAGACTAGCCAGTTAGGTTAGGTTAGGTTTTATAATTACCGTCGCACTAGAGCTACACGAGGGCTATTATAAGACTAGCTGGAATGAAAAATCGGAATAAGACTAGCCAGATTTACAAAGACTAGCAGTAATAGAATTACACAAGTGCAATAGGAATTTATTTCTCGCTTATATCAATAGGGAATGCAATTACGAAGCAATGGTGGTCTACTGGCTCGATAAATAAATATGGACATTTGAAATGGAGAGAAATATTTCCAAATATGGAAAAAAGGACGCGAAGATAGAAATGGAATTATACGAGCACATGCAATTTATTTTTGGCGTATATCATTAGATAATTGCAATTACGAAGCAATGGAATCTACATGTTCGAGAAATATAAATGGCTACTTTAAATTACTGGAACCATTTTCAAATATGAAAAAATGATACGAAGACTGATAGAATTGGAATTAGACAAGTGCATACAATTTGTTTCTGGTGTATATTAATAGAGCAATGTAATTTCCAAGCAATGCAATCTACTGTTTCGAGAAATAAATACGGATATTTCACATTACTACGAATATTTTCAAATATGGAAAAAGTGACAGGAAAACTATTTTGAATGGACTTATACAAGTGCATATAATTTGTTTTTGGAGTACATCAATAGAGAAGTGCAATTACGAAGCAATAGGAGTAAAACAATAAGAAACGAAATTGGGTTATTTCAAATTAATGGATATATTTTCAAAAATGGAAGAATTAACTATTATATTATAAGGTCAAGAGGAATATATCGAAAAAATTTCGGTCTTATTCCACAATTCCATTGCTTTATTTTATTCCATTGAAATTCGAAGATACAATACTCTTAACTACTTTAAATACCAACAATATTTATACAAACTATTCTCGTCGAAAAACGTGAACAAAACATTTGTTATCTCTAACGATCTATATTTATTGTAATTTTTTATTTTCCAACAATTTCACTAAAATCAGTCAAGTGTTATTTATTTATGTCTTTATCATATTAACGTCCCAATATGCGCTCTTCCGCGAAGATTGAATTTATGTTTGAGGGATATATCTAATGAATATATAACCACGATGTTGTTGAGTTTATATATTTAAACAGATTAGGGTTTAGATAAGACATATGATGATGTTGATACGCCGTCATTTATGAATTTATTCAACCAGAAATGGCATGGTATATACGATACTATTAAAAGTGGTGTATCTGCAACAAGACGAGTTTGTAATAAAATCGATTGCTTTAAAGTTTCATTGTATTTCTTTTGTTTATAAATAACAAATAGGTCAATTGAAGCTCAATCGTATAGAAATTATTAATTGGTAGAACTCCGTTTTTTAAAACTGTTTTAATAACTTAAGAAAAAGCTGTTTTAGTAGCTGTTACATAAGTTAATTAATTAAAACTTTCATTAACTGTACTTAATGATTCAATACAAATATGTTTTAGTTGTAAACGGCAAAAACATTCAAAAGGTATTGCATGGAGAATTGACAAAATAGTTACAATAAATAAAAACTATATTTAGTGCACATTTTAAGTTCTATCTTTGATGCACATAATAAATCCTACCTTAAGTTTAGTTTCAAATATCGTCGCACTAGAGCTAGACGAGGGCTATTGGCGACGGACTAGTAGTAAATTCTATATTTAATTTTTGAGTCAAAAAGTCGATTTTATAACTTACTTCACTTTTCAGTACACATCGAGCGTGATATATAGCAGTTAAATTTTATTACTTAATAATAGTTCAACCAACAAAACTAACAAAAGCGTCTGATAAACTTATAATTTAAATATGTGTTATGTGTTCCAAAACAATCAATGCATAACTAAATGTTATAGTTTGTTAGTAGATGTAACAAGGCAGAACTATTTAATTTTGTATTTACCAATAAATTAAATAAGATTCACTACCCTTGACTCGAAAATTAGCCAATCTTAATTTTTTTCTAAACACTTTCCTCACACGAAAGAAAAATTTACACTGCACAAAACTTTAATCCTCTGAAGGGTAAGCTAATTTGCTAAAAGAGTAAACTTTACACTGAAGAAAAATGAAGTTTAAATTGCTAGCTGAAAATTTAAATTTTAAAAATGTATTTCTGTTGCATATGATTATAAATGACTCCTCGTTACTTTGACATTTCAAAATGAAGTAAAATTATGAAATTTATAAATATTTAAACATCACGTGTGTTGACAAACCTGACAGATAGGTGATGTATTTATATGACTGTATCCCCCTCTCCTCAGAGGGTTGCAAAGTTAGCTTCATAACAATATGTCTAAGGTGAATAATGCTGAAAGTGTCGAAAGAGATAGAAATCTACTTAAAATCTAGCGCAGGGGTTCCCTATCTTTTTTACAAATGCGTACCACTCGAATTTTTGAGAAATTTTGGCGCACCACTAGACCTAAATATTTTAATAAAAGTATAATATTTACTCTTCTAAAAGTGTTCAAAAGTTATTTGAGTCAAATTCCTGAGAAAACTTCGTATTTAAATGGTCAAAAATCTGTTTATTTATAACATTCTTATAATAAAGTCGAAAAAAAATATTAAAATGGTACTAATTTACAGTTTTGTTTATTACCTATAAGTCTGAAAACATACAAATAAAAAAAATAGTACAAACTCAGCAAAATCCGATTCAGAAGTTAATTAAATATTTCTCTTTAAAATAATGTTGGTGTTTAAAATAATGAGTAATATGTTTGCGTGCTCACTGCACATGCGTACAGAAGCTATTGATAGCATCGTGTTGCTCACATCACTTACACGTACCACCCGAAATATTCCCGAGTACCACCAAAGGTACTCGTACCACGGGGGGGAACCTCCGATCTAGCTAGATCCGATTCTCCAAACGTGGCAGTCGAACAAAAGTCTGTTATTAACCATCTGAGTGATATGGATGCATAAACCCATCACTTGGCTGTCGGATTTTTTAGCAGCTCGCATAAATTTTGAAAAATTATATTTCAATAATTTTATTGAATTTTAAAATTTAGACCATGGAGTAGCCCTTCATAACTGTAGAAATATAATATGTAAAAAAAATTGAAATTAAATTATCAGTTAAAATTTTAATTTAAATCTCATGCAGTGAAAAAAAAGTTTTCACTCAAGCCCAATTTGCTTATCTCTCAGAGAATGGCCTGATATGTCGACTAAACATAGTTGATGATAAGGCGTTGATTGGATCATACCTTATTCCATTGCATTGCAAGCCCTGTAGTGATGACAGATAATCGGTTAAGCCAGGGTATGTGAAGTTCAGTTATTGAATCTTGGTCATCAGTTATTTAGCTCTATTTCCTCACTGAAGACCTTTAAGATAATGCATTTGGGCTAATTCCTTACAAAAATATCCTTTCTGTAGTGTAAGTCCACGTTTGTAAAAATCAATCATCCCTACTGCTTTAAGCATTAAATGAAAAAAAAAATAGTGGAATAGATGATCTCTGTTAACATAGATATTTTGATTTGTGCATTCCTATATAAAGTTCGCAGCATGGCCAGCAGAATTGTTTTTTTAGGTTGGTGCTTAGTCTAAACGTTTAGTTACTTTTTTTTACTCTCAAGCTGATAGGATAACTAGGTTATTGCGAAAAATAAACTATGTTAGTTGAAAATAAAGATGGAAAACCAAGTTTGGATACAATTTTGCATATGTTTCATATTGTAGAGAGAGCAACGAGATATTAAATTTGATTTTGGTTTCAATTTGAACAAATTACACTTGTTCTCTAATGAAATTATTTGCGTTTTGAAGTAAACCATATACGAACCCTAGAAGCGAGTCTAACTAATCAGGAATAAGTCTGATATGAGGTAATCTGCTTATCTATAAGCGATCATCTGTAGATAAAATGATTTTTCTTTTGATTAAAAGGTTAATAGTGAAGCACAATTTGTTTTGCATTTGGAAAAAACCTTCTAAATACAAAGCGAGATTTTATTTTGCAAGGAATGGAGTTTAATTCATATGCATATGCGACTTTTAAAGAATTAAAGTATTAACGATTTTTTTTATAATTAAACCCGATTTGGAGATTTTATTTTTTACAAGTTTAAAGCTAATCGGATTTACTTTTCAAATTTATTTTTGATTTGGAGAGGAAGGATTAAAATGCTTTTACTGTTTAAACAAACGATCAGTTTTTTTTAAAAAAATAATTGCTACTTAAAACCGGATTATTTTTGAAAAGGCGAGTAAAGAAAATAATCCTTAAGGTAATTGTTCGTGAAAAGCATGGTGGTGTTTTTTCTTCTCAAATTGAATGTAACAAAATAAAATTAGCACAGAATTGTACGGAGTATGGGGGGGGGCCAGTTACCAATGAAAAGTTATTAAATTTAAAAAAAAATGTTAGAAACCTCTTGAGACGATGGAAATTTGGTTATAAAATCAAAAGATTCTGAATGGTTTGTTTGGAACGATAGCCCAATAAAAAGATGCACCGAAAATCAACTGATACTGCGACAACAGATATAGTTCCAAAGGTTAAACTTTGGAATAATATTTCATCAGAATTATTCAAAATGATTTTTTAAAAAAAAAGCAATCTTTCGAAGAATTTCTATTTACATCTAATCTACTATTCCTTAGCTACCTGTACAAAAAAACCTCTATAATTATCGTCAATCAAATTTAGTCTAATTCAACTGTTCCTGTCAAATTACATACATTGCCATAAGTGCTTCTTAGTCCACAGAAATGTTTGATTTACTATAAGCTACTTGAATATCGCCACTATCACATCCAAAACCACAAAATAGTCACTTCAAACCTAACTTTACCTTACTTAAAGCCGATCCGGTGGCGCAGTGGTTAAGATGTTAGCCTTTGGAGCTGCTGGGTCCTGGTTCGAATCCCGTTGAGGCATGGATGTTTGTGTTTGTCGAGGATATGCGGAGTACGTGCTCGTTAAATCTGTTGGGTCCGAAAGTCCTGTGGGCGGTCATTGCGCAGTTTCCCACGGGTACAGGTCCCTGGAGAAAATTTCCCTCCCCTTCAGGGATGTCTAAATTGTGGAGGTGGCGACAGATGACAGCATCTGTTATTCGTGTACGTTTGCGACTTTTGTTGTCCTACTTGACGATGGTTTATAAGCGGGTCCTTGTGACCAAACACACAAGCCTGAAAATATATGTCTACCAACCAACCAACCTTACTTAAACAACCATTTATAATTTAATTTTCGATATTGTAGAACAAGTCGCAAATTTTTATTTCAAAGATTGGCTCAAAATGCCATTTTATTCTTCTTTCAATGTGTTCAATTGAAGAGCTTAGTGGAAGAATGTGCTAAGTGACATTTTTGAAAAAAAAATTAGATTTTTATGTCAATGAACATACTACTAACTTCTTTAACGATAACAACTTTCCCCTTTTTCATAAACTTAAATTAAGTAGATTTTTTAGCCTTTACAAGTACCGTTTGCAACAGATCCGAGTGCAAACGGAAAAAATTAACGTCCATTTTCACGTTTTCACCTTTTTGTCACTTAGCACGTTCTTCCACTAAGCTCTTCAATTATGTGTTAGACTGATGCTGCGATATATTGCTATGAACGTGGACGAAAGAGGTTTCTAGTTTTGAGTTGCTGTTCAGACGCTTCACTTATAATAAAATGGCGTAATTAATAAATTACATGTGTCTGTAGAGTATTCTGAAGACACCAAACATGATTGACACTTTTGGAAACCTGCAGAGACTGTTCAATAACTCAACTCCCTCGATTGTACTTTGAGTAAATATTTTAATTGCGCGTTATAGGGTAGTATGAGAGATGAAATTCCGGTGCCCATTTACTTGTAATTGATTCATTATAAAGTGATTTGATTTGGAAGACATAGTAGTTTTAAATAGTACTTCTGAAAACGGTTGAAAATATGGAACAAAATTAATTTCTATTATTATTATTTTTTTAAAATAATATTAATGCTTTACTTTTCTTTAACATTTTTTTTCTAAAACGTCAAATTTACTGCTTATAAACGCATTTCAAAAATGTATTATAGTCTATTTAGAATGTAAGCTTGGGAAGCATTTCCTCCCCCTTCCACGAGTGCGGTTTTTTTTTTTGCAAACAGGGTTGTTTATAGCTGTTTCGGGTTTCCCCCACCCTAAATGGAGAAATACTAACTGTTTTCATTGTAAACCTCAAGCGCGCTAGGATTAGATAAGTGATGTTCCCCCCTTTTCCTAGAAAACGCAGTGAAGGTATGGGGTAAGAGTCTTTTCGAAGCTTGCATTCTGGCTAGAAATGGTATAGCAATATTAGTTTGTTGCTACATATATTTGTATTAAATAATATTTGAGATCTACACTCTTAAAACGAGAGAGGGATTTTAACTCATTCTGAGTAATTTTCACTCCTCTAGTCTGGAAAATGCACTTCTCTTCGAGGAGTGGATCCTTTGTGTGTTAAACCTCCGACAGGATCACTCCAAACGAGTGATTTTAACTCAGTCTGAGTTAATATTCACTCCTTTCCTGTGTCGAAAATGCACTTCTCCGACTGGGAGTGGATTTCACTCGTTTGTTTTAAGAGTGTATCTATAAATGAACCTAATAAAAAGATGTGAGAGCTACTATGAGGAAAGACACACTAAGTAACTACAGTGAATATCTATCTATAGCGTCATCTAATATTTCTGTAGTGGGTAATCTAATACGGCACGTTAATAGAACCGAAACATCTCATTGATTAACAGAAGAATATCTTTTTTTGGATATTTCAAATTTCGATTCAGATATAGTACGGACGAAGTAAACATTGCTTAAGTTTACATACAATTTACTGTTTTATGGGGCATTATGTTTAATTACATTTCAACAATTATATTTATCCAGAATCATTCTATAAAAGAGATTGAACATCTTGAATTTAAACGGCAATGAATGGTTTATTAACAACCATAGCATTTTTGAGTTAAAATTCGAAATTGTAATAATGATAAACCAAGTAATAAGAAAGTGAGAGAGAAGATAAGTCGGTTTTTCTTTAAACTGGCAAATTCTATTATTCAAACAACTATTGATGAATATTTTTTCTTGGACTAAGTCCAATAAATAATCCCGATTCGATTCATTTTGATTAAAATATATTTTGGCTAGTAATACTTAACCCCGTACAAAAATCCATTCATAAACTAAATGTACACAACAGTATATTTAAGAAATCGAATTCGATTTAATGCACAGTCCCATTAGAGACTATTTAGATACAAGATAAAAAAAATTGGTAGGCAAATTATAATAAATGCTGAATCTTTTCAATAATAAATTACAGCATGCATATTACGAATACAGAATTACGTTTTATGCACAGTAGATGCCTGCAACAAATGTTAAGTGACATTAGTAGAAAAAGGCAATAACTTAAAGTATAAGGATGCCCATGTATTTCTAAAAATGTGCACAATGGTTGGAAAAAATATAACGATTCTAAATATGAAAGAATTTAAACCGATGTAATGCAGGCGCAATTACACAAACATATAAATAAAGAGCCTCCTTTAATATACATTGACAAACTAAATTGATTTTCAACAAAACAACTTAAGAAAAAAACATTGCCGAAAATATCAAATGTCAACAATAATGATTCAATTTCTACAACTAGAAATTCTACAAATTGATCGTTTAACTGAAATGCTTTCATAAAAATAACTAGAATAAAATGAATAATAATTTGTAGTTGGTTACGGAGAATTGAACATGTGACATCTAGCATTTCGATTTTCTTATTGATAGTACAATTTATTTTTGGTAATAATATCGGAGGATATATAAATTAGTTTCGTGGTATAAAGGTTTTCGTTTTGCAATTATAATTTATTATTTATGCTGTGCAACTATTTTTATTAAAACAATATTGATTTTAAATACGTTTGATTACAATTATATTAAGTTTTGATTTCTTATTTTCGAACCAAAAAAGTGTATTTCAATGTGTATGGTTAACATAGCAAAAATAAAGGTACTACAATTAAATTAGTTATTAAAAAGATCAAAATTGTTTGAAATGCATGAAAAAGCAATGCGAAAGGTTTGTCCGCGTATTAATATTTAATAAAATTTTTAAAGATGGCATTAAAGAAAAAGTGTTAATGATGCATTAAAAGCTTTTTTAGTTTTACATTTTACCTTAATTAGGACATTAACTCCAAATTCAAGTCTGAAGAAGATACATATGACAGGATATTGTTATTATTAAGAGGGACTGTCAGTCCCATAGAGCTGATGCATTAGCTTTGAAAATGCAACTGTGTAAAAAAAAATAGCTTTACCATGTTAGCCCTTTTTCCCCTGGTATGGGAATCAACACAACATTGAAATGAAACAAATTTGAAGCGATAATGTTGTATAGTTGTTTAATTATATATTTCAAATTTTTGAAGTCTTAAAATGCCCCAAAATATTTAGCAGATGGCAACACTATTTTAATACTTTATTAATTAATAATTAAATACCCGGAAGCTATTTTCTTTTCAATTTTGTTTGAAATTGATATTATGATACCTCTTGAAAATGGGATAACATGAAAAAGCAATTCTTTGTAAAAGTATTGACTTTAAAACTAATGCATTAGAAAATTAAACAGGGAGATTGAAAGTATAAGACATACACTCTTAAAATAAAGAGTGAAATCCACTCATATAGGAGAAGTGCATTTTCGACACTGGAAAGGAGTGAATATTAATTAACTCAGACTGAGTTAAAATCACTCGTTTGGAGTGATCCTGTCGGAGTTTTAACTAAACAAAAGAGTGATGTCCTCTCCAATAGGATAAGTGCATTTTCGACACTAAAAAGAGTGAAAATTAAATCAGACTGAGTTAAATCCACTCGTTTGTTTTAAGAGTGTAAGTCTCCTATGACGTACAAAAATATGTCTATTGTATAAAAGAATAGATTACTTTCCTGTTACTTAAATGACAGCAGTAAATCTTATATTACGGTTCAACAGACAAAAAGTATAAAATAAAAGTATCTGATATCCCTTCTAACAAAAAATATTAAAAAAAAGTTAGGACGGGGCTTGGCAGAGTGTGGAAACAATACGATTAAAGGACTGCTTTTCCACTTTTTAAAAAATTCTTTGGAATTAAAAAAAATGAAAAGTTCTGCTAATAATTTAAGTAGTATTAATTTCTCTTGTTAATCTAAAATCTTATTTTTTAATGGCTCTGGAATTTCTTAGTAAAAAGCTCTCTGTAAAACGAGTTCAAGTTCTTAAAAAAGTTGATCTGGTTTTAGAAGAAGTGAAAACCAAAAAAAAAAAAAACTCACTAAAAACTGATGTGGTTTGAACACTAAAACATTTTAGTCTTTGATCATTCTTATGTCTAACAATTTCAAGCACTCCGCATTTGTGTTTCTTTAAAAATAAGTAGAGACAGGCTAAGTACGAGATATTTTTTAGAAATTTTAATAAAATACTTATAATTTTCTATGAAAAAATATATTTTTTTAAATAAATATTTTTATTTAAAATTTAAAAGTAAAAAAGTTTTTTAATGTTTATAAATTTACAATTGCTTATAATCTGACGAAAATAATAACTATTAATTGCGCATGGCAAGATTTTCCAATTGCAATTTCATTTAATTTGTTTTGTTTTTCGTCTCTATAGATTGTACTATGCATTACATTTTATTGTTGAGTATTTTCAATTGGGGATTTAAAATTTTTTTTGACCAAAAGTACAAAGTCTAAATCAGGGCTAATGAGAAACTACAAACGTTTATTAAAATTCCTTAAAGATTAAAAAATACACACACACACATTTTCCTTTGAAATAATCTAACAAACGAAAAAATTGCTCCTCATCTTATGATACCTTTACTTTCCAATTCATTATTCATTCGAATTTTAATTAACTTTTTATTTCCGATTGCTTTTTAGTTATATCAAAAGAAAGCAATCAAGTAAAACTTTAGAATGTAAACAAAGGACAAAATTAAAAAACTAGATTGAACGTCGAAGTAGTTTTTCATTTCACTTCATTTGTGGGAAATCGATTTCGCGTAGACAATGTTTGACTTTCGAACGAGAGTTTAGAACGAACAACAGAGTTGAGAGGCTCCATCAGTCCTCAACCCTTTTCTCCAATTATTGGAATCGGATAGATCGATAATCGACCAAACAGTTTAGCTAATTAGTATTAACAGACTTGATTTAACCTAGATACAGACTAACATCTTGTCATTTTTCGATCTTTAGATTAACCATTAATACAGCACATGCTTGCATTTATTGCTTTTGAAATTTATTATTAAATCGGCTTGTTTCAGAGGAGTAACGCTCCCCAGTTTTGATTATTGATGGGCTTCCGCGATTTCATTGGTTCATTGGTTCATTTCATTGTTTCTGTTTCACTCTTATTGCGTGTTTATCATCTGCTGCGTTCAATTTTACAGTTCTTTTAGGTATATGATCACCTTTTTTCAGTAAAAATAGACTAAATATCAAGCTGTTGTTTTCTGCATTTTAATATAAAATAGACGTTTAGCTTTCTAAATATGTTTCATTTTAGTTTGTAGTTTTTAAAAGAACCGAAGTTATAGAACTTTAAACCTTTTTTTTTCTTTCTTGTTTTTGCATTTTTTTTAAAGCGTATTACGCGTTACGCAAATCATAAAAACTAAAGTTCTTTATTATCAATTGCTTTCAAATTTTTACAGTAGTTTTGTAACAGTATGAAAAAGGTTATGAACTAGAATCGTGTAAAACTAATAAGAATCGGATGTTTTAAAACTATTTATATGCTTGTTACTCTGTTGTTTCTATGTGCTTTCGATATAATGCTACAAACTTTCCCTATAAATAAAATTTGGGCAATGATATCTTAATGATTTTAGTTCATGACCTATATAAATGTTTATTAAGCATATTTAAATTTAAACGATGGGAAAATTAAATTTTTTTTAAAGATATGTTTTGCGTAAGCGTGATTTTTGAAGCATATTTTACTATAATTTTCCACAAAAACTGATTTTTTTTTATGATTTACTTTCTTAAAACTATTTTTTATTCATAACTGATGATAAAATCGCTCAACGTTATGGTAGGAATACAATTTTCAAAAACTTGCTGTCAAAAGTGATCGGCCACCTTAAGTGTAACTTGTTTTCATTGATGTCATTTATAAAACATTATCGGCTTTGACTTTTATTATATTTTAAATTTATATAAATTCATGATATTTTAAAATATTATTGATTATATTTCCAAGAAACAGGCATAAAGTATATATATTTTTTAAATGATAATAAAATACACGTTATTTTATAGTCGAACTTTATTATTCCAAGTAAACTTATTATTGCTTGTTAAAAATTTCAGTTTCTTGAGGCAATATTTCTGCACAATGTTAAGTCTGGTAAATTACAGCATTTTTGTGCCATGTAATCATAATACATTATTATTTTTTATGGGTCCGGAGGAAAAAGACTTACAGGAGTGATTCTTATCATCCTTAGAAAAGGGGCTATTATCAGCGAAAATCCTCATCTACTTCTGAATAATAGCTATTGGATACTAGTAGAAAGTATAATGCTAAAAAAAATGTCGTAAATTATAACTAGTTATTTTTTAGAAAGGCTGTTGAGATTAAACGCAAGCTCATGCCTTGGGATAGCACTACTTAAACGAAAAATAATTAGAATTCGATTAGAATATTTCTCATAGAAATTTCATGTTCGAATACATTATAACCATATTTTTAATAAGTTTTAATAATAGCTATTAAGTTAAGATTGAGGTGCAAAGTTGCTAGTCATAACTAATATGGTGAGATCAATTAGAATATTTTTGTAAATTCGCCGAAAATAAGCAACGTCACAATTGCTAAGATAGTGATAATTACTTAAGATATACGTTTATATTTTGGACTACAGCGAAAACCACACTGCTGACAAGCCTCCCTTTCATACATATATATTAGCCTTTAGTACTTCACAAATGTTTTTAAAAGAACAATAAGACTGTACTTCGTGCTTTTAAAATATGACTTATTTTACTAACATAACAACAATATGTTATTGTAGTTATAAGTGAAATAGTAAATAGGTTACAAAAGGTTATTCAGGTATTACAAAAATTACTTTTAAAAATAACCAATTTGCATTGCAAATTCAAAATGAAAATCATGAATTAAACTAATGTGTATTAAACTCTAATATATAGCTTTCATTCCATATATTGAAGATTTTAGTTTATTCGAGAAATTTGAAGACGATTTCTTGAAATACCTAAGTAAACGAAATGGATAATTAGGTCTCAAATAAATTTATTTTTTTGTCGCATATACTTATATCTTAGAAATATGAAAACGTTATTTAGTTTAAGCTTATTAAATGTTTCGGCCTATTTGCATTTAGATTGAAGTTTGATGTTAGCGTACATTTTTATCTGCTTACAGACATTAAGTACTCAGACGTCATAAGCATAAAAACTGTTTCTTTTCAACTCAAAACGAGCGTTTACATATCTGAAAGAACGTTATACAGAATATTTAGTGGCTATACAAATAATTGATGAATACTAATATTTTGTTGCCCAATAAGACCCTAATGATATCGAAGAATTTCATGACATATTTCTCTGAAGTTGCTTAATGCTATAGACAGTTATACCAATTATCGCTAAAGTAATTTTTAGAGTAAAAAAATATAGCATTATACACTGTTTAAAACAGCAAAATTGGTTTTTAATTTTGTTTTGAATTATCGTCGCACTAGAACTACACGAGGGTTATAATTCAAAGTTGGAGTTTTAGATAAACACTAAATTCGAACTTTACAAAACAGCTTATTATGCAAATATTTGTGCATATATTCTACAAATGTCCATAAAAGTTTTTATAATTTTGTGAATTTATACTAATAATTATTATGGTGTTTGTAAACTTTAAAGTAAAAACTCCGAGATAAAATGTACAATAGATCTTTTATAAATTTTGAGAATTCTCGTTTTGGTGTTTGTTTCAAATTCTCATTAGTATGTATATAAAGTATCCAGAACTTAAATTTTTGGATTAAAAAATATTGTAGCGTGGAAACGAAATTAAAATACCGCTAAATTAATGTACCTTAATAATGTGTATTGATTGTATTGCTCAATGTTCATTGTGTAATGTTTCATGTATGCTTTGCCGTCTTTCATCTCTTAATTCTGTGTATATATATTATAGGTTTATACATACAAGGCTTTCCACTATTTCAATAGACCTTCCAACTTTTCCCCTAAGTATTTCCATATAATCTCAAGGAGAAACACTTCGATGCTTCCACATTTCCCTATTCTGCATGTATCCAAAGTGCAAATTGCTGCTACCGAAACTGATCATACGAGTTAAAAAAAATAACTAATGTTTGAATGAAATCCAACAGTACCCTACGTATAACTCCTTTTTCTAATGTTGTAAAACAAAATTCCCTTTTACTTTGATAAGTTACACCAAATGTAACGTAAAATTACCTACACAACGAAAATGTTAAAACACAAACTAGTACACAACCTTTAACTAAAACTTCCGAATAATTCCTAGCTTTATAACGTGACAAATAGAGGCGAGACTGATTGTTTACGACGTCCATTGAGATAGAGATTGTACCGTCAGTACTTGGATTAAAGCTCCCTGCATTCGAAATACCCGCATGCTTCCATATTTGCACTCCCTCTTCTATGTGTATTTAAAGTTCTAACATTTTAACATAGTATGGTATAAAACAAGAGGTCTAGTGGCTTGGTGGTAGTACTTCGCATTTCTTTGTCGCAGTCCGGGGATCAAATCCTGGATTGGGCCAAGGTTCACTCAACCCTTCGGGAGTCGATAAATTGAGGATCAAGCATGCTTGGAAACAAGCACTGGAAGTTCCGCGTGAGGTTGACCACCGGGAAATATGCCTTGCACCACATAGTCATTGGCCTCGAAAGCTGAACTGTTTTTATGGCGGGACTGGCCCACTAACGGGTAGTTGCTCCGTTAATTTTAATTTAGTTTTTACGGTATAAAGCAAAGAGAAGGTGAGCTCGATTAGAACAAACCACACTTTAAAAATTAGGAAAGAAAATACTATTATATGAAGGTGATCTTTGTGAGGCTTGTCAATACCTAAACTATTTCAGGGTGGTCACAGAACCTGGAAACCGGGAATTTCCCTGAGAATTGACTGAGAATTCCTGACATTATCAGAGAAATCTCTTATAAATTTACAATATTTCATGTCTTGTCACTCTATCTTGTTTTTTCAATATCCCTTTTCAACCGGTGGTCAGGTGGCGCTGATTTAAAATTATGAGACTAAATTTGGAGTTTTATAAAAAAAAAATGCGTTAAACAGCATCTATGCCAGCAACTCCTTAAAAACAAAGTAATTTTTTATACAAATAACGAATGGTACAGTTCAGCTGCTTCGGTATCGATATTTTTGACGAGCTTGAACGCACGGTCGTGCGAGCCCGGTCGGAAAGGGATATGAACACTCTCAAAAATGAATGCCCAAAATGCTCAAAAACGACGAAATTTGCTATTATTTTAACTATTCCGTTTACTGGCAAATGCTCCGAGTTTTCGTTTCCTCAAAGTGAGGATATTTGAATCGTCATTTTTATGAGGATTTGAATGTCGTCTAATCTAAAGAAATATTTCGTCATTTTTGAGCATGTGAGTACAACAAGGAGATTCAGTTTCCTCAAACTCAAGATACAGAATCGTCAAATCACGATCGTAAAAGTGAGGATTCGCGTTTACTCAAAAGTCACGCGATAGTTTGACGAAACAATCCTTAAAAATAACGAAATGAGGCTTGAGGATTCATGAATCGTCACAAATGAAAGTGTTATTTTTAAGGTGTATGGGGTCCTATAATTCATTTATTGTATTGTCATGTTAGTTAGGTAGTTTTAAAATAGCAGTAAAAAATGTATAGTTTAAATTAAATGCTTTTTTCATAACAATTTATGTAGTTTGTCATTAACGCTATTTTTGAATTAAACCAAAATTTGACTATTTATTGTTGGATAGTTAGTGCTTTAGCGCAATCAGTTTAGGAACGCTTAAAATGTAAATTCCAAACTTTACGGAGACACCAAGTGCAGTTAATAAGCCAAATTTTTAGATAATTCATCGACACAACTAAACAATTAAAAATAATAATTTTATTGAATTATACATTACATGAAATTAATCTGAGAGATTCATTTTAGATAATTTTTTTTAAAGTTTATTTACTACGCATTTTAAACATTTCTTTAATACTAACAGAGCTCGTTATTAAGTTGTCACATTTTGAAGAGCTTAAACATTCCCTTTACTACCCGCACGATCGTGCGAGCCCGGTCGGAAAGGGATATGAAGTCTATGGCGAAACTCTGACCCTACTAAAAATGATCCATAGAGATCAATACAAAAATCTATTGACATAAGTACAGCTTTATTGATGTGTACTTACTTCTAAGGATGTCTCTATTGTTATCAGTAGAAGCTATTGATATGAGTAACCGACTGATAATATTTCGTATTGATATCAATAGAGCTCTAACGACACAAGTAAAGAAAATATCAGTAAGCTACTGATCTCAAATGACATCAATAGGTCTGCACTGATATCTATAGAGATCAGTAGAGATCTGCATGGATATCAATAGAGATCAGTAGAGATTTGTATAGATATCAATAGAGATTGCTATTGGTACCAGTAGGCCATTTCCACATAAAAATTTTCTATTGATCTCTACTGACCATTTTTAGTAGGGGAATAGCGAAGATAGCAGAAAGAAGCGGCTAACCTTGTGCAGCAGCTCCTCGGCCTTGTTGAGGATGGTCTCGAAGCTCTCCCTGTGCAGGAACACTTTGCGGGACTGGATCTTTCGGTGGAAGGTCTTCTCCAGCAGCAGCATGCCCACCTGCCTGCCCAGGGAGCGAGCGATGTCCCCGTGCACCTGAGAGAGAGAAAGCAACTCATTAGGCGCGTTTACATGAGCCATCGAATCCATGGAATGATGAGTAAACTCCGCAATTTATCCCTCTTGGGGATTTTCGCCCAGGCAGAACCGGGATTGCAGGGTTCATTAAGGGATTTCGCAAACCCTCCATTGGGTTTGACGTTTAATTCCATGGATTCTTCCACAGACTGTTTGGGTTAGAAATCCTACGTGAAGACTTTTTTCCCAAATTGAGGGTTTGGCATACCATGGATTCGATGGCTCATGTAAATCCGTCTGCAATACCAAAACCGACCTTAAGTTTGCAGCAGAGAAATGTACTACGCGGAGGAATTTGCGTAAACAACGCGGCTGGCGACGACGCTTCGCCTGCTCCGATTGGTTGATAATTTTACCCTGATATTCGTGCGCCCTGTTACGTCAAAATAGAAGGAAAAAAATAATTAAAAAAAACCCACTCTAACTGAAGCTAAACTAATAAAAATAATAAATTTATGTCTTGAAATAACAAATAAATTTGTTTATTGAATGTTAAATACCTTTTTGTATTCGATTCTCGCCCTCAAAAATGAGAACTATTTACCCTCTTTCTCGTAGAACATTTGTATACTGCAAACTTAAGGTCGGGAGAAGTATATCAAACTATAATAATACAAGAAAGAGTCTGTCTGTGTGTATGTCTGTGGATCGCAAAAGACCTACTTACACTGCTCTAAAAAAATTCGAAAATTTTAATGCAGATTCCTTTTAATACCAACGTGTGCACCTGAGGCCTAGTTTTTTCATATTTGATTGTGATTTTTAATTAATATAATTAGTTTCAGAAAACGTCATCCACGTGGGAGTGAGGGACCATAACAGGGCTTGAAAATACATGGACCGGGCCGAAACGGGGGCTTGACGCCATCCTCTAATAGTGTTTGCTTTTTAAGTGCGCATGCGCCAACACGAATTTAATTTGGTTTTGATTTTTAGTGTATTTTAATAAGTAGGCAGACAATAACAGGGCTTCAAATTACAACGACCGGGCCGTAACAAAGGGCTTGAGCCATTCTCTGTTATTATTTGCCTTTTTCTTGCGCATGCGCCAACACGAATTGAATTTAGTTTAGATATTGAGTGCATTTTCACAAGTAAGCATGCTTCTAAAAGGAAGCAATGCTAAGTTAACGAGTTCCCAGTAAGGCGGGACCATACAGCTAGTTTGTAATAATATGAACCGGAGAGTTGTGTTGGGTTCAGACAAGAAACTACCTCTTCTAAGCAACTTCGTCACGGCAAATGTTTTCCAATACATCAATGAATCAAAGACGCAAAGACGTACGCAGAAGCTATTGCAGCGCTGGATGCAATATAAGTTATAAAACGAAGTGAAATCTATTCTCGTCATTGCTTGGCGTCAAGAATACAGCAGAACGGGGAGTCAATTTCGGAATTTTTTTAAGCGTTGAAACAAATAAGTAAAGACTGTTCTCTTACAGCTGCTACCACAGAATAGTATCGACAAGAATATATCCATGATGCTTTTACCCGGGGTTTGAAATGTCCTCGAATCCGCGAACGCCTACTAGGAAACAGTACAGCAATGTTGGATAAGGCTTTTGATCAGGCTAGGGCCCTTGAACTCGCTGAACTTCATTCAGCATCTTATCGTACTGCAATGGATTAGGTTACTATTGTAGTAGCAGCAGAAAAACTCTACTTTACATCCAGTTTCATCAAGAACTGTTAAACTAATTTGTTTTTTGTAACAAAAAAACATTAGAATATAAGTTTCCATGTTTAGTTGTTTGCTGTTGAGGCTTCATGATAAAAATAGCGTTGCATCGCTAAATGAGGCTGTTTCTTTACTAGTGCAAAAAGTTCTGTTGGTCAGTTTTATTTATTAATGTCAGATATCTAAAAAGTTGCGACAGAAAAGGGTTGTGGCGGAAAAGATTTCATAAAATAGTCTGTCTAACTCAAATTGCCAGTCTCGATTTGGAAATTTGAGTAAAGTTGTCAAGCAACAAAAATGTCAAAATGTAGCATTTATGTTTAATACAACTCGATAGATATAACAACCCTACGTTAATTTTAGAAGCTCGAAAAAAGTCGTCTACGAACAGAGCCGTTGTATCATAGCTGGACCTTTTTCGCTTTCTTTCAATGTCTCTTCCACCGATTGTAATCTAGGTTTCATTAACATTCCGCCGTACGTTATCCAAAATGACCTTGTTGACCTTTTTTTTTTGTCAAGACATCAAGGTTTTCGCAACTCTGTCTACGTCCCTAAAGTCAATATATAGATGCATAACATGTATTCAGTTATAGCAATTAAATAACCATCCTGTATATGGTCTAAAAATGGGCCCCACATTGTATTCACGGTATGAAATAAAGTGGGAATCTTAAAGGACAAACATTTTGTTTATTTGGAAAAAATGAGAGACTGGCAAATTTATCGAAATATTTGAAAATGAAAGTTATTTTTTTATGGTACTTTAATTTTAAATACTTTCTACAGCTGCATGAATTTTTTTCGAAAACTTAAATCAATTGGTTTTTACAAGTTTTCTACCATCAATGAGATTTCAATTAGTATGATCTTTCTAAAAACTTTATTAAGTAACATCTTAGTTTTTGTTTCATGAAAATCCTTTTATCAAGTCATTTTCCCAACTATGTAGCTTATTTATCATAACTATTGGGAGCTATATCAGTATTGCTTTGAATGATGGCAACATGAAGTAATTTGAATGTTGATAAACTATAATTATAATGAATTTCAATGGGAGTCTTTCCAAGTTCCTAATGAAGAAAAACAAACAAAAGAAATAAAATAACAATGAATAAAGATACACTAATAAATTAGTTTAAATATCACCCAACCACACATTAAGTTCCCCGGTAAATAATTATACACACATTTTTTTCAAAAGTAAATGCACACGAGACAAATCATTTATCTTTCCAAACAAATATTCACGCACGCATATAATTTCAAATGGATTAAAATCTATAATAATAAAAATGAAGATTTGTGTGTATGTATATATGTATGTCTCTCCGAAACTCACAAACTAGACATTCGTTTGACTCGTAACTTGGCACAAATGCGTAGTTCATACTTGAGTTGCAAAATAAGAACTTTCAGAGCTCAAAATGCTCTATTTTTAGAGAAAATTCGAATTTTCTGGAAAAACTACACCACTTTGGCTCAAATCCGATCATTTTTTTTCTTTCCTGATGCCATCTGCTGAACAAATTAAATAAAACTTTCAACGAAAATAAATAAAATTGAAAATGTTTATTTTATTATGTTGCCATTACTTCCAGAAAATAAATTCATTGTTTGAAAATAATTGATATGTTTCAAGTGACGTATTTCCGACCAGTTTTCATTCCAGGATTGTGGGTTTAGTTGATGATTTCTTCATTGATGGTTTTGTTGATTGCAAATATGCATAAAACTAGAGTTGCATATTAGGGTTTTATGTCTTTATTTTCTCGCCAAATACGTTGCCAATCTCGCCAAAGTATTAATTGAAACTCGCCAAATGAGCAAAATGTTTGTTAAGCTATTACTGAAGAATGATGGTTAATAAAGGCCATCGCACTAGAGCTGCATATAAGGGTTTTATGTCTTTATTTCCTCGCCAAATACGTTGCCAATCTCGCCAAAGTATAAATTAAAACTCGCCAAATAAGCAAAATGTTTGTTAAGATATTACTGAACTACTATGATGGTTGATAAAGGCCATTGCACTATAGCTGCATATCAGGGAGTAATTCTTTATTTTTTTCGCCAAATACGTTGCCAATCTCGCCAAATGGACAAATGTTTGTTAAGCAAAAACTGAAATGTGGTTAATAAAGGCCAGGGTTTTATGTCTTGATTTTTGAGCCAAATATGTTGCCAATCTCGCCGAATTATTAGTTAAAACTCGCCAAATTGGCAAAATGTTTGTTACTGAGCTCTATGATGGTTAATAAAGACCATCGCAGTAGAGCTGCATTTCAGGGTTTTATTCTTTATTTTTTCACCAAATATGTTGCCAATCTTGCCAAATTATTTATTAATACTCGCCAAATGGGCAAAATGTTTGTTAAAAATAAAAAATAAGTAGCTATATCTATTTCCTCGCCAAATTATTTCCCAAAACGTGCCAAAAGAGTTGTTTTATGTATTTATGAGGGAATTGTGATGGCATTTATGAATACATTTTACATCGTATTTTTGATTTTTAAATTTTAAAGCAATGAAACAGGATTTCATACTTGAAAACGAGCGGGAAGAATAACTTAAGTTTATGATCTTATAACAGGTTACATGGTACACATACTTGGATCGATTTGATATTTTTTTAATCCGTGCGAAGTACGGGTATAAATTTGCTAGTTAATTAATATTATTTTCCACTCACAAAAAGAAAAATCATACAGAGAACACTGCACCATGTAGTGACAAAACTTTCCTTTGCGTAATTAATATTCTAGACCATGAATCAATAAAAATACTTTCGGTTTATCGCAAATCACGCGTTGTTTCAGAGTACTTGATAATCACCATAATAATTAACATACTTTTTCTGTAATACAAGACATTAAAAATCCAAACACACATTATAGTATAAGGCATTTTTATGTTGATTAGTTGAATAAAATGAAGAAAAACTTCGTTATGTTGGTTTTATGCACCTTAGTTAAAATGACTGCAACTAAAAATGTTTTTTTTTTCTAATTTAAAAGTAATAGTTAAATATAATTTTCATTAAAAAAATTTAAGGCATTTTTTAATATAAAATTGATTACTTTTATATATCTGTTGTAGTTTCATATTCTTTTACGAGTTTTAACATAAAAAAATCATATCATGTAAAGGATTAGAAGTGTAGATGTTTTAATACCATGAAGATTCTTATCATTGATAGTTTATTCTTTTAGAATGTAGAAAATTAAGAATGTTTTTGCGTTGTAAGATCAAATGGAGTAATCCCGTTTAACGAATACTTAAAATAAAAGTATTAAAATATTAAATAAAAATGTGCTTACATATTTAAACCAAAAATATAACAACTAGGGAAAAACAATTCAATTAAGTTACTACAGTTTTGAATAATTGTTGATCAAAACTATTGATATATTCTAGTTTTGTATTATTCTGAATATAGTTTGCAAAATAAACATAAAGCAAAACGTTTCGAAAACAAAATAAGTGCTTTTAATTCAGGTTTTACTTACTTGGGAATCTACTTCTATTTCTTGCAGCAATACTTCCCAGCTTGTAAATAAAGTGCTGTGGTATGGAGGCCTGAAACACATAACATAGTAGATATAATCTAGCTATAATATCCGAAAATCCTGAATGCGTAAATTAATGTTTACTTCAGGAGAAGGCATATCTTTATTTTTATAACTTTAAGATAAACTTTAGTAACTTTTTTTAATAAAAATAATTAGTTTTAAAATAATTTTATGTGTGTGCCAAAATATGTATGTTTAAAACAGTTTAAAAAAGGTTCAAGGATCATATCACCATGAAATGATCACCATGAAACATATTTGAAGTCAAAATAAATTACAATACCGGAGATACACCTCTTCAGTTTATTTTAATGGACAATATAATATAGTTTAGTTATTTTACTTATTTAGAAACATTTATTTATGTTTTGAATATATAAATTTAGAACTGATTTGGTAAATAGGTATTATTTCATGAATATTAATTCTTTAAAAATAAAATACTCATTCCAAATGAAAATACTAACAATTTAACAAAAATATACTCTAAGGAGTCATCATACCCAAAAGGGTTTTATTTTACCTTGCCACAAAAATAACCTCAATGATGTACAACTATATTAATAACTATTTTTCCCCCTAAATGAAAATTTCACACGAGTTAGATTAAATTATAAGATTCACAGGTTATAATTTCACTTTGTTAAATATGTAACTAAATTTTCAAATTAACTAAAAACCTATTTTTATCACTTTATTTTGTTTGTAACATGTAGCTTGCTAAAGCCAGTGATGAGTGTGATTTTATGAATAACGGTAAGCTCATAATACTGATGAGACCCGAAGGTGTTATTTTTTATAAAAGAACGCCCTTAGAAACAGAAGTTTAAAATAACTTCTATACATTAAAGAAACAGCAGCAAATTTGTTTTTAATTAATTCAGTTTAAATAAAGCAACTTTTGACAGTATTTAAAAAAAAAATAGTTGTTATTAAATATTACTGTTAATTGTGCATACCCATAAAGTTTAAGAAATTCAGAATTTTTCAATGGTTAACTATTTCTAAAGTTTTAGCCTAACTTTGAGCATAACTTTGTCAGTTTCCAAGTTCAACTTTTTCCTCATATTTCTCTCTGTATAGTTAGACAACTCTTTGAAGAAAACCAAGAAAAATAATGACCCTTAGAACAAATACCCATTAAAAGTACCCTTATTATCGTCTATAAATTTCACAGGACAATTGAGAGAGCCGAGGAAGAAATCCATAAATTTTTATTACTTTCTCACCTAAAAAAAGAACCATATTTAAAGAAGTAAGGCTTCCTTGTTAGAGGTGTCAGGTTTCTAGTGTAACGGCACAAGAAAAATCTTTCAAGAAAAAAATATTTATGGCCCCAATAACAAAAACAAAAAATTCTAAGGAAGCCATTTTTATTCCAAAATATCTTGGTCTTTTTGGAATGGCGAAAAATAGAAGATATATGTCAGGAGGACTGAACTACGATGATTGGTCAATTTGGTACGAAGAATGGGGGACAAAAGCAATTGGCTAAGGGTTTATATTTTTTTTTATAAATATTTTTTTAAGGTAGTAATAAAAATGGTCGGGAAATATATGATGCAGAAAATAATGTTTGCGTGAATAAAGATGTATTTATGAGCAAAAAGTTTTACCAAGGTGACCTACACTGTTAAAAAATTCATAACGTTACTTTTATGTATTTTAAACATTCCCCTAGCCTTTTCAAGTTCCCGGATTTTTAGATTTTCTCCAAAAAGAAAAGTAAAATCATTTAACAAACATCCTTTTGTGTTATTCAATATAGTATCGTTGTCATCTTTCCTTCTTAGAAGGCAACGACAAAACTAATGAACCAAAAAAAAATAATAAGGAAGAATGTTTAAACCACTTTGTTTAAACAGTGTTACTACTGTGGACGCGGTCAGGTCCTTAGTCAAATACCTAAGTTAGATATCAACTAGTTGTGGGCTGTGAGTCGCCCCGTGGTCAGTGTAGCGATCTACGGATCGGAAGGTCCCGCGATCGAAACCTGATCGCTGAAAACTCACCGAGTATATGCGGAGTATGTGCTCGTTAAATCTGTTGGGTCCGAAAGTCCTGTGGGCGGTCATTGCGCAGTTTCCCACGGGTACAGGTTCCTGGAGACTATTTCCCTCCCCTTCAAGGACATGTCTAAATTGTGGAGGTGGCGCGTGATACATGGCAACATCTGTCGCGTATATGTGTGCATTAGGGTGCTCCTTATTTTTGAAGTTCGGATTTTTTTACGGGGCACCCTGCCATTTTGCTCTGTTATGTGAAAAAAAAAATTCAGTAAAATTTTTTTGCAAATCGGATAATATTTAGGGGGTGCTACCTGGTTCCCAAGTTTTACACACTATCGTTACCCTAATAATGCTATATAGAGTATATACCCAGAGTTCATACGGTGCTTGGAAAGTACTTATAAACCGAAGAAAAAATTTATAGATGTATTTTTTTTAATTTCATCTGTCAGGACCTTAAAAAGTACTTATTTTTAGGTTATTTATTTTTATTTTTTAAAGCAAGTCTTTAAAATTGCCTTTTTTGTGCTAGAAACGGCTGAATTGTTGCAATGTTCTTTTTAAAACAAATTTACGTAACATGTGTGCGTTTTGACACAACTTCTGTCTATACTGAAGTATGGAATGGAGCATGCGTCCTCCTTCAGCAAAAGATGGGAAAAGATATGTTGTGGTTAAAATGAAGTCATCATATACTTGAAATTATGCTGGAGGCTGGGGTCCTAACATCACTTGGCGCTTCAGGTGGTCCTGATGGACTATAATCTTCAAGAGGTTTCAGAAACATGGAAATTTATTGATACTACAAAGTATCAAACATCTCGCTCCGATGATGTTACAGTTAGTGCACTGGCTGATATTGCTGATGAGAGGATTACATTTGCAAATAATCAGTTACAGGAATTTCAACCTCGTGATGATTACGAAGAACTTCTGAATTCGTTTATTGTGTTTTTGGGTGGCGTACCCGTGAAAGATATTTCCTTCAGAGCTCCTGCTGGACTCCATCTCGCTCTTTGGATGGCAAAAGCAATTTATGAATTAAAAATTTGGATGTTCAGAGGTCAGTTGAAGTTAACGAAGAAAGAGGAAATGGGATTGCTGGAAGTCTGCATTTACTGTTCGACTGTATATTACTGCTTGGTGCCAAGCTCCAGGAGCCGCACTTGCACCAAGACTTGATCTGCAGCTTCTAAAGAATATTGATGCCTGCAAATCCCGAAATTCACTTATTTTTCAAGTTTCTCTGAAGAAATTCATGGGTAATCTCTGGTATTTATCAGAAAAACTTGCTGTTGCCCTAGCCTTATTTGGTGATAAAGTGTCTTCTGATACGAATCATAAGATGGTGTGTGCCATAAATAATGTGACACATCAGCTTCCAGTAAAACGGGCTATTGTGGATGCCACAGTGATACGAACGAAAAAAAACTAGAGGACATTGTATCATCCAATACTCTCCAGATTTTCCAAATTACGGGTATTTCGTCAAAGTTTCTTGAGAATGATGTTGAGATGTGGATTGAAGATGAATAATACCAAGCAGCAAAATGCACCACTCAGCCAGTGATAATTGTCAATGACATTGCAGAATGAGGAGTGGCCTTAATGGATGAATACAACAAATCTGCTCACAAACGACGAAGAGCAAAAGCAGTTTTATTTGCTGGTTGTACAAAAATATAGGCAAAGGTTCCATGATAGAAAGAAGTCAATTTTCATTGAGAAAGTATAGATGATGAGTTATTAACTAATTATGGCAAATGGTCACAAAAAAAACTTTAAACAAGCATATTACTGTAATATGGAGCGTATTTCCTATGTATCTGAATGAAGTGTATATAGCAAAACTTTCAAGTGTGGTAGCACCCCCTAAATGTTAATAAAAATTCATGAAATTTTTTTGTGATTTTTCTCTCATCTAAATGAACCATTTAAGAAGGTGCCTCCTTAGGTTTTCAAAAAAAAATTTTTTTAGCTCAAATAAGGAGCACCCTAGTGTGCATGTAAGTGTGTGTGTGTTGTGACTGTTTTACTTGACGAAGGTTTAAAAGCGGCTCTCTGAGCAAGCACACAAGCCTGAAAATATATGTATATCTACCAACCAACCATATCAACTAGTTTGAAATTAAGCCAAATAGGTCCCCCCCCCCAAAGCTTTATACTCCATGCTTTTCAAGACGAGCTTTAATTTAAAGTTCCATCAGTCAGAAGGAAACAAATTACTAAGTTTAGTTTAGTTTGAATATCGTCTCACTAGAGCTACACCAGGGCTATTGGCGACGGACACAAATCACTAAGAAAGCAAGAATCGCAGAATGATTTGGTACCCTTAGTTAAAATAACAATGTGCTTAAATGCAGTACATAGAGAAGCCCGGGATTCTGAACAAAAATTAATAAGTAATATTTTTTTCAATTGTATGTATTCAAAAATAAAATAAAAAGGTTAAAATATTAGATTGACCACAAAACATCTTACCACTAAGAAGCGAATGTGTTATCAGTGTCATTCAAATTGTTACCTTTTTAATTAATATGATTTCAGTTTTGTATAGCATTGGAAACGTATTCTAATCATACACATATTTTAGTCGCCTAACGAGTGCAAATGCAAAACAGGGGTTATAGATAGGCTAAGTATGCGAATATAATAATAAATATAGAAAAACCCTTAAAACGTATGATAGTTATGTAATAAATTAATATAAATAAAATCATAATAATTAATTATATAAACATATGCTATAATTTTCATGGAAAAACTAGTGCCAAACCTTACAACTGGCAACATAGGATTTGACCAGCTTCGGCGGATCGACGAGAGGATACACAAATGAAGTGGAAAAACCGCTTGATTTCGTAGAGAACTTTCCTCAGCAGGCCCCTTTGGTGATGATTATCGCTTATTCCTTACACCAGTATGGCGAATAATCGCATAGTGTAGGGAAACCAGTTCAAATGGCCGAGATTCACGCAATGCACGATTCCGACTCTTGAACCAAGAGAAGAAGAAAGAGAGAAACATATTTTCTGTCGCCAATGTCCGCCAAGCAGACACAATTATGGGACGACTCCTGATAAATCAAGCGGTTCTTCCCCTGTACTCTTGCCTTATATAATAAAAATGCTTTATATAAATAAAGTATAATCTCACCTCTCCCTTCGAAGCTCGGCGTTTCTTTTGCGAAACGTCTCCACCAACATTTGTAATTCTTCAGCATGTTGTTCGTGGATAGAAGACAATTGCTGCGTGAAATCGGCAACTGCAAAAACAAATAAAAAGACCAATTAACTTCCCAATCTGTAACAACAATCACAAAAGATAATGACATATTCTATGTGAAAAAGTGAAACCAATGTAAAAATGAGTTTTTTTTAGGTTAGAGTCGACTACGGAGTTTCTAAACAACCCTGATGTAGATTGAGGACAGGTCGTTTAAAGGAAAAACATTTTTGACGAAGATATAGAGAAACTGATTTTTGTAAAAAAATATTTGTAACTTTTACTTAAATTTGAAATATGGTTTTAGTCGAAAAATTAACAATGAATTTGCCCTAGGTAAAATATTTAATACCATGATCTTCATTTACATACATTATAATTTTTTTTGGATGAGCTACAGCAAACAAATTTAGCATGGAAAGTTTTTTGCCAATAGTCTTCGAAGAGTACTATAATTTTAACAGTTTAGGTAAATATTTAAAGATGCAAACAGTTTTTGAAATGAATAACCTACATTCGAAATTTTCTCTCAGCAAACACTTCGAAGCTGTCACAGTACGACAACGAGAATTATTTGTTTTTGTCACTCGACGCTTAGATAGAAGCGTCAATAATTTAATTTATTACAAATAATCTAGTTGGGTTATGAGTATTTATATTAAAGAATTTGTGAACTGAAGTCTTGTTTGAGTAAATATTTATTTTAAGGATAATTTAAGATGTTGTTTTGATAAGAGGTTAAATATTTTTTTCTCACTTAAATGACGATTTCTGGGGATTAGTCTGTTAATGCAGAAGAATAAGTGTAAACCCTAAGTCAACAAAACAAGCGTCTTATCTTGAGATTAAATATAAACAACCGCTAATGTAAATTTTAGCTCATCAGAGGCAAATGTGCAATTATTCAAATAAAGTAGACCTCTTTGAAGTGTGGGGTAATAGAAAGATAATGAATTCGTTTCCAAACAATTTTGTTGCTGAAAAAGGAGAATTTGAATAAATATTCATGGAGAGTTTTATAACCTAATGCATTCAGTTTGGTAAATTAATTACGTAGAAATGATAATTAAATTAACAATATCCATATATTAATGATATCAATATAGATTATTATATATTTAAAGAAGAGGTAGTAGCAAAACTTTATTAATATGCTTGAATTGAATAATGATAAAAAAATGAAACGTTACTGTCAAAAACTTCAATAATTCTGCAAGTACTTTCGAGAAATTTTGCAATTTATTCTTGAATGATTTATAACCCAAATATAATGATTAAAAGAATCACTGATTTCTTTTCCCAGTTTTACATTTAAATAAAAAGGAATCAAGCTGAAGTGTTTAGTTATACATACCGAACAGTTTCTGTTTTGGTTGTTCTAAAAAAATATTTTAGAGCTTGGAAAAACAGAAACGGAATAAGCACAGATCAATTACATTTATGAGGCAGATTAACTACAGTTGATATATCTAACATTTGTCAGTTTGGGTAGAAGACCAAAATAATTTATTGAATAAGAGCTTGTTACTTGATGTTGAAAATATTTTTGAAAGCTAACATTTTCATATTAATAAAAATTAAGTCATTTCATATTACGTGAAAAGTGAAAGCATTGCTTAGAATTATGCAAAATTGCCAAATTCTGGCTAGGTTAGGTTTGAATTATCGTCGCACTAGAGCTACACGAGCGCTATTGGCGACGGGCGTCGTATTTTAGAACCACAGTCAACCAAATTCTGGTAGCAAAACCCAGGTCTTTGTACGGAATTCACGTGACTTGTAACTATTAAACAACATATTCGTCCTTAATAAAGAGTCCTTTCAAAATCAGTTTTTTTTAAAAATTCAAAACCAAATTTAGATTTAATATTAGGACCTATTTTAGAAATAATTCATATTGATTATTGAAATTTTATCTTCCAATTAATTACTGTTTAAAGGAACACCTAACGGTTATAAATATTACTTAAAACAAAGGAACTTTCAGCAATTTTGCATAAAATGATTAAATGATGTTTACACAAACTTTAATGCTACACTTCAGAACATATCCCCATTTTTGTTTAGAATTTTAATTGAGATCCCTTTTCTAAAGAATTATAAGAATCCTAAGTTTTGTTAGCATTGAAAATTCATAACTTAATTTACTGTGATTAAAAGCTTACTTTCCTCTTTTTGACTCAAAATAATCGTTCAAACAAAATGCACTCCGAAAAATTGCTTAGTCGAAAAGGTTATGAAAAACCTTAATGTAAAATTTGAATAATGATATACATAGGCACTCAGGAAAAATGCACTTTCTTACCGATCTTTTATGTGTGGAGTAACTTAATATTTAATACTGAAGTCTTATCCTTTCACTTTAAAGAGGAATTCCGGTTCTAAAGTGCTTTGGGAATAAAGTCAAATTCTACTTACTTTTTAGGTTTTAGTATCGGCTAAAACTGTTTAGGTACTACACTTTTAAATGCCAATGAATATATTGGTATTGTATCAGAATGTTTTTTTTATAGCTCATTAAAAAGAAATTGAAAAATAAATTTCTTCGCATCTGCATTTAATCTTTCAGCATTTAATCTTTGTTGAAAATAAAAACAGCATTATTCACACATTGTGTTTATACTCAATGAAATAATTTAATCTTAATAAAATACCATATAGAGGTATTTAAAAATGTTATTTTTCCTAAAAAAGTTTTTTTTTAAAAATTATATGTATGAAAGTTATCGCAAATGCACTTTAAACATATGCAATCTAACAAAAATATGAATTTTTTTATAGCTGTACTATTTTTTGTTCCAAAATTTTCAGTAAACGACTAAAAAAATTGTTTATTTCATTTTCGAACCCAACTTAATTTACTAGTTAGGAACCATATTATGTTAGTTTACTGGTTAGGTTCCAATTGATTAGTTAGGAACAAATTTAAAGCTCGAGCACTCAATAAAAATAACAGTGACCATTTCTGTAGTAAAGCCTTTAGATATGAAAGTTGTGCGTGCTGAAATTCAATTTTATGTGGAACAACTTATTTTTTCTAAAAAAGAAGGCACTGAAAATATTGTGTTGTTCCCAAAGTTTCTTTTAAAAAGCCCTCAAGGGAATTGCACGAAAATTTTCTTTTACAGTTTAAGAATATTGATTTATTACTACTATTTGTTTTGCATGTAGATTCTTACAAGGTTTGACTTGGCTGAATTCCAGCTGCACTAAATGTTAACGTGGACTGGCCTCGTAATTTAAAACCACGGTCAAAAGACAATATTCCTGCTGGAAAATATAGGTAAATAGGAAATATTTAACTTAACCTAAAACAAAGAAATGTACTTGGCAAACGTATAGTTGTTTCTGGTCTTTGAATGTTATTATAGTATTAACTAATATCATGAAATATTTACGTAACAGTGAAATCGAAACTTTTTTTGTGGAAATAAAAAAGGTTATTATAAATGATGCATTAATATTAAAACTTTTAGATTTTTCCTTTATAGAATCAATAAATTATTCATGAAAATTCCGTATAGCGCTATTTATGGAACATCAAAAATTGTAAGTAAAGCTGCGAGAAAAACGCTCCACTTCTTAATGTTACTCCTATGAGGCATAAATATTTTTTTCGCAGTTGTGCCTTTCTTAAATCAATTACTTTCTCGAAATTTACTAAGTAAAATTTTAAGCATATTATTAACCCATCATCTGTAAAATAGCTCCCTTGGGCGCAATTACAAGTCCAGTGGGAGCTATTTTGAATCAATAGAGCGTGAGTGGTTGTAATAATTGCATGAACGAATCGGGAAATTTCGTTCCTCAAAAACTTCAACAGAAAAAATTCGATGTCGAATGTCATCGCGTAGCACATAGGCCTTTTTTTCTTGAGCGTAAAGAAATATAACATAATCTGTTACAAACGCCACTTGACTCAAGTTATCTCAAAAAATATCCTGAATTTATGTGTTATAAAGCTGCATAAATAGCTGTTAAATAATGATGATAAGAAAGAAATTATCTTAAATCTATAGGAAAATAGTATATTTAACTAATTTATTTTTTTTTTTAAAATGGATATTATCTGAGCTTTCAACACTTATTTTGTATAACTAGCAAATTTATACTCGTACTTCACGCGGATTAACAAAATATCAAATCGATTCAAGTATGTGTACCATATAACCTGTTATGGGTTCATCAACTTACGTTATTATTCCCGCTCGTTATCAAGTATGAAATCCCGTTTCATTGCTTTAAAATTCCAAAATCAAAAATACGGTGTAAAATGCACTCATAAATGTCATCAAAATTCCCTCTTAAATACATAAAACCTTTTAACTCTTTCGGCACGTTTTGGGAGACAATTTGGCGAGAAAATAGATATAGCTACAAACACACCCATTATACAGCTCTAACACAATGACCCTCGCACAACCAATCAGCTTATAATTTAAAAAAAAAAAAAACATTTTGCCCATTTGGCAAGCTTTAATAAATAATTTGGCGAGATTGGCATCATATTTGGTGAAAAAATAAAGACATAAAACCCTAATATGCAGCTGTAGTGCGATGGCTTTTATAAACCATCATTGTTAGCAAAATAGCTTAATAAACATTTTGCCCATTTGGCGAGCTTTAATTAATAACTTGGCAAGATTGGCAACGTATTTGGCGAAAAAATAAAAACCTAAAACCCCAAAACAGCTGTAGTGCGATGGCCTTTATTAACCATCATAGTTCAGTAATAGCTTAACTTCAGTAAAAACTATACATTAATTTTAAATATGCTTATTTGCCATCAATAGAACCACCAATGAAAATATCATCAACTAAACCCACACTAAATCCTGGAATGAAGACTGGTCGGAAATAAGTCACTTGAAACATATCAATTATTTTCAAATAAAGAATTTAGTTTCTGAAAGTATATTCATAGCAACTCATTTTGTATTCAAAATTATCAAAAAAGAAAATAAACAGGAGTTACATATCGATATAAGTAATCCAATACATAGAAAAAGCACGGATTTCCGATTCAACAATTCATATTTCAGACCCAAAAACTTAAAATAAGACATTTTCGAGCCTTAACGACATTTTATTCAAAGAGTGGTGATGATACGAAAATCCATAACACTTTGGAAATGACACAACCACACCCCCATAATATTCATTCTCACGTCCGCCCTAAAAGAGTTGTAAATGCATCAATCCATTGCGAAATTTGCATGGATTTTCCTAATACATATAATGGATTTTAGAAGCATGCCGTTGGAATACATAGAAGGGCTCTTTCGATTGTAGTTGTATCGCTAAATGTGAAAACAATCAATATCATAGGATGATTCCCCGGAGAGATTCTTTTCCATAATATTTTAGTTAAAAAAAGCGTGCATGGAAGTATTCCAATGAAAATGACCAGTTTTAGATTTATGGCTGTATTGAGATGTTTGGAATTCGGAATTTTGCACACGCTTTAAAATGTTTGGAAGCTAAAGAAAGACCTTAAATGCTTTCTGACATTTTTGAAATGTGCAGTATCTAAATTCTATTTGGAAAACTATCATAATGGACTGATGACATATTACAATGCGAAACCATACGAAAATTGAATTTTTATAAATTAAAAAAATATTCATATAAAATTAGACCAGTAAGTTAAATATAAAATTTTATACATTCAAAAATTACCCCTATATCTACTTGCAACAAATTGCATAAGTTTCAACAAAGTAATCCAACCAACTATTAATGCCATCAGATCACATAATTACGCCAAAAGTTCACTCATTACCCTCTTCCTAAATGGACTTCAAAATATCCGAGGGACACAACATCCGGTTCAAAACCGCCTCCTGGAGTTTAAATAAGATGGAAGTGCTGTCGGGGGAAAAACGATACAAAAACCAGTTTGCCAAAGTGAAGCCATGATCGCTTCTTTTATGCATCCAACTAACCACTTAGTGAATGATTTGGCGATAATTCAGTCAAGTTAAGGGGTCACAGGAGTCTTAAAAATGTGCAAAGAAGATACTACATAGCATAGTTTGATCTCTCTTGTAATTTTTTAACTACTCAATAAATGAGTATAATTTTTTTATATGTAATTCTACAAGATTTATTTATTATAAAACAAGTTTTAAAATTTATGAAACTCTATCCAAAACTAAAATAAATGATATTAAACATGAAGGTACTTGAACACACTGTGATTAGGCTTGCGCGGCAAATTGTGAGGTCAAAATTGAAAAAATGACCAAGAAAATGACTTTATATTGTACAAATATGTACAGACTAGGACTTATACCTAAATTCTCAGCTCAATTTTAATTAGAAATTATTTTAAGAACTTTTTTCTAAAAAAATTATTAAAAAATTAAAAATTTTGATTTTAAATTTTTAAAAAAATAATTTCCAATTGAAATTGAGCTGAGAATTTAGGTATAAGTCCTAGTCTGTGCATATTTGTACAATATAAAGTCCTTTTCTTATTCATCTTTTCAATTTTGACCTCACAATTTGCCGCGCAAGCCTAATCACAGTGTGTTCAAGTACCTTCATGTTTAATATCATTTATTTTAGTTTTGGCTAAAGTTTCATAAATTTTAAAACTTGTTTTATAATAAATAAATCTTGTAGAATTACATATAAAAAAATTATACTTATACATTCATTAGTTCAAAAATGACATGAAAGATCAAACTTTGCTTTGTAGTATCTTCTTTGCACATTTTTAAGACTCCTTAGACCCCTTAATAAACAGCAGTTGAAATTTCTAAAAGGAAAATATTAATTTCTCTTTAAATAACATATTTGTTTAAAGGGAAATACTTGAACGTTGTATTTATCAAATCTTGTACTTTCCTCTAGACTCTAGAGGTTCACATACAATGGACCCTTTGCAGAATTCACTTCACATCTTTAGCCTACAATTTTTCTTAATGCTATCGTTTTTTGTAAAAAAAAATAACGTTGTCCAAGCTTTCCGAAAACACAATGAATCAGCTGCTTCGGTATAGGTTTAAAAATTGTGAGTAAGAAGACCGAGACCATGTCGAATGTCATGCAAAAAGTTTTTCGGCGGCAAATTTCTAATTTATGTGCACTAATACAAATGTTTGAATGGTCTATTAATAACAAAAAGCGCTTGTTTGTTTATTCGTACCATACAAAAAAGTTGTAATTCTAACCCATAAAACCTTGAGTTCCACTAATATGAAGCGACCTTCAGCAAATGTTAAAAGTTGATTTTGTTCAAATTACTTTCTAAACATACTTCCAACTGCATTATTATTTGAAAAATTTGTTAAATATCGGAAAAAATAAATTCGTAAAAGTTTACAGTTTTAAAGAGGGTAATACAGGGTGAGGCAAACAAAAGTGGTCCCGGTCTAGAGATAAGAATACGACAGAAATGTTGCCAAGTCTAAAACCAATACAAAAACAGGTTTGCTAACTGAAACTATTGATCTCTTCGATATTAAGCCCAAACAAACGCTTGGCGACTTATTTGCCGGCAACTACACCACGGTTTTAGAAGCTAGTTGAAATGAAATATAAAGAAGGTTTGTAGAGCAGATCAAGAAACGTTCCCACTAGTGATTATTTGATTGTTTCAGTTGTTATTTACTCTAGAGAATCGGACCTTTTTGTTTTTGGTAATACCAAATTTTCTAAATTGATTGCAAGACACAAAATTTGCATTATGGGACGTCTTTATACAATATGAACTTAGATCTGAACTAGCTACTAGTCTATGATTAGCTCCAATGTGAAACTAATCCGATCCGACCAATGGAAAAACAGTTTTTCATTTCATTCAAAACTCACTTTCATTTTTACTCAAAAACAGTTAAGCATTTCAACGTATTCCTGTCTCTTGACCGGAGCCACTTTTGTTTGCATCACCCTGCATGAGTACTATGAATTTTTTGGATTGAGTGAGCAACATCGACTTGGCGACTTTTTTCTTTGCCAAGCATCCCCATCATACCAACATCCACGTCCAAACGTCACCGGATCCCGCGCATGCGCAACAGGGCTACACGGACTATTAACCCAATCAGTGTGGCCAGATTCTCATTCTTCGGGATCAATAAAGCGTTTGTTTCAATAAATGAAGTGCTCAGTGATAGGTGAGGTCCATGACCGAGGGGTATTTTCAGGGAATTATCTGGCTCTTTTGACCAATAAAGAAATTGGTTTTGTGAGCCAGTGTCAACTAGTGATTTTTTTAGTGGAAGAATGTCAAGCGGTCAATTTTTAGGTGGTAGCTACGTTGACTGAATGCTAGATTGTTCTTCGATATGAGTGAATATTGTGATTTAGATGTTTTATGGAGCTTTTATGTTTCTGTTTTACTTTGCATGTATGCTACAATAAGTTGTAAATTATTTCGCCTCTTTCCACAACACAAAATAAAGAATTAGAATAAAGTAAAAATTATTAGAGAGATAATGTAAATAATAAAAAATAATAAACTATTGTGATTACTTAACAGTTTAATTTACTAATTTATCATTTATATTTATAAAAAACAGAAGAAAAAGATTAGTCTTTTTTTATTTTGCTTGAATATCATGGCCTCTCAACTGAAGTACATTGAGAAAATTCTTAGAAATGTGACATTACGATACGTTAACTGTGGAAAAAATAAAATGGCATTAACTAAGCAAAATTAAATGGAAAATTTATAAAGAATATAAAAATAGTGACAGCTTAAAAGAAAATACAAAACAACAGTATGCCTTCAACTCTTACTTTTGATATTAAACAGTTTAAATACATTCCTTTAGTCACGTACAATGTTTATTTAAATTTATTTCTCTAATGTTTATTTAATCTATTTCTAAGCAATCCTCTTAATATTTTGTAATATCCGAGTTTTGTATTGAAATCCTCTGTAAACATTCAATAAATTTCAAGTATTTCAATTCCCCAAACTCTTTTTAGATACTTGGAAACTCTAAAATTCCGGTCGAAGACATTCCACTTTTGAAAAGGGATATTCTAAATTCCACCATCCCCCATTCAATTCAAAGGTTAAAAGCCAAAATCGTCTGTTTTTATTTTGTCTTCTCCACAAAATTTCTAAAGAATCCTCGGAAGAGACAAAAGAGGTTTTTACATTTCACCGAAAGACTAAATCGATGAGTTTTTCTGTAAGTAAGGCGAAAGCGCTGTATAGTTCCCGATTTAAAGTATTCTAAGTAAGGTTAGTTTGACTTTCTTTAAAATTACTTTCTTAAGAAAGTTACAAAATTTCTCTTGATATGATGTCCCAATTTTGTTTGTTTTTTCTATTGGTGAAGTGTTTTATTGGATATTTAAAACTACGTTTTCCGAAGTCAGAAAAATATCAAACTAACGTGAATTTTCCATGGGGTTAAACAGTCTATAAAAGTGAAGGGGGGTAAAGTATTTCATTTTTGTGTTAAAAAAAGGGGTACAAAGGGGTATCGAAAATTGGAAAAAAATCTTAACACGTTGTAGAGACTATCTCTTATAATAAAGAATTTATCCATTCTTTGTTGGTGAGACTTTATCTGCAGTTATATTTCATTTTCCTTTCAATTAAACAGAGAAAAAACATACACCATCATTTAAGCAAGCAAAATAAAGAAGTGACGATACAATTAACAATGAAGGGCATAAGAAATTTAAATGAATTTTACATTAGTTGGGGAAGATAAATATAAAAACCATGTAATATGATTTTAAAAAGCTTCAAGTTAACAAGAAAAACACTCATTTGAAAGAAAAAACACAGAACTATTTAACACTAATTATTAACTCATAAACTAAAGATGAAAATATTTGACTTTTAAATGATGAAATTTAGTTAACCTTTAGTTTAAAAATATAACTTAAGAAACAATCTCTTCAAGAATTAAAACGATCGAAACCCAACATTATTACAATGTGTCGAACATTCCATCATCATTAATCTAGAGTTATTTCATTTGATCGCACAGCTTGACTTTCCCAGTCAGTCATATTAAGAATCCCATAATGACATCAATGCAGCAGGACGATTAGCGGCACAGAATGAGGGAGATCGGAGGCATATTTGAGTCATCCATCTTAGACATGACGATCATTCTTATATCGTTGGGGGGATAAGGGAATTTCATTGCCCACTATTATTGATTAAGACGAGTCTGATGGAATAATAGAACGTAATATAGGTAAGAATGGAGTAAAGGTTGAGGAAAATTAATAGTAAGTGTATCGTGGAGCTTATTTTTCGATGTCAAATCAGTAATTGGAATTACAACAAGTTTGTCAACACTCTAAAAAATTAATGCTCAAAAACAACGAAATTTTCCTTAATTTTGACGATTCCGTTACTGGCAAGCGTTCCGAGGTTTTCTCAAAGTAAGGAAATTTAAATCGTCATTTTTATGAGGATTTGAATGTCGTCCAATCTAAAGATATATTTCGTCATTTTTGAGCATGTGAGTACAACAATGAGATTCGGTTTCCTCAAAATCAATATACAGAATTGTCAAATCACGATCGTAAAAGTGGGGATTCGCGTTTACTCAAAAGTCACGTGATAGTTTGACGAAACAATTCTCAAAATTAACGAAATGATGCTTGAGGATTCATGAATCGTCAAAAATTAAAGTGTTATTTCTGAGAGTGAAGCTGATCGGTTTTATTGATCAATCCAAATTGACGATTGCCTTCATTTTGCACTTAAGCATGACAAAACGTTTCTAATCAACTATTTCAGATTGGAGACGAGTCTTGAAAACGAATGGAATAAACGTCGCACTAGAGTTACAAGAGGGATATTGGTGACAGGCGTCGTAACTTAGAACCACAGTCAAGGGACGAGCCGACGCGTATGAAGGCACCAAACACAACTTTTAGGAGCAACATCGTAAGCAGCGTCGGGAAATTGAAGCTATTTAACGTGCATTTCCGTTACACTTGGTATTTCCTCTGATTTTTTAGCTGCACAGACCATCTATAGGTCGGCAATTATATCTGAGAATGAACCTGGGTCATTTGACTTGCAAGTCAAGCTCCGTACCAACTGCGCCCCCAGTCCTAGTATAGAAATCGAAATATCAGCTTCATCTTAGAGACAGTTATGTAATTTCATATAATATTCATTTTAAAGTATGTCTAAGAAGTATCAGTTTCAGTAACTTAGTATGGAGTTGGATTTTTTAAAAATAAAAATTAGATTTTGTATTAATAGCAAAATTGAAAAAAATCAGTTATTATAATTTTTTTTCGAAGCGATGACTATGAAATATCATTTCAACATAAACTATTCCATTTCAGAAGGAAAAGGGCGAGAATTCAATGAAGGAAATTCAATTATAAAAAAACACTAAAAATCTTAAAGTAATGATTTACAACTTCTATAATAAAATATATCCATTAAAATTTCTAACTAAATTACAAAAACTTTAACAACACAAAAGCTTAAAAAGTATTTTTTTTTTTACAAACGAATTAGTTAAGTCAAATACTTTCTCTGCCGGCAGCAAGAATACCAATTTACTCCATTCCTTGAATTTAACTATACTTCCGAGTAAAAAAATTATACCATTTATTTCTATAAGGATTTCCTCTTATAATAGAACAGACGATAAGCCTATTTTTGTGTGAGGGCCAAAGAAAAGCTCAAAGGAAAATGGCTCTCTCTGGCCTTCCAAGCATTAAAGGCTATCTGCTTACATAACAATGAGACAAGTTGACATGTTTGTTGGTCTGTAGTCATGGTTACAGTAGTTGTGAAAGCGAGAGAAAAAGAACATTCTAGACGGAATAGTCGATCTTCGTCACTTATAATAGTGCATTTAACTAGTTGAATATTTTTGTTAGTTTTTTTAAATATCTCTTAATGTAAATATTGCGAGAAATTGTAATGTCTTTGTCTGTCCTTTTGAACCTCACGTTTATAAGCTAAATTTGGAAATTGTTCATTTTAAAATGCCTGTTTTGTAAAGATCGGCTCATTTATCACCTCAATTTTTTTTATTGAAAATTAGGCCGAAAGTATATTCAAGTGAATTATGATGAATTAAGCCTAATCAATATTCAAGTGGACTGGAACGACTATAGTTATGGAATAATACTGTGATATTTAAAGTCGATTATAATCTATCCATTAAATTTTATTTCAAATTTTATTTCCTTGTTTTTAAAATTTATTTTTCTTTAGAAACTTTATCATTTAAAATATCTTTGATGGACTGCAGGATAAATTATATATTTAGTTGTAAACTATCATTAAACAATCAAATTTTATATTCTTTTGCAAAAAAAGGAATTTGATGCTAAAACTTTCAAATGTCATGTTATTGTATTGAGAACTCTTTATAAAAATGGTTGCTTCATATACCCGGCGTTGAACGGGGGTATCCCTTAATGACCGCAACTAGTTTTCATGGAAACTTTTATTTTATGCCAATCTATCACTTTATCCACTTACTTACTTACTTATAAACTCTTTCACTCCAACATGAAGCATAAGGCCTCCATCATGGTCCGCCACATCACCCTGTTGGCTGCATTGGTCTTAATCTCTCTCCATGACTTGTTAAGTTCTTTCACTTCGTTGTTAACTGTTCGTAGTGAAAGTATTTAACAAGTCATGGGGAGAGATTAAGACCATTGCAGTGTGCCCTTCTCCACTGCCCATAACTAAATTAGGATATTTTAACCCCCTCCCCCTCTATATTGATATAAACATAAATTAAAAAAATAAATAATTAGAAGTCCGATTGGATCCTTGCTTTTTTCGGAAGTTTTAGAGCTTCCGCTTTGATCCCTTTTAGAATTGCTAGTTCCATAAACAGAGAATAACCTAGACCAGAACACAACTAAGGATCAAACACGCAGATGAACACTCTACCAGCAGTTTCCAATTCTCACGAGCTGCCATGTGTGGAGTGAATTGACATTTCGGAGAAGTATTCAGCAGATCTAGAATGGTTATCGCCTATACTCTCATGGGGCAATGAAGCTATTCACTACCAATTCTCTACAACATGTCTCACATTTAATTCCCGGAATTCTATTCGACATCTAGTCTGCGCGATGTGTGACAAAAGGCAGAAAACAAAACAGACATGAAACCATCATTAATGTTTGGAAAAATTTTATGTAGTGCAAACTCCCTATTTATGCTTAATTATTAATTCTTATCTTTATTTCGTATAATCTATCAGCATCAATTAAATTCAATTTGGAGCATAATTAGTATAGACTAAATCTGATTACGCGTAAAAAGCAAAAGATTTTAAATAATGTTAGTCAATATTTTCGCAGAATTTGGGATGGGACTAAGCATTAGTTTTTTCCTACCAGGCATGAAAATCGCCATAACATCAAAAGAAAACAAATTTGAAGTTAAAATTAAAAAGTCAATAAATAAATAAACAAATGAAATTTTAATTTCTCCAATATTCCGTAGAGAGCGACACTATTTACAAAAAAATATCAATGAAGTTTTAAATAACACGATTTAGTTATTTTTATTTTGCTGTTGGTTGGTTGGTTGGATTGACATATATTTATAGGCTTGTGTGCTTGGTCGCAAGGTCCCGCATTTTGCTGTTATAACGAATATCATACCTGCTGAAAAACTCTTAAATGGTAATAAAAAATACTTTCGAAGAGGCTGTGACTTCGAGACTAAAGTTCATCCCCTTTGTGAGACTGACCAGCCACTAAACATACGTTTTAATTGTATAATGCTTCCAATAATTAATTATTTAAATTATGTATAAAATTAAACATTCGATTGATTTTTGAACTGGTACCTGAACATTAAAAATGACTCCCAATCCTGTTAAAACCAACCATATACCACATTCCTCTACTTTTTACGACGCCATTGTGCAGAAGCAAGAACACCGAAATTTAAAATATCGTATTATCTTCACCAAAAAGCAAGTCACGATATCTTTTCATTAGCAATAATTAACTCCAAACCCCAGAAACTTTAGTTTTTACTTGGAGATGCAAAAGAACATTCGCCATTTCGTTCTATCTCGATTTATCAGGTCGAGAAAATAATAAAAGCGCGTGAGAGAGTGGTTTATTTTTATCCGCCATTCGTGAGGGAACAAGCAAGTCGTAAAAGTGGGAAATTCGATCCACATGGAAGCGGAACATTTGTTACGGTGTTTTTCTGGGTTTGGAAGGAAAATTTACATTGCCATGGAATTGCTGTTGCACCTTATTTTGATGATTTCGTGCAGTGGATTTTTTGGAAGGGAAAATTGGTGATAAATTTTGGTATTGAATCAGAGCCAAAACCTATTATTGAAGTAAATTCAATTTACGCAGAGAGATGTGCAAAATATAGGTAGAAATAACTTTAAAAATCTTAAACAAAATTGAAAGACTTTATTTTGTTTTTTACTTTAATCTGAGAAAAACCTCAGAGAATTAAAACCCAACTACAGGAATTATTTTTCGTAGTACAAAAGGTATTAAGTGCTGTCTACTAACAAAGATAAAAAAAATAAGCAAATTCATTAGTAAAATATTACTGACATCAAAACCTATAGGTTGATATTTATCGGGTTGAAAATATACCAAAACTTATCTATTTCGATTCGATATTGAACGCATACAGAATGTTTTACGATATTAATAAATGCCTAGATAAATGTATGAATATTTCGTTATCAAAAAAGGTTCATCGGCAGTTTAGATTTTATATTAAAAATTAGTTGGTTATGGTTTGGTTTTAATTATCGTCGCACTAGAGCTACACTTAGTTGGTTATGACGTAATAGGGATCATATTATTAAGATTTAGTGGAAAAATCGTTAACTAGGATTTGTGACTTTGTATTGGTATTTAGATCGTAATAGTATTAGTATTATGCCTTTGTTTTAGTATTTGTAAAAAATGACACACGAAAGAAATCAAGAACAATATCGAAAGTTATTGGAGAATATATTCTTGTGAATGTCATTAAAAACAATGTTTTGACGATAATATGCATGTTTAGTTTGAAAAAGTTAAATTATCAAAAAAAGAACCAAACGTTTAAACTGTCAACATTTTTGAAAAATATCTATAGTGGGCTCAAATTTAGAAAATAATAAAAATAGATGTGGCAATTAACAAAAAGAAATACAGAGTTCAGTGTGCAAAAAAGTTTAATATTTATATTTCAAATTGTAGACCTAGTTTTACTGAAACTGCAACTTCAAGAATAACTAATTTTCAAGTCATTATGAGGGTCATATTTTCAAATATATCAAAAATTTCAGCTCAATTGGTTAAACTTATAGCCTAATAAGTTTGCATATTATAAAAATTACTTTCTAAACTTCGTATGTTTTTTCTCTTCTGCAGTAACTTACTTACAGTATCTAAGGTTGTTCACGTTATTTATGGAATAGGCTCTTCCCTAGCAGATAGTGTCTCCTAAGGTTTTTGGCAAAACAATTTTCTGATATTTTAAGAAGAGCGGATTGTGTTTTGTTTTGATATTTTAAACTTTTTATTTTGAGAAATCTGTAAATAATACGTGATTAAGGCAGATTGGTTACGAAAATAAGTGTAAAAACACTTTTACTCGTAATATGAAAAATGTTTTGAAATATTACCTGAATGCTTATTCAAGTATAATAAGAGCAAACAAATTACGGTAGAAAACATCTAATTTTGGGGCTAATCTCAATGAACTAACAGAAGATTAATCTGTGGTTTTATATACATGCCATACAATTAATGAATGGCGCCATTCATGAATTGATGATATCATTTGATATATATATGATATATATAATCATACACTCTTGGAAATAACACTTTCATTTTTGACGATTCATGAATTCTCAAGCCTCATTTCGTTAATTTTGAGGATTGTTTCGTCAAACTATCACGTGACTTTTGAGTAGACGCGAATCCTCACTTTTACGATCGTGATTTGACGATTCTGTATCTTGATTTTGAGGAAACTGAATCTCATTGTTGTACTCAGATGCTCAAAAATGACGAAATATTTCTTTAGATTAGACGACATTCAAATCCTCATAAAAATGTGGATTCAAATTTCCTCACTTTGAGGAAACGAAAACTCGAATCATTTGCCAGTAACGGAATCGTCAAAATTGAGGAAAATTTCGTCGTTTTTGAGCATTCATTTTTTAGAGTGTATATATCATATATATATTTGATATATATTTGATATTTGACATATCATCATGTATATTTGATATAAATCATTTGATATATATGATATATCAAATGCATTAGTATACTTGTATTAGATTTCCTTAATATCATTTTGCTAAGTCAAAAAGTAAAGTTTTTGTGGAATGTGAATAACATAAATAAAGCATTGAAGTTTTTGTTATAGAACATTCGTTAATTTTGACAGTGGTTTGCTTAAGTTAAGAGAAGCATTTAAAAATATATATTTTTAATATATTAGTATTTATGATAAGAGAAAGAAAATTTTATAAGACAACCAATACAATTCCATGTGGCCAAGAATATACTTAAAAAAAAAGAGTAAACTTAAACCATCTACTGTAGCAGTTAAATATGAATAATAGTAGGTAGGTATTTAAGCCAAGTTTTGTTTCGTAAAAATGTCTATTGTACTACAAAAGTCAAAGAAAAGCTTTTATTTAGCGAAAAATTGATGAATTTTATATTTTTTCACTATTTGATAAGTAAACATGAATATGAAATAATATTACACTAATCATTTCATAAAATTTTACTTTATTAGCAATATTTGAAACTATACTTAAAAATATCTTTTCGATTTCACCTTCATCTTAAATACATACATTTAAACAGGACATTTATGTCTGACATGTAGTTTTACTTGTTATTTTCGAAAACAGGCATAATGTGTCTTATTAATTATAATTATGATTATTTTAGACACATTTACGCGTTTGTTTTATCCCATTGAGACGGAATTTTTTTTCTGTAATGTTTGTTCTGTGTTAATAAATTGTTTGTTTGTTATATAGGAGTGTTTTTAATTTCTAGCTAAAAAAATGAAAGATCGAATCCAATACAACAAATATTCTGATATATTTCACCATATATAATAGTATTAAGTACAATCCAGACAACTTATCCATTGAATGCATTTTTTTTAAAAAATGTAACCGTATTTACGCAAACATTATGATATCGAGTTTACTTACGAAAAACGAAAGACTCTTTTGTCATTTTTTATTATTCTCTTCAAAATGCATCTGTCGTCTAATACCACGAATTGAATTACCATCTATTGAATAAATCATATTTTTTCAAAAAGACATCTGTTCTTAGATGTTGTCATCTGCTGATGTAAAAAGAGATTTTAGCATGCCGTTACTATGCATATCATTCACCTTTCAAATACCATATATTTTTTTCTTAGCAAATTTGTAAGATTATAAATATTATGTCCATCGAAATGTTTTGATTATTAGTTTTATATAGTTAAGATCAAGGTGTAAAGAAAGTTATTTCAAAAGTAATGGCCGAATTCTGAAAGAGTTAAAGATTATAAACTGTGTATTTAAATGAAATGTATGAATTAATTGTATTTTAATGAATTAATTGTATTTTAATAAATGCATTACAATATTCAATAAGTATTAGTTGCAACTATAAAACCCGTTTTCTTTATAAACTTTAGTAGGCAAATCAAAGTTATAATATATATTTTTTGAAATACCGAAAAAAACTTGTTGACGAGATCATTCATAATTAAACTTTTAACAAAAATTAAATTCATTTTTAAAAACATCAATAGTAAATCTTAAAAAACACCGATAAGTGTGAAACATGAATATAATATTTACAAAATACACCTTAAAATATTACAGAAAGACCAGAAAAATGTGCAATCTCAAAATAATTGAAACAGCTTACGTTAGTTTTTATCTGTCGTTTTTTCGATAAGAAGCAAGAAGTTTGATACATTCGCTTCATACTCATGTAACCTTACTCTACTAATTCTTAATTTAAGTCTCTTCTTAATATAACACATTTTTGCCTACTTTGAAAAATATCTATTTTATTTAAACAATACAATTTGACGTTTCTTAAAAATAATTAGCTTTAAAAGGCATGAAGTTTCCAGTTATATTCTTCCCCTCTAATAAAACACTTTGCAATTATTTTATGTTTCTAGAGATATTTTCAAAAATATATTTTCAATTATAATAAATTCTAAATTTTTCACAGTTGAAATAGTGTCTCTTTTAAAACACTTATAAAAGGTTTTATTTACTAGAAACTGCGAAAAGTGACAAAAATGTCGCGTCACCAAGACGCGTTTGACGTCATTATGACGTCAAAGAAAAACACTTTCTTCCCGTAGACACACCTAAGCACACAATACTCTCTTTAACAATCACGTTCGTCCGTCTGAGAAAATATGTATTTTCTGTATGTAATTTATGTTTGGAAAATAACTTAAAAATGCTATCTTTAAGGCCGGAATTTCGGAAAAATTAATTTGAGTTTTTAAAATGAGTAAAAAGAGGATTTTTGATCAAAGCATGGAAAATGGATAGCATTTTTGTAAAAAATCATATTGAATACATAGTTGTGAATTCAAACAAAGAAAAACTCTTTTAACGTAAATTAGTAAGATTTTAAAAGATTAGTAAGATAGATGTAGAAAATTAGATTAGTAAAGTATTTTATTAACTTTCCAATTTATGGTGTTAGCATTAAAACGAAATATACGGAGCCAGCGCGTTCCTTATTTTTTGGTGTTGTCAAACAACAATAAACTTGAACCTTAAATGAAATAAATAAAAATACACATTCTAAAAGAAGTAATATTTTTAGAAAATAAGTATTTTTTTTTCCAAATGAACAAAGAGGAAGTTAAGAAAAATATTTGTGTTTTATGCAAAACATCTTATGAATTTAAACTTAACAAAAAAAGTTTATTCTGGACACTTGAACTATTGTCGTTTTATTAAAGAAAAAATTACAACGCGGAAGTAATCTAATTCTCCAAATTAATTATCTAATAACTCAAGATTAAATAAATAGTGGTTAAAAAAACCCTTTCTCTTCAAATGATTGTCATTCCATTACGAATAAACTAATCTGTGTAATGGTAAGTGGTGGCGATTTAAAACTTAAATAGTTTCCATATAAAAAAACATTAAAATAATTTCTTTTGAAAGAGCAAAAATGTTAAGAAAATTCGGTGTTTTAAACTAAGTTGTTAAAGTAAAAAGTACATACTAAATTCTTATACTCATAAACATTGATAATATTTTCAAAGCATTTCAAACACCACACAATTTTATGTAAACGCCATTGATGAAATCTTTACTATATTGAATTTTGAAATAGTTAAAAGTAGTAAAAATGATTTTTTTTTATTTCACTCAGCCCCCTAAAGAAATTTTCTAAGAAACTGCGCAGAAAATTTCATAAAATGACGGAGCAGAAAAGTTCACGATGATAAAAAATAATTTATGGATCCCATTTCGGGAAAAATGTCAGGTTTTCATAAAGAGCGATTTTATCGCATAGACACATTTATTGTAACTTTATATTTTTAAACTGGGTTATTTTGTCGCAGAAAAAAGAAACTTTGTCCCTTACAAAAATAAAAGTATTTTATATAATACTTGGGTTGGTATTTTAAAAATAAAAATCAAGTATGGGGTTAGTTCTTTAAATTTGTTATTTTTGGTTGCTTATGTTTAAGTAGTAATTGTATTAAAACCCCTTTTTTCGAAGTGTTATGTTAACTTGTGAATATTTTTTACTGATGAAACGTTTAGCTAAATTTTAACTTAAATTTAAAAATAGTTTTAGTGGACATATTGTTTTTAGATATACTAAATGATAAATATCAATTTTTAAATTATAAACAAACAAGGAAAAACATCAAATCACATATTGTAGATGTAATAAAGACTACTTAATCCATTAAACTCTGTGGCTCTCTATTATGACTTCAATTTTAATAAACGGTATTAGTATCACTAATTGCAAGAACGTAGTATCTCACCAAAAGACGAATAAAGAAAAAATGCCCTTAAATAAATTGCATTGATAGGTTCAAATACGGTATACACATTCTTATGCTCAAATAGTTAGGTTAAATCAATTAACAACAGCTGTTTCGTACATATGTTAAATTAAAAACTTTTTTGCACGTATCTAATAAAAGTTTAAAAAGCTCTAAAAGTTTTGCAATTATCGACCAAGGATACGTACCCTGTATTTTTATTAAAAGCAACTCAAACAGTCGTAGCCTAGCAAACAGATCATGTAAAAAGCAATAATTGTTGGGCCACAAAATGTATTGAATGCAAATTCAAATAACTTTTAATGGTGTCGTTGTTTATATGCATGGTCGGCATGGCAACAGTTTACCAATCGCTGATATCTACGAATGTTGAAATCAAAATCTTTTCTCTTTAATACCTTTGACCTTAAAAAATCACCTAATATATGCTTATTTTCTTGGAAGCTTAACAGAAAAATAAACGGAAAATAAAGCTTAATTATGTTTGAATGTCGGGGAAAAACTGATAGGAAAGGTATATCGACTTAAGATAATTGTGTCTTTCTTATAATATTTTTAGATAACCTGCACAAATTGAATTTAAAAAATGGCTTATCAAAAGTTAAGATATTAATTTGTTCGATAAAACTATGCAGATGAAAATATATTTTACAGTAAAGGCATAAGTCTTAATTTGAATAAATTGTGCTTAAGGAGATACTTTAATATGTTAAAGTACTTCTAGAAGAGGTTTTCGTTAATCTTTGAAACGTATGTGGTTGATAATATGTTGAATATATACTTGTTTGTAATAAAAAAAACTAAATATTTTATGAATGAATTAAATAATCCAAGTGGGACAATTTGTACTTTGCGTTTTCGTTATTTTGAAAGTCAATAAAATGTGTACAAATAAAAAAAAAAGAGTTATACAATCTTCAAAACACTGAAGCTGAGAAATGCGTGTGCTAAAATTTGGTGTTTTTTAAGTATTTTTAAGCATACACAAGCTAGTTATAAAATGGACATGTTTTACGTTTTTAATAGCAACTGTTCCGGGGAAAGAAAATATTTTTTTTTGAAATTTGTGCCTCCAAAATTTGTGTTACTTGAGCAGAGAAGCACCGAGTACCTATTGAAGAGTAAAGAAAAATTAGAGATGATGAAATGTGTCCCTTTACAGAAATCATTAATATTTAGTGTTGGTAACCCCGAACTACTAATAGCTGTCAAAAAAATGAAAAATTGATAATTGTAGGTAGAATGTATCGAATATATTAATTGTGTTGTAAAGTGGTTAGAAATCAACTTTCAAGGATAATTAATAAGGCATCTATAATGTATATACATAAAATTTATGATCATAAAACACAAAATGGAATTAAAAAACTAAAAAGTATCCCGCGCAAAACTACTAGTAAAAAGAAGTGTCATACGAAATTGTTACCTATTACTAAATATTTTCACAATTACAAATAAATTTTATTTAACATTCAACTACCAATTATGTTTTTAAACCAAAAAGTAAATCAAACATCGCATTACTTTTCACGGAGCATACTAACGAAAAGTAGAACTATTTTCTTCTTCTAATAAAATTTAGAATCGTATACGTTTCCTCCACTCTTTCCTTTTAACTCGCCAAAGTTGTTGCATTCTAGTAGGATCAATAAACACGTCGCCGACACTTTATTAAAGTTGCAACAGCTCTGGTGTCCGAGATCTTTCCAGACTAATTTATCATCGTGAGAATAAGGTGGGATAGTCACTGAAATTGAGCAGTAACTCAGGAATTAGAATGTTTCACTTATTGCGTAAGATGTAGTAGTAGGTTTTACTAAAAGCAATTTGGATGTATCACAGAAAAGCCCCATTATTCTTTTCGGCACATGATTTCAAAATTCTGAGCATAACTTTTCTTGGGAAAATATTTAAAGAAGTATCAGCATCAAAATATATTTAATTTTTTTTGCTATATTGATATTTAAACATGTTAACATAAAAAAAACTGTAGTAAATCTACTAATAGAGGGTTGGGAATGCAGTGGAAATTTCAAATGTTCAAAAAAGTTTAAATGGTTAAGGATTTTGTATTTTAATGAGACACAAACGAAAAAGTATTAATGGCTGTATATTTTTTTAAACTTATGCATTTCGGTCATTTCTTACAAATTAAATTTTAAACTACAAGGTCATACTGAACTGCGACAACCCGACAATGCTCCAGTGTTTAGAGAATGCAATGAAATTCGAAGCGTATTTTTTTTTATATTTTTGAAGGTTCGCAACCAGCTGTTTGTTTAAAATAAGCTTTGAACCTTTCAGTCTCCATGACAATTTGGCATCATCATGTTAGAATTTTTTTTTCTGATCGTCTATAGACATTTATGATATTAAAAAAGCACATCATTCGATTCTCCAAACTTTTTCTTATTAGAAAATATTTTTTATTAATCCCAATAGATATCTGCCCTATTACTTTTCTTAAAAATTATGTTCAGAAACATGACGATGCCAAATGTCATTATATGGACTGAAAGGGTTAACCACCCAGTTTAGTTTTTTTTTAATCGATTATTGCAAATAATCAAAACGAAACAAGGATTACATATTTGTTTAACGTTCACTTGATTGAGGTTTTTAAATAATAGAACTACATAGCAGAGTTACTAAATATTAAAACGTTGTAAATTAGGAGAAACGAATCAAGAATTTGAAGTCAACGTAAACCTTGGCAATGTTAAAAAAGTCTGGACTTATCATCAATGTAAAAGTGAAGCTGTCATCAGGTAAAAGCAGTATGTCTGTCTAGTTAACCCTTATGTAGGAAATAATCACCGTCTGGTCAATACCACCTAGATTAGAAGGCCGGCGAACCAAATGATTGACGTCATATTAGTGGAGCAATTCTGTGGTTTTGACCAATGATCATTCGTGACTAGATCTTGTATTTGAATAAATTTTTAAGATAAGATGAATCAAGATGCGTCGTCATCTTAAGATGCGACGTCATCTTAAGATGCGACGTCATCTTAAAATGCGATGTAATTGGTCAACAAATCAAAATTGTTCTATTAGTGTGACTTTGTGTTGTTTAGTTCTTCGGCCTTCTAATCTAGGTGGTATTGGTCTGGTACGCTCCGAAATAAACAGAATATTACAGTCATGATATATTTGCCTTCCTTACTTATAAATCCTGATCCCTCACAACTAGTTATTGATCTGTATACCCAAGTCCCATTTGCTGTATTTGCTATTCAAATTCCGATATTATTCTTCCCGATATATTATTCATTCAAATATTCACAACCCACAACTGCGAGCCTCCATTTGTCAATACTCATGTTTGAATGCTTTCAAGAAGCGTATTTCCAAGTCTTTTTCCAAGCCACTTTATCATTCGGAGTATTCCCTCTATGAATTACTTTCTGCTGTATGGCAACACAAGGTAAAAAGAAGTTGGGCTGTTGCCAGGTTCGTGTTTGATGGGCACGTCACGTAAACATGATTAAGGTCTGCTATCTACCCAGTCTCACAGAACAGTCTTTCTTTAGGAAGCGCTACACTTACTCGGTACTTGGCGGGTTTCATGCAATGCCGGATGTGCATGAATGAAAACTTTTCATAGAGTTATTTTTAATAGAATTAGATTGAATAATAAAATATTTTATCTTATGCTTCAGATTACCGTATGTCTTATCAAAATGACCATGTTTCGCATCTTGAGTGATAACAGTTCCTGCGGTACTGTTTCGTTCTTGGTCCTTCTGGAATTAGATTTGTTTCGGCATTCGTAAAAATGAGATAAAGTTAAACATAGCACTCAAAATTTTTAAAAACTTATTAAATCTGACAATGAAAAATATTTTCTTTGCTTCCTGAAACGAATGTTCTGTTTAAACTTTTCTTTAAGTAGAACTAAAGCTTTTCGTTGTTTGTTTTTTTCCTGCCCCACAATTTCGAATAATTTCCCAACATATCATCTTAATCGTAGTTTTCTGACAACATTGACTCTTTAGTAATTCTTCTTTGCAAAGTTGAAATTTAAGTGAATTGAAACCGATAAAGTTTATCAAATAGCAGGAATAAAAGCAAGTTGTAAAAAAATAATTAAGAAAAAGGAATTCTTAAATGAAATTGAATTCCAGATATTTTACTTAATTGTTATAATCGTAGTCTTCAACTTATCCTTATTAACATCCCAATGTCATTCTTATATTCCCCATGTCCATCCAATAATTCCAAGTTTATCGTGCTCTAGATTGTAGTTTATCAACTACCAATTTTTGCATAAAGAAATCTTAAAAAATGTTCGTTGGATTTTAAAATTTTATTTAAATTAGCCAAATTAAAAAAAATTATTGTTTAATTCATGTAAAAAAAATAAAATAGCGCATAAAGGTATCCAAAGTAGACTTTGGCTAATTATGCTAGTCGATAAACTTTAAATAAAGGGCGGACTTCACGAGGAACAGTCACTTTGACTTAAGATGGGACACAAAAGAAGGATGGGGCTGTTTACATTCTTCTTAACGGAACAATGTCTTAAATAGAATTTTTCGATCAAACAAAATTTAACTCAATATTAACAACACAAAATTTCGAATAAAAAACACTTTTTTTTGGACAATACCTTTAAATTTGCCGAAAATAAATTTAGCTGATGTCTGTTTCTTTTAATTAAAATATGATTTAATAATCCTGAAATAGCATCACCATTTATCGTAATAAAATAAAAATTGGGGAGAAGTTATAGGAATCTGAAAACATATTTAAGATTTAAGTTTCAGTTAAGTTTCTGTAATTTTTTAAGCTTCCCCAAAAAATTATATTTTCCCCCCGAAAATCCCTACAGTTACGAACAGCTTGTTCCACTTTCAGTTTCTCAGAAACCTAAAAAAGCACATCAACACCCACAAACTTACCTGTTTACGTTGTGCTGCCTTAAAAACTTGACACATTATACATTTCAAAAGTGTGTCGCGACTTTCTAAAAAAATGGAACTCATTTAAAACATAACAGCACCAAAAGTATAGGTTTACATGCAAAAAAACATTTTTTTTGTGTGCATAATTTAAAAATAATAATAATGAATATGACTACTACTATTTCCTTTTGTAGTTAACTGTGGAAAAAAGGAAACTACTGGTTTCGTTACATCACAAAACACTGTTCAAAATTCAACAAAAACATTGATGACAAATATGCTATAAGGAAAGAAATACGAAAAAAAATGAACAAAACATAATACAATACGACCGAAACTGGGAAAAAAAAGAGAGTGGAAAATATTAAAAAAAAAAATGAGAAAAGTTAAAGAAAAAAAATAACAGTAAATAAAGATTAAATAAATTTGAATGAAAAAGTGCGTGAAGCTTATATGCAAATAATAAAATCTTATCGAGAAAAAAAAATGTGAAAATGAGAAATATTCATGCGTATGAAAAAATTGGCGTGATAAACTCATTGTTTTACTGATAAAACAAATGCAAAAAAAATATACAGTTCGACTGAGAGAAATCTTCATAAAAACACATTATCACTTCACATTTATGTAAAGTTATGTTATGAAACATATAACTTCACATATGTGAAGTTATATGTGAAGACATAACTAACACAAGACGTAACTTCACATATGTGAAGTTATATGGGTAAACGCTTCACATAAAAAGAAAGAGTCAGTTATAAGAAAAATGAGAATGAAGTTATATAAATAGGAAAAATTATGCATGGTTATTTCAATGTTGTAACATCGGATCTGCAGTGCAGAAAGCTCGTTAGAAGGATCTGCAGTGCAGAAGGTTTTACAAAATGATTATCACTGCATCATTTAACATTAAATTAAAGCCCAAAAGGATGTTCTGATCTTTGGCTTGAAGGGACAGGCTTGGACAGGCTTGAAGATTCATAAATCCTCAAGCCTCATTTCGTAAAATTTGAGGATTGTTTCGTCAAACTACCACGTGACTTTTGAGTAAACACGACTTTTACGATCGTGATTTGACGATTCTGTATCTTGAGTTTGAGGAAACTGAATCTCATGTTGTACTCACATGCTCAAAAATAACGAAATATTTCTTTAGATTATACGACATTCAAATCCTCATAAAAATGACGATTCAAATTTCCTCACTTTGAGGAAACAAAAACTTAGAGCATTTTATGGAGCCAGTTATGGAATCGTCAAAATTAAGGAAAATTTCGTCGTTTTTGAGCATTCATTTTTGAGAGTGTGTGGATGTTAAAATATACCGCGAAATTTAAGTATTACCCAAGCAAATGGATACTCAAGGTATCTTTTACATGCCATATAATCATATGACATGCATGCCCACGATTTTAAAATCCAGAAAATCTAACGACTCAGCCGGGGATCCAACCCATAAACATAGGCTTATGAGGCGAACACGTAATACCTCTCTGCCACTGAGGCTCTAAAGACCAGCTGTTGAAGAAGATCAATTTGAATGTCATCCCAACTTCTACCACAATTCCCCCCGAAAACCGAGCTTAGATACGATACTTGGAAAATAGAAGCTGGCCTATCTCCAGAAAAAGTCACACTCTGCGACTGTATACATAATTAGCTTCGGTCACATTAAAAAGTCAGTGGAAATATTTCTAACTTGACAAACCCCTCCAACTAATTGTGTCTTCAGCACTTTTGGCACATCCCATTGGAGTGATTATGATTTTGAAGTCAAATACTCTATTTGCGTCAGTAGAAGATGACATTCATTACTTTGGAACAGTAGTAGCTTCTACTCTGTTGATGAATGTCTTGCATGGCATTAAAAATAATGCTATAAGAACTTAAATAGGAGATGGGATTGTAATTTATTGGTAGATTTATATAAATGAACATATTTGTATGATATTTGACAGTAATGTTGGCTAAGTGGTTTATCAGTTTTCTGTTTTTCGCTATCATTCAAATGCTAAATGATTCAAAGAATTTTCTAGAGCATCATCAATAATTTTGTTTTTTAGGTAGTGTAATGATTAATTTTTACAGAAATTAGTTAAAATTTGTTAAATTTTTACTAGAAAATCTCAATTAGAGAAAGAGTGTAGTATTTAATTAAAAGAGTCGATGATTATTATTAAACTTTGGACTCTGAATAATATATTGAACCTTTGCTTCATTTAAACTTTACTTTGTTTTGTAATTTCTAGCCTTTCCTCAACCTAATTCGTATAATATAAAGCATTTCTAAGATATCAGAATTCAATATTTATTCTGGTCGGTTGTAGTTTCTCTTAGAAATGCTTTATATTATATGAATTAGGTTGAGGAAAGGCTAGAAATTACAAAACAAAGTAAAGTTAAAAATGAAGCAAGGGTTCAATAGTACTGAATTAAAAATTGAGTTAATTACATTTTGTTTAACAAAATCAATCACAAGCGGAAAGATATTAGTAGAAATACAGTAATGCTACTAGAAATGCCTATTAAAAACTATAGTATTTTAATCAAAGAATATTAACCATCGATATGACTAATATTACAAATGTAAATTTTTTATGCGATTTTTTTTAACATAATAACTTTAAATACTCTAATTGTAACTTGAGGGAAACAATGAATATGATCAATGATCTTGTGTTTCGTCCGTGTAAAGATATAAATTAACATTTTCTGATAAAATGGAACTATCACCTGCTTTTGCTCTTTATCCTTTTAATCAGTAATATTTTTTTAGCAAGTAACTAGTATTAGTAAGTATTTTTAAAAAAGAACTTTTTAGCTTAAAAACAATCATAATAATTTCACCGAATCATATTAAATGAGATTTTAAATGAAATTTAACTTTTTGAGTTTTTACTAAACAATGTTAAAACTTTTTTTTATAAAGTTCTTTGTATACAAAAACTAATCTACGACAAACTTAAAAAATAGAGTTCAAATAAAAGCAATATTTTGAAATAATCTAAGAGAAACAGTTGGCTACATTTTTATGTGAAAGTTCAAATATTTATTAAGACATTTTGAGGAATTTAATAATCCAAACTTTAATATTTAATCCAACAAATGCAGAACGAATCTAAATTAATTCTGAACAATTGAATTACCCAAGAATTATGTTATTGTTTATTTAAAGTGAAATAAATTATGGTGAAAAGGATTAAATTTCAATTCTTCTACTAAATAAAATATTTTATAAACTACAAATGAAGTGGGTTATTCTTATTTAATGTGATGCCTACAATGTTATAATTCTTAATGAATTTTGTTTTGAGTTTATACTTTCCTATAAAATAAAAGTTAAAATTAAAAGAAATTATGAAAGAATTTCACATGTATATCTTGCTTTACATAACTTTTGTTGCTTTTGATTCTAAAAACATCAAAATATTGGCATTCACTTCGTTTTATTTGACAAATAACTTTTGTACAATAACGTAAACCACAGTTTTATTTCAGATAAAATTATGCTTAAATAGTTATTTGAATCCATAAGGTAATCATAAAAAAATCGTTTTATATTATTTAATTATAGTCGATAAATTCTAATTTCTTTTCATATAAATTCGTATCACAGGTTATTTATGAACTAAATATTCTCAATCGCCACATACAAAAATACCGTATTCAGTACGTGTCATGAGTATAATATAGTGATGCGTAATGTCATGGTCATTCGCATATACAATTTAACAAATTTAACTAGTTGCATTTAGCTATTTAGATACAAACTCCAATGGTTTTCAAGTGTATAATGAACACTGCACATTTGAATTCAACATTTCAATTTCGAACAACATTATGTTTTCGACTACAAACATTCCAACATCCTAATGTTGATTAGAACTGAAAAATATTTCTTACGCTGTTGTATTACTTGTTTCATTTGTAACTTAGCATTATTTTATGCCAATATTAGTGTATAAAAAAAATAAAATTCTTCTTTTGAGATAGATCGTGAGATACTTTTTTTTTAGTTCAGTGGAAACTAGAAAAGGACAAAGAAAGTAAGACTGTTTTATCTAAATTTTTTGAATTCAACCTTTAAAGATTGTTTTATTTTTAGAAGTTTTATTTCTTATTCCAAGTGCATACATCTTTTTGGGGATGTATTTATGCTTTTCTAAAAAAGAGAAAATATTGGAAACATAAAAACTTCGCATTTATTGCTAAAGGCTTGAATTTTTTAAAAATCATTAAATAAAGTTCAGACTTGTACGTCAGTTGTTGAATAAATTATTTTTGCACAAATAAGCTATTTTACAATTATAAAGTAAATGCTAATATTAGCCACAATTACATATTTTTACTTTCGTGTTCAAAGACATATTTGATTCCATTCATGAAGTTTGTTTGATAGACATGGTATGACACAGTAAAAGAGATTTATAGCTTCACGTATATGAAATGACGGATTTAAATTAAAATGGTCTGCCACTCTTCTTTTTGTTGCATTAAGCATACCTAAAAAAATATTGAGTAGTGCAGAAAGTTTTCCATACACGCTTCTTCTTCCAACAAAATGTTGAAAGGATGAATCTTAGTGGTGAATTCTCCAATCGACGTGACCCCCTGCTATTCATATATATGTTGCCATTATTACTCGGAATCAGCTAAAACTAGAAATAACAAGTGAGAACTAGTTTAACTGAAGCCATTGTTGAAAACTAGTTTACTCTATCTAAAACTAAATCTCACTAGTTAATACCGGTTTTGCCGAATTGCTTTAGTTAAAACTAGTTGTAATTAGCCAAAACTGGAATTATCTAACATGTTTTAGATAAAGCTAGAATTAACTGCGAATGCTTGTCTTTTTTATTTATTACGAACGTTAATTTTATAATCTTATTACGACAATGGAGTCCTTAAAAAACTCGATGTACTGTTCTTAATGGAGTGTCTTCCAATATCCAAACGCTTTCATTGCATCTCATACTAATAATTAACGAAATTAATCCAAACCTATTATCCTAAATCATGCTATTTTCCGCTAATTCATTCCAGTTTTGTCCAATATAAGTGTGTTATAGTTATAACTAGATTGAACCTATCTATTTCGTAAAAACTAGTATTAGCTGGCAATAACTGGTTTATCTAGTGGAAACTAGTTTTAACTAATGACATCAGTTAAAACTAGTTTTCATTGGTTAATTCTAGTTCTAGCTGATTCCGGGTTTTAACAATAACATTCCGAAATATAACCTTTACCGTAATCCCTAAAGATACATTATTCCCTTTTCCTTTCTTGAGACACACCAATGTAATTTTACGCATCTGTAAGCAATATTCATGCCATCTAACCATGATATGAGATAGGATTATGTTTAGTACCTTTGACTTGGTGCGACTTCTATTGGCTGTGTTAAAGCTTTGTAGAGAAGCTTGAAATAGGCCGGCCGACGTTTCCAAATTCTGTTTATTTATAGATGGAGGAGGCCGCACGGGTGGCGTAATCGTTAGGACTCTAGCCTTTGGAGCTGCTGGGGTAGGGTTCGAATCCCGGTCAGGCATGGATATTTGTTACCCTGTTGTTATTTGTCTTTGTGTTATTCATTTCTTTGTGACTGTAAAAATTCCTTCTGTGTCTATCCCACTTGACGAAAGCTTAGAAGCGGTTCTCTGTAAAGCACACAAGCTGGAATATATATGTACTATACCATTCCACACCATACCATAGATAGAGGAGCAGGTTAAAATAAAATAGGAAATTAAAAAACAGGGTTCGTCGGGATATCCAAAAAATTCTGCAAAAATTTAACAACAGCTTCTTTTGGAAAACGAATTTTAGCCCTCGAAAAAGATTTTAACACATATTAAATTTTAATAAAAAATAGAATTTTTGGTTTTAAGCCTAAATTATAAAAAGATGATGCATCAGAAACGTTCAGGTTATTGCAAAAATAAATACCCCATATTAGAATCGAATAAAAAGAAGTAAATTTTTGGGACAACTTGTGCATAAAGTATTTTAACAACTACTCGTTCAAGTGAAAATATAAAAAAATTTGTAAAACTTTTAAGAACTGGTTAGTGGCAAACGTTTTTATATTATAACAGGTCACGCGATGCAGCGAGTTTTGAATTTTAACGGCTTTCTGTCGAGAATTTTTTTAGCTTGAAAGAAGTAACTTTTTAATGATTTCAATAAACTTTAATCTACGTATATGAGCTGAATAATTTATTAGTTGTAATATTCCAAACTTTTCGGGTAGATTAATTATAATAATACAGAAGAAAATGAGTACGAAGACCAAATCTTTCTCTATTACAGTTCCAACGCATCGCTTACTTGAGTGGATTACTACTACATGTTCATCAACTGGAGGAGTGACATGCAAGAAAGTAAAAACCTTCCTCGAATCCGGTAATTATTCTTGTGATGCCAAAAAACTTCTTCATGAACTTGTGGAAATAGGTAAATTGGAGAGAGTTGGCCGCAAGTATGTGACACCAGGCAAGAAGCAAACCAAAAGAGGCCGCCAAACTGAGACAAATGTTAATAAAAATGGCACAAAAAATGCCTCGGAAACGACAGGAAAGACCCTAAAATCCCCTCCAATGAAAAAAGTGAAGCGCTCACCGATAATTGTTCGAGTTCGCGCAAAAGCCACAGAAGAGACCGACTTTCGTCCCATTAATGGTAACATCAGCCACACAAAGTCAGGAGGAAACAGTGCTGTTATAAATGCTGGTACCTCCAGTACAGAAAATGCTGGACCCTCCGGTGCTATGATAAGTGCTGATTACAGTGCTATGATAAGTGCTGAGCTTTCCAGTGCTGAAAATAATGTGAAAAGGCCCAATGAAGAAGAAATTCAAATGACCAAGTGGATGTGGAACCAAGATGTATTTATACATGATAAACAAATCAACTTCAAACTGGACACGGGTGCTCAAGCTAATATATTGCCTTTGTACTTATTTAATGATTTGAAATTGTATGAAAATTCATTCTTGTACAAATCAAATAAGACGATAAGCTCGTTTGGAAATTTTCTTACACAGGTAGAAGGTGAAGTAACTTTGCTGTGCTCAACCGAAAGTGTTAACGATGTGGAGCTGCAATTTGTTGTTGTTAATTTACCTGGCATACCTATATTAGGTTTAAATAGTTGCGAAGAATTGAAATTAATTAAAAGAATTGATCGTAAGAATTAACCTCAGTCTGTACTGGTGTCAAAAAATGCACTGATGTGAACCTGAACATACTTCCTTACTGATTAATCGTTAAAACGTCCAAATTATGTTTTTTAAAATTATGTTTGAGATTTCTAAAAATGATGCGTTAATTTATTTCATGGCTTTATATTAAATTCCGCCAAATTTGTATTTAAAAGTAAAAATGAACTTTTAATTACGACATTTATTCATTTTATTTTGTATTATAATGTATGACAACTTAAATATCTTCATCGTCCGTAATAAAGATCATATATACAAAAATAAAAATGCTTATTACTTTTTACCTCCGCAGATATTGCAAACGCACAATATTACGTAATTTCCGTTTTGCCGGGCACAAATGTCGTCCAAAGATAGAAATTCAGCTACATTAGGTACTGATCAAATTCTCAAAGACATCGCCGTTCCCCGGTATAACCAAAATTTTAATCACTTATTTTAGTACAACTGTTTTGCTTACAATTTATTAATGTTTGTTTAAAGTCGAAAGTTTTCCACTTTAGTTGACTCTTTTGTCGATCGCTTCACTTGGCGAATTCAGTTAAGCGTTTTATTCATGTTTGGTGATATTTGCGACCGGTTAACGACAAAGTACTCAATACCATAATGGATTAGACTTTAAAATGAAGCAGGATAGAGCTTTACTATTTATTGGCAATATTGCATAAATTTCTCAAAGTATTAATAACCCAATATGATGAATTGATTTCGAATAAACGTATTGTATCAAACGTAACGAAACAGGGAGGAAACCAAAAAATACGTAGCTCGTAGTAAAAACAAATTGTTTTCCTTCATTTATTGAATAATCCACTGTAATTACAAATCGGCAAGCCAACTTCCCACAAACTATGCGTTAAACTGTAGAATCGTGGCCGGATATTTTACGCCTAATCTGGGAACCCCCAACTTGTTATTATGGCAACCTTTGGCGATATTAGCAATGGGAAAGTTTCTTATGTCACAGAATACTGCTGTTAATTGGTTGTCTAGGCATGCGCCGGGGTTTGTTGTCATTCGACCTGGCGATATTTTTAAAAAGACGCCAAATCCAGCCACGATTTTTTAGTTTAACCAAACTTAGTCTTGTTAAAAAAAAAGAAAGTACAAAAATGTTTTGAGTTTTATTTGAAAAACTTGTAAATTGGGAAGATACATGCAATGTGTGGACATCATAAGGATTGATTTTCCGATTTTTGCAAAAGGTTTTTAACATTTGCGCAATTCAATACTGTAACTCTACAAAACGTTACTTGCTATCTTAGAAATTGATACTTGTATGAAAGACGAAAACAAATATTTTCTTAAATTAAAAGATAACCGAGTTGAATAATAAATACAAAGGGATTAAAGTTCAGACAAGGAACTCCATTAATAACTTCCCTAATTTAGACACAATACGAGTTACGACGTAGCTTAAAATAATTTGAAATATACAAGATAATTATAGTTCACAGTTTTATATGAATTTTTTTAAATAAGACCTAATATAAGACCTAAGACCTTGAGACTCATTCTCCTCTCCAATAGACATTGTAGATGAGCCAACAGACATGTCTTTGGACGATATTATCGATGTAGATGCGGAGATGGTTTCGGAAGACGACGAAGATGGAGTTTCATTCGTGTTTGCTTGGAATTCATCTTGAGACTCATTATCCTCTCCAATAGACATTGCTGATGAGCCAACAGACATTTCTTCGAACGATATTATCGATGTAGATGCGGAGATGGTTTCGGAAGACGACGAAAATGGAGTTTCATTCGTGTTCGCTTGGGTTCTCTTCCGTTTGCTTTGTTTCGTTGCCGCTACTTGGCGAAGTTTCTTGCTGCGCGATGACGTTGGTACCACATATTTAAATCCAATTTTCTCCAAGTGGCCATTCTTCAAAAGCAAATCCATAATTTCAGGCACTCTGTAAGGGTATCTTTCGTTGAATTCCAAAAACTGCTTCACCTCGTAGTAAGTAACGGATCCGTTTTCAACGTATTGTCTTTGAATCCACTTCAACAAACGCATCATAAGGGAAGAGTTCATGTTTGGTGTTGGCTTGACGGTTTTTTGCTTGGGCACCATCTTTAATTTTGTTAAAAATTTAAAATGATTTTGAATATATAAACTTTAGAGAAAATATTCAAATAGTTCAAATAGTTAAGTTAGTTTACCAGTGAATTTCGAAAAGTCTTTCAATAAAATGAACGTTTTAAATTTTTAAAAATTTATGAACTATATAACGTGACGAAATTTCGTGATGCCACCAAATTACCTTTAATGCATATGCTGAAATTCAGTAAAAAACTGTAGCTGAGTGTACGAAAAACTATTATACGACTCCAAATTTCCTTATATTTTTAATTCTGTAAAGGCTACAATCAAGTTTCTTTTATAGTAACTAACTTATATTTTAAAATAAGGAAATCAGAACTGTGAAGGAAATTGGACAGGATCAACTTCAAATCCACGCAAGTAAATTGTTAAAATAAGGAAACGTGCAAAAATACGACCTAATTTCAGAATGACCGAATTTTTAAATTGCTTAATAGGTTACTAGAAACACGCCTTAAACTCTAAAAGTACACATTTTTTGTGTGCAATAAATGTAACAAAAAAGGTCGTTTCACTTATTTGTAGTTAACAGATTGACATTGTTTTTAACGCAAAATGCCTTTAAGGTGTACGTACACACTTGAACTTTTTTTTTTTAATAATTAACTTAAAAATCCAATTTTTTTATATTTGATATAATTCATAAGTGTATGAGGGTACATGTAAAAATATTTTTAAAAAATTAAAATGTTAATTAATTAATTAGCATTTTATGCATTAATTAGTATGTTTTTTAAACACTCATAACTCAAGAACTAAATAACTTAGACCTATAAAATTACCATGCAATTTAATCACCAATTGACTCTGAAGTGCCTGAACTTCAAATCAAGTTTGTGGCTCTTTTAGTTTTTGATTTATAATTTTTTATAATAAGCAACATTAAAAAATCCAATTTTTAAGAGAAAAAATTACTTTGACATGCAATATAAAATTAATTTAAAAACCAAATCTTCTTTTTTGAGGTTCACGCCCTCCCCCAACTTATTCTACAAGTAAATAAACAATTCGTTTGAAAAAATGTTAATTCTAACTTAAGTTATCATGGATTAAACAAAGTAACACATGAGTAAAATGAAGTTTTGAGAAAATTGAGTTTAAAGGTTGCAAAAGCTAACTAACTTTCATGGTTTAAATATTAGAAAAACCACTGTAACTTTTTATTGGAGTGGAGTACCAGTACAAACTTTACATAATTTTAAAGAAGAAGAATTGGAGATTCTAATGAATTTAAAAACAAAAAATGCCAAATTTGGCTATTTTTGGCTTTTTCAAGTGTGTATGTATACCTTAAAATGAACTGCTAAAAGAACTTTTTGAAAAGTTTGAAATATATATTTTTTTTTAAGAACTCTAATATCGAATTGACCTTCGTTCAAATAATTTTTTTTATAGAAATAAATGATTGATACTGAAAGGCTTCAAAGGCTGAAAACTGATATTTGGATTTTTTTCTATCGGACCAGATCAATTTCAGAACTAGTTAACGTGTTAATTGTTAGTGAATAGGTCTCAAAAAATGTCCCCATAGACCCCCAGGGTGAAATTAGGGACTCTACACTCTTAAAACAAAAGAGTGAAATCCACTCCAGTTGGAGAAGTGCATTTTCAACACCCTAAAGGCATGCATATTTTCTCAGACTGAGTTAAAATCACTCGTTTGGAGTGATCCTGTCGGAGGTTTAACACACAAAGGATCCACTCCAAAAGGAGAAATGCATTTTCCAGTCTGGAGGAGTGAAATCCACTCAGACTGAGGTAAATTGGGAGTGTTTGTTTTAAGAGTGTAGGTCTCAAGAGGTCAAACAAATGTGCTTTTACTGATTTTTTTTACTAAGATTACAATGAAAATTTTACATGCCTCCTGGAATCAATCTCTATTGTTAAAGGGTTTAGAAGCTAATGTTTCTCTAAGAAGTTTTGTTCTTAGAATAGTTGGAAGTTTAGGGCGTGAGATTTGAGCGTGATGTTTCTTTGGGAATGAAGCCAAGAGGCGTTTGTATCACAACGCTGAAATATAAAAAAGAATGGCGAAGACTGAATGTAGTTTTTAAGATAATTGAAGGGCGGTATTGAAGAGATAGTTTGGTGTTATATGGTGATTTTCCGATAGTTACTACTATCATTCTCTTGCGTGACCATTTTTTTTATAAACCTTTTCTTCTTATATATCATACCCAATAAGGCGTATAGTTATAAAAAGCATACGTATTGATTTTTACACCACACATTAATTGTTTCTTAAGAATACAAGATGCTACTTGAACATTTTAAGATACATTGAGTTGAACAACTATAGGTCAATGTTTCATGCTAACCACAAATTTAAGAAGTATTTCAACAACTTCAAATCGAATTGAAATGGTATAATATACAAATATTTGGGAGTAATATAAAACTATAAATGAATTCAAAGTCGAAATTTAAGAGATTTTGAAGATTTCCATTAAACATTAGTTTTTAATAGATTTAAAAACTGTGTATGATCTCCCCATAACAAATATCAAATGGTCTACATACTTCATAAATAACAAAGTTGTTAGTACATTTAAACAATTATCGTTAAAGGGAAATATTTATTGAATACCAAATTTATGAGAACTGGTGTATTTTAAGAAAAAAACATTAAGGAATTTAAAAATATAAAGCTCAAAATATTTAGCTTACATCTGTTTAATAGCACAAAAATAGTAGCATCAAAACTAGATTTTAATTAACAATTTATGTTTGGCAGTAAAATATATTTTTAGCATTTAACAATTTCGACTTGTTATACTCATAAGAGAAGTTCTACTAGAAAAAGTTCCTGATCAAAATGCATTGAATATCCTGATCAATCGCAAAGTTGCAATAAAAAGACATTTGTTCTAGACACGTTGCTCGAAACAGTTACTAAAAAAAATCTCTTAGAACGAAAGAAATGTTTAAAACAAAAATTATACTTCACAGTACATAAAAATTCCCAAATACTTTACTACGAGTATGTGACACATTATCCTGAACATTTATTCCAATTTGTGTAGTGGAAAGAAATGCGATGTTTTATGTCCAGTTTCCTCGTAAAACCACCATTTGAAGATATAAAATTTATATCTTTATTTGAACAAGATCCAATGCAGGGTGTAAAAAGTGGGTTTTACTTTTATGACATATTTGTTTTGTTATTTTTAAAAGAAAAGCAAAAACCGAAAACTTTTATTTTTCTTTCAAGAAAGACGCTTGAGTGTTTCAGCAAAAAATAATGAAGAGCTAAGTGGAAGAACTCGTTAAGTGACATAAAGGGGAAAACAAGAAAATGATCTTTAAAATTTTCAGTTTGCGCTTAAATCCGTAAAAAATGGCACTTGCAAACGGTAAACTAGTATATGTTAAACTTAAAGTTTATGAAAAAGGGGTGGGGAGACTTTTTGTCTTTAAAGGAAGGAATAGCATATTCACTTACACAAAAATCTCAATTTATCAAAAGTGTCACTAGCACGTTTTTCCACTAAGCTCTTAAATTTAAGTCATGTATTGAAAAATTAAGCATATTCAAATAAACATGATTCCTAACATTACGAATTGCAAGAAGAATTGTACAACTGTGTGTGGCACCATAAAAACTCACTACTCTCTCTAATTTCGCATAGAAACATCACCCTTTGTAAGTATAGTATTGACAGTATACATTATTATTTGAAAACTGTTTTCACATCAACAAACAGTCTACACTTCTTGCCAACCTAAGTTGAGTAAATATAAGTATGGCTATGGAGAAGATCTTTCCACGGATGTAAAGAGTTCCATAAATTATTTGTGAATCCATCCAAAAAACATGTTTAAAACATTAATTTTAGAAAAGGTCTAACAAATTTAAATATTTGAGAAAATTTTGCAATTTTATCAGAAGGAAAAGTGTATTTTGGTTAAATTGTATTCAGATCATTTTGTATATAAATATTACCTTTCAAGAGTTTCCAACTAAAGGACCAATATTGATTTCCCCCCCGCATTTTTACTATTTGTTTTTACCCAAGTTAGGTTGGCACGGAGTGTAAAGTAAAGCTTGAATAAAATTTTTTTAATTTATTCAAGTACTGATACAGAATTCGAAAAATAACCTTTAAATATTTAAAAAATCGCGTTTAGATACTTGAAAAAGTCTTCATAAATAAAATATGAGAATTTGAGGCAGTAGAAATTCCGAATGTTCCGAGATATGAAAGTATTTGAAATATTTGTGCGTAAGCGAAACCAATACGTCTGTTGACTGGAAATATATTTTCTTACATTCTAGTTCAAAGATGAAATATAAATACTTTCTTAAGGCTATCTAACTCTCAGGGGAAAAAAGATTACAGAAAATCTGTTGCAAATTTTCAAACAAATATTTTTAATAACGCAGGTTAAAATAAAATTGGATATCTTTTGCTATGTCCACACTACGACAATAAAAATGACAAGAAATTGCGCTCGCATGGAAATGTATATGCAATTTGGTCCATTCGAGGTAAGTGCGCGCGCATGCCTGACCAATTTGTATAGGTATGCGCGCGCAATTTCTTGTCATTTTTATTGTCGTAGTGTGGATATAGCATTTGGGATATCCAAAAATTCTGCAAAAGCTTTTTTTGAGTAACGAAATTTAACCGTCGAAAAAGACTTCAAAACATATTATGTTTAAATTGGAATAAAATATAGAAATTTAAGGCTTAAAGCCTAAATTATAAAGACATTGATAAATCAGAAACGTTAAGGTTGTTGCAAAAATAACTACCCTGTATTAGAATCAAATAACAAGAAGTCAATTTTTGGAACAACTTGTGCATAATGTACATTAACAACCACTCGTTCAAGTGAAAATATAGACAACAATATTTAAACAAATTTAAAAATTTTATCAAATACAATGATTTTTGGATTATTTGTAATTTTTTTAAGAACTGGTTTGTGGCAAACGTTTTTAAATTATCACAGGTCACGCGATGCATTGAGTTTTAAAATTTTAACGTCTTTCTGTCAAAATTTTTTTAGCTTAAAAGAAGTAACTATTTAATAATTTCAATAAACTTTAATCTAAGCATATGTGCTGAATAATTTATGAGTTGTTATATTCCGAATTTTTCAATCATCATTAGTCGGATAGATTATTTATTATAATACAGAAAAAAATGAGTTCCAAGACCAAAGCTTTCTCTGTTACGGTTCCAACGCATTGCTTACTGGAGTGGATTACTACTAAAGGTTCATTAACTGGTGGAGTGACCTGCAAGGAAGTAAAAACCTTCCTCGAATCCTGTAATTATTCTTCTGACGCCAAAGAACTTCTTCGTGAACTTGTGGAAATAGGTAAATTGGAGAGAGTTGGCCGCAAGTATGTGATACCAGACAAGAAGCAAACCAAAAGAGGCCGCCAAACTGAGGCTAATGTCACTAAGAATGGCGCAAAGAATGCCGCGGAAACGACAGGAAACACTCTAAAATCCCCTCCAATGAAAAAAGTGAAAAGCTCACCGATAATTGGTAGAATTCGCGCAAAAGCCGCAGAAGAGACCAACTTTCGTCCCATTACTAGTAATATCAGCGACACAAAGTCAGGAGGAAACAGTGTTGTAATAAATGCCGAGCCCTCCAGTGCTGAAAAGAATGTGAAAAGGCCCAATGACGAAGACATTCAACGGGCCAATTGGATGTGGAACCAAGATGTATTTATAAATGATAAACATATCAACTTCAAACTGGACACGGGTTCTGAAGCTAATATATTGCCTTTGTACTTGTTTAATGATTTGAAATTGTATGAAAATTCATTCTTGTACAAATCAAATGTGATGTTAAGCTCGTTTGGAAATTTTCTTACAAAGGTGGAAGGTGTAGTAACTTTGCTGTGCTCAACCGAAATTGTTAGCGATGTGGAGCTGCAATTTGTTGTTGTTAATTTACCTGGCACACCTATATTAGGTTTAAAAAGTTGCGAAGAATTGAAACTAATTGAAAGAACTGATCGTAAGAACTAACCTCAGTCTGTACTGATGTCAGGAAATGCACTAATGTGAACATACTTCCTTACTGATGAATTGTTAAAACGTCCAAATTATGTTTTTTTAAATTCTGTTCGAGATTTCTAAAATGATGTCTTAATTTATTGCATGGCTGAACATTAAATTCCGCCAAATTTGTATTCAATTGTAAAAATGAACTTTTAGTTACGATGTTTATCTGTCTTATTTTGCATTGTAATGTTTAATAACTTAAATATTCTCATCCATCAGTAATATCTCCATAATGACAACATTACAAAAAATATATACAAAAAAATATAAATGCATATTACTTTTTACCTTTTCAGATATTGCAAACGCACAATATTACGTATACTTTACGTTTGCAGGGCACAGAATGTCGTCAAAGGTAAAAATTCAGCTAAATTTGTTACTGATTAAATTCTCAAGGACGTCGCCGTTCCCCGGAATAAGCAATAATTTTAATCACTCTTTTTTAAGTACAACTGTTTTGCTAACAATTTATTCATGTTTGTTTACAGTTGAAATTTTTCTACTTCTATTAGGCGGACTGTTTTGTCATACGCTTCACTTGGCGAATTTAGTTTTTTTTTTTTCATATTCAGTGATATTTGCGACCGGCTAACGAAAAAGTACTTAATACTGTAAATGGGTTCGACTTTAAAATGAAGTAGGATAAAGCTTTACTATCATTGGCGTTATTACAAAAATTGTGCAAAGTATTATTAGCCGAATATGAATTGAGTTCGAATAAATATATTGTGTCGAACGTAACGAAACAGAGAGGAAACCAAAAATACGTAGCTGGTAGTAAAAACAAACTGTGTTCCTTGATTTATTGAATAATCTACTGCTAACTACAAATCACCAAGTCAGTTTCCCACAAAATAAGTTTAAAAATAAAAAAAAAATAAAAAAAATTGAGTTTTATTTGAAAATCTTGTAAATCAGGAAGTATATGCCATGTGTGCCGATATGGATTGATTTTGCGATTATTGCAAAAAGTTTTTAACATTTGCTCACTTCAATACTGGGTTAAACTAAAGAATCGTGGCCGGATGTTTTAAGGCCAAATTTGGGAACCCCGACTTATTGGCATTATGGCAACCTTTGGCGAAACTAGCATTGGGAAAGTTTCTTATCATGTCACGTTCTCAATACTGTGGTCATTCATTGGTTGTCTCTGCACGCGCTGGGGTTTGTTGTCATTCGACCTGGCGATATTTTTTTTAAAAAAATCCCACCATGCTTCGTTAGTTTAACACAATACTGCAATTCTACAAAACGTTACTTGCAATTTTAGAAATTGATATCTATAGGACAGTCAAAAACAAATATTTTCGTACATTGAAAGAAGATAAATGAGTTAAATAATAAATACTTAGGGATTAAAGTTGTAACATTTAACTCCATTAATAACTTCCCTATTTCAGACACGATGCGAGTTATGAAGTAGACTTAAACTAATTAAAAACCTCAATCATTTTTTTTTTATAAAACTGTGAATTATAATTAAAGTAAGTCCTAAAATAAGTAAAAACCCCAAAGCGTTTTCATTTTGTTAAAACTTGTATGATTATAAAATGTATGTTAAAACTAAGAAAAACATTTGAATTTGTTTTCTCACAAAGAATAGACGAAATCTTAAAATCTGAGAAACATTGAAAAAAAATTGCACATATTCTCTCGCATAGAAAATATTCACTTGATTTTTCTTTGATTCTGCAGACTAGAATAACTTTTGAGGCATTTGATTTATCATTCTAACCAATGAATAGCTCCTTTTCATCAATAATACTTTTTACACAGACACCCTAAATCCCATATTTCCCTTTCTTTCCCTTCCCACAGACTGACAAATATAATTTTACGGATTTATGAGCAATCCTTTCACCCTTAAATAGAAATATGGGCATTTCATAGCAACAACGGCTCAAGTCTACATTTGGCTTTGATCATAATGGACTATTAGAACGGGGTTTGCGGAATACAATTCCAAAGTTTGACGTACAATGTGTGACGTCAAAGTGGGAGCCGCTCTTGAAACACTAATTGTAAAAATATATAAGTAGAAGATTTCCATATAGTATTCTTCTTTTACGAAAATGATTGAGGGGCTGGCGAGCCCAGTCGGTTCAATACCACCTAGATTAGAAGGCCGGCGAACTAAATGCTTGCCGTCAAATTAGTGGACCGATTCTGTGGTTTTGACCAATGATCATTCGTGACTAGATCTTGTATTTGAATAATTTTTTAAGATAAGATGAATCAAGATGCGACGTCATCTTAAGATACGACGTTATTGGTCAACAAATCGAAATTGGTCTACTAGTGGGACGTTGTATTGCTTAGTTCTTCGGCCTTCTAATCTAGGTGGTATTGGTCGGTTAGGCATTCGACCTATAAACGGCCCGTTCAGCCAAAAATATCCGACGAATAATACCCCGTATAGAAGGGAGTGCAAGTTAAATATGCTCAGTCCCAACGCTGTGAACGATGTTGTGTTGGGTGCCTACTCTGGTGTCGGCTCGTCACTTGACTGTGGTTCTAAATTACGACGCCCATCTCCAATATCCCTCGTGTAGCTCTAGTGCGACGATAATTCAAGCCTACCTACTAAAATGTTTAAAATATGAAGGTTTAGTGGTGCTAAGGTACATTCTTATTATGGTTAAGTTAAATATCGTCGCAGTAGAGCTCCACGAGGGCTATACAGGGTAGTTATAAAATAACACTTGCTATTCGGAGTGATGTGTAGCTTGAATAAATAATCCAAATGCATCAGAAATTAAGACACTTACTAATCAAGAAGGGGGAAAAAGAATGGAATCATAAAAAAAAAAGATAGAATCCTAAAAAATAATCATAAAAAAGAATAATCATTAAAAACAAGCTCGTCTCTGGACCAGGGTTCTAAGTTACGAGGCATAGCCAATTATGCCTAATTACGGCCAACACATCCAATTACGCCTCGTAATTTAGAACCCTGGTCAAGAGACGAGTTTGTTGTTTTGTTATGATGTCATTCTCCCCCCCCCCCCTCTTGATTAGTAAGTGTCTCAAAGTTTTTTGCATTATTGGATTATTCATTAAAGCTGCAGACCGCTCCGAATAGCGAGCGTTATTTTATAACCACCCTGTACTTTAGAATCACTGTCAAGTGACGTGCCGACGCCCGAATACGCTAGTTTTAAAGGGCAATATCATACGTGGCGTCGAAGGTTTTTTTTTTGGGGTCATATCGAGTCACCCGTGTCTGATTGTCATTGCTTCACGTAATATAAACTAAAGTGCTTTTACTGATTTTTTTTTTTACGATAACCCTGAAATTTTTACATGTCTCCAGAAATCAATCTTTCTATTGCTAAAGGGTCTAGAAGCTAATGTTCCCTCTAAGAAGTTTAGTTCTTAGAGTAGTTGGAAGTTTAGGGTGTGAGATTTGAGCGTGATGTTTCTTTGGGAATGATGCCAAGAGGAGTTTGTATCGCAACGCTGAAATATAAAAAAGGATTGCGAAGATTGAATGTAGTTTTTAAGATAATTGAAGGGCGGTTTTGAAGAGAAAGTGTGGTGTTATTTGGTGATTTTCCGATAGTTACTATCATGCTCTTGCGTGACCGTTTTTTAACATTTTCTTCTTATATATCATACCCAATAAGGCGTATATTTATAAAACGCATATGCATTGATTTTTACACTACACATTAATTGTTACTTAAAAATACAAGATGTTACCTGAACATTTTAAGATACATTAAATTGAACAACGATAGGTCAATGTTTAATGTTAACCACAAATTTAACCCAGCAGAACTCGCGCTAACTTAGCATAGACTAAGAATCTTCTAGATCGGGAACTTAATCTGATGCCTAGCGTCTCCAAAATGTCAAACATAACTAATACACTATTAACGATTGATTTGCGATTGGCATAATTAAACTTTCCGATTGCAGCTCTGTTTCTTCGAAATGTACTATAATACGTCAGATTTTAATGGATAATTAAAATTTTCGATCTTAGCGCTAACGTCGCTAACTAAACTGTCGTTTACTAAGCTGTCTACACGACAACTAGTCGTAAAAGTACGAGGAACTGTTCCTGGCCTTTTCCTATCGGATAACTCATCAACTGTCACTAATCATTGAATCGAAAGCCAATAACCAGATTTGTTTCAGTGATTAACTTTTCGACTATGAAATCATCATTAAATTTTCATAATTCCTTTTTCTTGGGGGTTGTTTTTGTTTGAAAAAACTACAAAAAAAATAAAACAGACAATTTGAATTTTTTTATAGCTAGATAGTTAAATAACTAACTAAACTGCAACTGTGTTAAAGCTCCGAAAGGAGGCTATAAAAGGCAGCCGCGTAAACCATTACATTAGTTCCCTTAGACACAATTGGGGGAGTTAGTGTCTATATCAATTTCAATATAGAAAATCCTTGTAATGGTAATCTAATCAGAGTTTCAGATCTTAGAGTGTATTTAATCTTTCTGGGGTCCATTAGACCCCAGGCGAGTGCTGCCGGGTTAAGAAGTATTTCATCAACTTCAATTCAAATCGAATTGAAATGGTATAATATACAAATATTTGGGAGTAATATAAAACTATAAATGAATTTAAAGTCGAAATTTAAGAGATTTTAAAGATTTTCATTAAACATTAGTTTTCATGGATTTCAAAGCTGTGTATGAGTCAATTTATGAAAAACATTAAAGATTTTAAAAATATAAAGCTTAAAATACTTAGCCTACATCCGTTTAATAACACAAAAATAATCGCATCAAAACTAGATTTTAATTAACAATTTACGTTTAGCAAAAAAACAAAAATAAACATTTAAAAATTTCGATTTGTAATTTTCAAAAGCAAAGTTCTACACGAAATAGTTACTGATCAAAACGCATTGAAGATCCTGATCAATCGCAAAGTAGCAATAAAAAAATTATCTTGGCACGTTGCTCTAAACAGTTATTAAAAAAATCCCTTAGAACGAAAGAAATGTTTAAAATAAAAATTATGCATTACAGTACATAAAAAGTCCCAAATACTTTACTACGAGTATGTGACACATTATCCTAAACATTTATTCAATTTTGTGTAGTGGAAATAAATGCGATGTTTTATGTCCAGTCTCCTCGTAAAACCACTCATTGAAGATATAAAATTTATATCTTTATTTGAACAAGAACCTATAAAGGGTGTAAAAAGTAGGTTTTACTTTTACGATATATTTGTTATTTGTAAAAGAAAAGCAAAAACCGATCCATGATATTTTTCCTTTAAGAAAGTTTGGTTTGGTTTGCTTTGAATTATCGTCGCACTAGAGCTACACGAGGGCTATTGGCGACGGGCGTCGTATTTTAGAACCACAGTCAGGTGACGAGCCAACACCTGAATAGGCACCCAACGCAACCGTTAAGGGTGACTCGTACGCAGCGTTAGGACTTTGAAGGATATTTAACGTACACTCCCTTACACGGGGCATTATTCGTCGGACATTTTTGGCTGCACGGGCCGTTTATAGGTCGGCAGCTATTTTGGCGATGCCCGGACCCGAACCTGGGACCTTCCGCAAGCTAAGCGAGTGCTTAACCGACTGGGCTCCCCAGCCCCCTTTAAGAAAGACGCTTGAGTGTTTCAGTAAGAAATAATTGAAGAGCTTAGGGGAAGAACGAGTGACGAACATGAATTGTAAGTAGAATATTACGATTTCAATGTATTACAATGATATTCAAGGTATAAACGCCATAAAGGTGAAAACAAGAAAATGAGGATCAAAGTTTTCAGTTTGCGCTTTAATCCGTAAGAAATGGTTCTTGCAAACGGTAAACTATGAATTTAACTTACAGTTTATTAAAAATGGGGAACTTTTTATCTTTGAAGGAAGGAATAGAATATTCATTGACACAAAATTATCAATTTTTCAAAAGTGTCACTAAGCAAGTTTTTCCACTAGGCTCTTAAATTTAATTCATCCTTTTGAAAAATTAAGCATTTTCAAATAAACATGCTTCTTAACATTACCAATTGCAAAAAAGAATTTTACAACTGTGTGTGACACAATAAAATTTCACTATACTCTCTAAATTCGCATAAAAACAAACCTTTGCAGGTTAAATATTGATGGTATACAATATTATTTAAATCTTGTTTTCGCGTCAACAAGTTGTCTTAAAGTAAAGTTTGATTGAAAATTTGGAATGGATCCAAGTACAGATACAAAATTCGAAAAATAACCTTCAAAGATTTGAAAAATCGCGTTTAGATACTTGAAAAAGTCTTCTCAAATAAAAAATGAGCTTTTGAGGCAATAGAAAGTCTCGTATGAAAGTATTTGAAATATTTTTTGAGTAAGCGGAACCAATACGTCTGATGACCGGAAATATAATTTCTTGCATTCGAGTTCAAAGATGAAAAATACTTTAAGATCTAACTATCAAGGAAAAAAATTAAAGAAAATCTGTTTCAATTTTTTTTTAAAAATATTTTTATGACTTCTTCAACCAGAACTAGGTAATAAATGTGTCTAATTAGTTATGTTCCAACTTACTGATATTCAAAATCAATAAATTAACATAAAGTTAGTTTTAAATTAGAGTTAGTTTAAAAAGTAGCTTATGAGAACATTTATTGGTACAAGTTGGAAGATGCTTGAACTTGGTTCATAAAAAAATAATTAAAAAATTATTTTTTATGAACCTGTTACTTACCTTAAACAATAAATTGAACCTTTTGAAGAGGTAAGCCAAATATTTAAAATACTTTAACAAAGGAATTGAAATCAATAATTTTAAATCTAACATATCTTTTTCGGAACTTTTGCCTACAACAAAAGTTTAACACAAACTCGAACTATTCAATATATTTTTCAAAACATTAAATAAATAGAACGACAGTACATTCAATATTAGAAAACTATTTCTTTCTTAATTACACTAATTCAAAATAACATTTCGATTGTCCATTAAGCGGAATACCATGAAAATTTAAAAATGCAAACGTCATTATATCTAATTTGGTGATACCCGGCTTATAGTATCGCATTCCACACTACAAAACAAAAAGGTAATTTAAAATTTAAAAAAAAGTAATGGAAGAAATGTTATGTAACAGAACTGTGCAAATTGCTGTTTGCCGTGCAAAACTACCATTCCAAGCTGCAAATGAAAGTAGAAGAATTAGATTCGGAGTTCGGCGTCTATGTTGTAAAGTAGAATTTAATTACTTTTTGAAATGCTTTTCCTTTCCTGCTTATTGCATTTAAAATGCGTTCTGAAATTAAAGAGGAACAAACAGGAAAATGTAGAGCACGTTTTTGTACTTTTAAAGCTTTCTTTTTAATGAAAGAATAACTGCAAACTTAAAACATTGCCCTTTGTTTAGTGTTTTTGTCGTTTTAATTTTTTTAAGCAATGTCTTGTTGTCTTACAGTTAAAAACTATTTACGACGTCACGTTGTTTTCCTTACTCTTTACAATTAAAAAGAAATGATTTTTTGAATGTTACTTTATCATTAAAAACATTAATGAAAATAGTAGTTTAACTTAATATTTTAAGACAACTTACAAGTATGCAGATTGTTTAGAAAATGAACACATGAAAAAAGCAACGTCTTTTTTTCTGGGGGGTGGGGGGGGTAGACGCGACTTTTTTTAATACATCTATAAATTATAGTTGATTGTGTTTCAAAAAAAGTAACAAACAACTAAAACAGACTATTTACTCAACAACTGTGCTGCAAGATACAGAACAGCATGACACCGTAGCTACGGAATTTTTTCATGTTGTTGAAATAACCTTTCATAAGCTCAGGGTAAAAATATAATACAATTAACGATTATACATTCAATTTTATTTTACTTTTATTTATTTGCTGGACTTTTCTGTTCGATAAATCTCATTCATACCATCTCTATATCAATATTTTATCAAAAACAAATAGCCTTTGAAACCAACTCCTTTTCTCATCTGAATATTTATGAAACTATGCTACATATAAAACACTTGCACTCTGAAACGCTTTGAATTTCAGCTTTTCTTAAACACAAAGGTTTTTTTTTGGCGTCGAGGCATTTGGGAAACATCTGGACAAGTTTTCCTTTCCTATCGACACTTCATTGTCCCCCAAGGATAACTGAGAAATTCTTCGACTATGCCGTCTTCAAGTGTCAACAAAAGAAACCAATTTCCTTTTTTCTATCTGCTGTATCGGTTTTACCAAATGGTAACGTACGTTATTTCTGAGAAGTAGTTTTGTTCTCAGTAATACTGTTGAAATAATATGGCTACGGGAAATACGGGACTGATATTTAGTTAACCCTTTCAGTCCCAGTGATGCCATTTGGAATCATCACTTTAAATATTTTTTTCCAAATGTTTATGTCCCGTTATGACATCCAAACACACATAATTCGATTCTTCACACTTTGTTCTATTAGACATTTTATATTAATCTCAATAGAAGTCGGAACTACTATTTTTATTTATTTAGAAAATAGCTAACAAGCGTTTCACCTGATTCTTGAAAAGTTCACTTCAGTTCCACATATTTAAAACACAATTTAAACTATGTCGGTTAAAATAATTACTAATTTTTTTAAATAATATGGTCAGATGCCTTAAAATATATAACTCGAAGTGTTTTTAGGTAATATATCTATTTTTATTTTGTTGTTTTTCACAGTTAAACAATTTTGGCATTATTTCAAAAACCATATAAAAAATAAAAATGATTTTTTTTTCTTATGGAACTCTTATTTTTGACCTAAAATAAGCCTATTTTGTGAATATCAGATGTTTCTGTAGTGTAGTAAATTTTTGGGACTGAAAGGGTTAATTTTAATTATATAAGAAAACTATTTCATTTATCCTTTTTAAAGTTAATTCTACTAAATTGTAAAATGATTCAGTGAATGATAAAATGAGCTTTGGTTTAGATGATCGTGGGTCAGTAATTTAGCGTGATTCACGATCAGCGAAAAGCTTCAACTCTACTGAACGAAAAGTTTGTTTTCATCATTCGTTTGTAAGAAGCGAGACGTTTCATTTTCCGAACAGACGTTTGTAAGAAAATATCACATTTTTCAAAACAATTGTATTTTCATGTAAACGAAAAATGAAAACTGAAACTGTTGCAACTCACAACGTTAAACAAGCCATTTAACCCTTTCAGTCCCAAAAATTTACTACACTACAGAAACATCTGATATTCACAAAATAAGCTTATTTTAGGTCAAATTTAAGATTTCCATAAGAAAAAAATTCATTTTAATTTTTTATATGGTTTTTGAAATAATGCCAAAATTTTTTAACTGTGGAAAACAACAAAATAAAAAAATATGTATTACCTAAAAACACTTTGAGTTATATATTTTAAGGTATCTGACCATATTATCAAAAAAAAAATTAATAGTTATTTTAACCGAAATAGTTTAAATTGTGTTTTGAAAATGAGGAACTGAAGTGAACTTTCAAAAATCAGGTGAAACGCTTGTAAGCTATTTTCTGTATAAAAAAAATAGTAGCTCTGATTTCTATTGAGATTAATGTAAAATATTGTCTAATAGAACAGAGTATGAAGAATCGAATAATGTGTGTTTGGATGTCATGACGGGGCATAAACATTTAGAAAAAAAAATTTTAAACCTTAATATTTCATACTTAGTCTAATGCCGGTTACAATCTTGTTAACACTTGCGGATTTTTATCGTAAAAACGTTAATAGAAAAAACATGTTGTACGGGTTAAGCTTTCAATAAAACGAAACCATCTGTACTCGAAACGTTTGGGCCCCTTTAGAGAAAGATTTATTAAATTTCTAGTAAAGTTGGAAAATTCTAAATAAATTTCTTTTTCCGAAGGTGTACTTTTTATTTTAATTTTCAATTTAGAAAGAACGAAAATGGTGTAATTTTTGTTCTACGGTGTGACTTCTATGTTTAGATTGACGAGCTTTGCTTCGTTTTTAATTATAAAAAAAATAAACTATACGCATAACAATCAAACTAATCTAAATGTTTCCGAATTTAATTTTAATCCACATAATTTAAAAAATTACTACAAATAACATCTTCCTCAATCCAGACTAACACCAACCGAGTTCCACCGCCATTTAAAAAAAAACTATTTCAAATAAAACATCAAACGATAAAAAAATTATCTCAAAAGCTTAACAAAAGACGATATTTATTACACTTGATGTGAATCATGCACCACAGAGTGAACGCGAGTAGGCTTGTGAATTTAAAGAATATTTTCAACTTAGCGCAGGATACACGAAAAGAATCATAAAGATACAACTTTAATTCTTGGAAAAAATGGCTTGCTCTGTGGAAATTTACATCTTTCGGCAGGCCTCTTCCCACCGAAAAATGTAAACTTCTACATAATAAACTATACGAATCAGGAATCAACGGTTTTTCTAAAAAATAATGTAGACACATTTTAGAAAGTAAAAAACCACAACAACCACTAGTTTTGGCTGAACGACAAATTCTTTTACTTTATCACCCGGAGTAATTTAGCGCCTTTTAAAAACCATCTAAAACCAATCGTGCCAATAATACTACGTGTGTTCATCGAAATAATAATATTGGTGAAGCAGTTTGACATAAAAGTTGTCACAACTCAGTCGCATAAGTAGTCAATACCTAGTGATGACAGTGCTTCGACCTAACGTCAAGCATGGTTTTTGTTTACATGGTGAAGTGTAACATTTTCGAGGAAACAAAAAATCTTCCGCCAAGAAAAACGTGTTTAAAAAATTACATCCGCATCCGAAAGTGACAAAAAATGACATTTAAGCCGGAACTGCATCTTACTGAGCAACCTTGGAGTAAATATAGAAATTAGGAAGAGGATAAAGGAACTGGATCAGCCCTTCCTTCAAGTTCGGGACACTAGTGTAACAGCACTGCAACTGAAAGACGACTGATTCCGTATAAAATTATATTGAATTAACGAAATCAAATTAAAACTATTTCTTAAAGTTTAACTACAAGGTGTGTTCATAATTTAACTTTAGTGCACCATGAAGTATAGAATAAATACAAACAATATGACAGACTGAGAGTCAAATTCTACAAGATGAGAAAAAGAACACGAGACTGGCTCTTCACGCTGAACACGAGAAGATTCAGATCTTGCTAAAAAAATTGACATTTTCACAAATTGAGGGTACAAGAAGGAGAAGGGGACCAGTCACAAGATAATTGGGAAGTGTAGAGAAGGACTTGAAGCATTCGGCATTGCAAGAGAAGTCTGACCTTTAGAAGGCAAATCCAGAGGGCCTTGGTCTGTAATAGGCTGTCACGTTGTTAAATGTGAAGACTAAATGCTTTAAATAGAGAAAACTACTAGTTGTAATTACAAACATGGCAGAAAGTTTATAGTGATAACATGGGGAAGACGAACATCTTCTTTAGAGTAGGCCTCTGCATTAAAATAACAAGGTGGTTGTAGCAGTTCGAACTAACCAATCTCAAAAGCGGAAAGCAATGTCAAAAAAAAAAAAAAAAAAACCCTCGTCAACTAAGTATGTGATTGATCAGAGTGGACTACTCTCAATACATCACACGCAAAATGACAATCCGTGCAGATACATTGTTTACAAGAAGGTGTTGGAAAGACAGTCGTGAAAAAGAAATTAGCGATTGCGGTTAGCGATAGGTAAACGGGTAATAAAAATAGAATTTTGTTTAAAACGTTACGTCAACTTTGAATTGTTTTGTTGCTACAAAATTTTAAAATCAGATACCAACAAATACACAAAATATCAGTTTCCTAACTTGTGGTGGGTAAGACGAGTGTTTTGATAGGTTCAATATGACACTCATAAAGCGAATGGATTGGAACAAATCTATTTTTGACATATTTTGGTTACGTTGTTGTCAATCCAACGAGAGAAGTTACAGGGGAAAATCTGACATAACCTCGAGAAGGCTTCCAAGCATAATACTCAGCACACACGCTTCGTTACTTGCTAATGCAGTGGGTGGTGTTGACGATGTAATCTAGGTTGCAGATTACAGCTTTTATTAGGTTAAGATTCCGCTAAAGAGTTACCTTGTTAATATGTATTAAACGTATGAATAACGGTATTAAAATTAAGTTATTAAAATATTCAATGCGCGTGTCAGAAGTTAATAATTCTAATACTTTGTATCAAAATTAACTAAGGTTGTTTAAATAAAACTAAGTCAAAAGTGAACCCTTTCCTTACTGCAGCGCCCCAAAACGCCCGAACAACAAAGGATTGGATAATGTTATTCCGATCAAATATTACGAGGAAGCAAAAATCCTCCGTAAAAGAAAACTTTTAATTTCAATAGTGAATATTATTTTGGATTTAGCTTATTTTTAAGCTCGAATGCTCATTTGTTTTTAAAAATGTTATTATAACATTTTAAAATTTTGTATTAAAAAAGCTGCAGGTATTTTCAATCAAATATCAAGTATTATTTTTAGGAATATTTAATATGCAAATAAGATTTAAATAGAATTTGGTTTCCTTATTTACGTAATATTTTATTGCAAATATAATAAAAGGTTAAAAAAACATTTTAATCAACTAAATGTACACATTTTTTAAACTTAATTTATCAATATTAATGTCAATATATTTACAATATTTGCTTACAAAACAAAAAGTTCCAGTTTACCAAACATTAGAAATAACCAAATGTTTTGAATACGTACGATACAACATTAGTTATTTATTACATTATTAGTTATTGTTTAGCATACAAAATTAATGTAAATATTAATAATAAATGCGAAATATTACTTAAAAAAAACAATTGTTAACCTTATGAAACAACCATAGTTTCTATAAAATTGAGAAATTTTCGCATCACAAACTGAACAGTAGTATAGAAGAGCCGTTGTCCATTATTAAAGTACAGGACACCTACTTTTTTTCTACTAAAACAAAACAAAAAATATTATTCAACTCACGCAGTCGGACAGACAAAATAGAGATAAACGGCGTTGCGCTTTTGTAAGACATGAAGGACCAAAATAAGTAATTGTTCGAAAATTGCATGGCTTACATTTTGAAAAATGTTCCAACGGCGGTCATGCAATTGTAAACAGCGTATTTTTTTAAACTAAAGTGGGCTGAGAGGAAAATCAATCAACTTTATTGACCAGTGTCTCCCTTTATTTTTTAAATATATATAAAACATGAGGAACAAATATTATTTTGTGCCTTAGAGGCTGGAAAGGTACTGTTGGTAAGTCTACAATCTTCCAATATAATAAAATAACTTAAAAACAGCAGAGAATTCTACGTTTTCTATATAATTCTAATATTTAAATTTTCTAGTACATTTTTCTTATTTAACATTGCAAAACTGTTCCTTTAAGTGTATACTCAAATTTTAATCTTACGCCTAATACAGAAAAATGTGATTTGAAAGTCTTTATATTAATAAACTTGCGTACTTGGAACTTTTGCTTCTAAGGTTCTTAGCTTTATCATTTCAAAGGGGTTTTAAACTGACAAAATGACTGACAGACGAGCAAACAAAGTTTGAAGAATTGAAAAGAAATTCATAAATTATTTTTTTAGAATCATTATCCACCAAAACGTGTTGGAAACACAAAATGTTCGTTTCGTATTTCGAAACTTATCACAATATATTCATTATTTTATATTTCATATTAAGCAATGGAACTAAAAAGAATACTCATGTGGCATCAATATAAATTGAATGAGTGTCCAACTTTAATTTGTGATAACGAAAAATGAAACAACCTTAATCTTCAAATAAGAAAATATTTTTCTGGGTTTTACGCACAACGTACTTATTTTTAACTAACAACTTCGTTAACGTGAGCTTTGAAATGAAAGTATTGTTATCCACTCTTTTTTTTGTAAGAAATAAACGAGGAACGTAACTAGGTTTAAAAATCCCCATAAAGAAGTATACGAGAGGCCGGTAAATCAAACTAACAACGGCGAGAGTCCACTTTTCCTCTGAACAACTTGCGATTAAAAAAATATCAGTGTAGAAACGAATGAATGTTTTAGAGAGAAAATGCTCAATGCCAACACAGGGCTTGGGTTATTTTTGCTCTGGTAACCCAAGATTTAATGTGTAGTCTGAAGAAATAATGTGTTTCTTTTTCAACGAAATGCAGTACAATAAAGTATTTCGTTTTTGCGTCTTGTTTGAAGTAGCTGGTTTTTTTTAACGAAATAAAGTATAATATTTTTACTCATATGAAACCACACAATTTTTTTCTACGCAATACTACTTTTTTGTAGGTTAAAAAATATTCTTAAGACTTCTAAAATAACTGATGTTTTTTGTTACAGTAAAAATATATTTACGTAGTTTAACAAACAGGTTTAAAAAATTATTTAAATTCTTAGGGTAAAACTTTAGTCTTGTAAGTTGGTTTGATGTCTCGATAAAGAGGAAGAATACCTACGTATCTAACAATTTTTCAAAATGTGTTGAAATTTATTTCACAGATGATTTGAGTATGGGATAATTTTGAGGCAACCAACCGCTATTGGTTCTCAAAACCTATTAATAATATCCAAAAGGTACTGAGAATCATATACCAAATTTAATGTCCGCAGCTCTTGGTTCAAGCTGTAGAATATGGTTGAAGACAGACAGACGAACCAATGTTCAAACACACTTTAGAATTACGTACTCGAAAGCGTCCATTTTGGATTTTTAATAGCATAGTGTTACTTTCTGTAAATTATATTTCTTGTTAGGTAATAGTGTAAAAGTTAAAATGGTAAGTACGTTACACCGTGGTACAATCATGTTACATGAGAATACTAAATATTTTACATAAGCTTTATCAATTTCGCGAAAGATTTCCTTATATATGCTTTTATTTCACTAAAATGTTGATAGAAAAAAGCGTACATGGAAGTTCTACAATGGTCTTGATAATTTCTACATTTATGATTCAACATGATCTGTCTCATTTGATAGGCTGTTTATTGATTTTTTTCCAGGGAAGTAACAACAGTTATTAATGCTATTCGCAAGTCATAAAAAGCCCAGGATATTAACCCATATCCAAAGAAATTAATACATTATCTTTTTTAAAAAATCTTTTCTAAAACTGAACTACATTCATGTAACAGAAAAGCAAATGAAGATATCGCACGCGATCTTCATATTAGTTTAAAAGATGAAATGAAAATAGATATCAAAAACTTTAAACAGCAATATTATCACCCCAAGTAGGTAAACTATGGGAAAAAGAATATTTTTTAACAGTAATGTGTTTAATAAAACCCACTCTCAGGATGAATACAAACACTTTCAAGGTGACTAGAATTTGATCCAATGATAATTCATATTTCTTCATATTCTTAGCCATCTGAGCGCTGAAATCGGCTTTTTCCATTGCTTATGCTAGAGTCTTTAAAGCAATTTACAAATTTAAATTTAATAAATGATGAATTTTGATTGACATTTTTTTTTATATGGAACATCTACATCATCCTTAAAAACACACTTTATTCTGATTTGCTAAACTGGCTATTAATTTTGAGTTTTCATTTATGAAAAGAACACATTTTTTCCAATTTCTGGGTTTTCTTAACAAATTCCTTAAAATGTGCTTTGGATACCATTAAATCTAAGTTTCTCAAGACATCTTATAATTGTCTCTTGGGCATCTTAAATTGGCGACGATCTAACAGTCCTATAATAATGAATAACTGTAAAATAAAATAGGACCACTTGGCATTTCACGTAAACATTTTTTACAATATTTTTCATAACTGGGATTTGTTCTATCTATTGCAATGAATCCAAAACTTTATGAGTACATTTGAAATCAAATACAGTGAAAATTGCTAGAAAATACCAATATTGATATTTTCCAATACGTCTACTTATCCAGCAAATATTATGCGATGTATATCATGACGAATGCAACAGTAAATAACCGATAATCCTATTTTCCCTTTTGTGTTTCCTCTCTGCCTTTTTTTAGAGAATAAATGAAGCAGAAAGTAAATATTTATGGGATCCATTCTTTCCTCCTGTTTAAAACTTTAATATCAATACAAGAGACAGTAGAAGAAAATAAACGAAGTTTACGAAACCCCTATTGCAAAGAAGACCTGGAAAATTATCATTTTTACTACCAGTTTCACGAGCTTTCCTGAAGAAAACTCTTGAATCCCAAAGTGGGGCTAATATTCATTCCTCAGATCCTAGACACTGCAACCGTATCTCTCTTTTGTTAACATTATAACAGCCAACCACACGAATCTTAATTTCCGGATTCACTTTCCTTTTATACGGCGATCTATACTATGTTCTGGATAGACTATTCAATATAGAGAAAACGCGACCGATGCCAGATACCTTGGGGGAAAATATTTGGTTTGTTCTCTAACTCTGGCTCTGGATTTTAGCTCCTTTTAACGAGGTCTAAGTCTTATTCAGAACTTTTAACATTATCTTTTAGCAATAAAGTTCCAAACTCAGCGCTAAACGAAGTATTTTTTGCTACTTCGCATTCGTTCCACCATATTGCTGGAGCGAAAACTGGTTGCTCTTTTTGAGATGGGTATTAAGGGGAACGGACCAACCAGTACATATTATAAATAATTGCTCTTATCGTTATTAAAGAAAATCAAAGTAACGTATTTTCGTAATTGGATTCATATCTGTATTATTACAAACGTTGGGTATATGCGAGCTATATTTTCAGTTGAATTCTCATAGTAACTAAATAATGCTTTTTCGAAAAGGACTATATATAGGATATTTTATCAAACTGTGGTTGAGAGGATATTTTATCAAACTGAGGTTAGTAATACACCGACATTAGTAATTGGTAATTTGTTACATTAGTAATAGTAATACACCGACGACTGTTTTCCGCTTACCAATAGAAACAGGGCTGTTCAATGTTCATTTCAGGTTTCTATTACGTTGTACGTTAAATCTTAACATTTGGACGAATTGTCTAAAAGTGGTTTCGTGTAAATAAGTACTGATATTTCATAAATAATACAATGCAGTGAAAAGAAGTAAGATATACAAAAATCTTTAGTCCATAATTTATCCAAAAACATGCAAATTTTTCCCATAACAAACGCAGCGAACCAACAAGTGTTTTGATTGTAAACCTCAAGCGCGTTAGGATAAGATAAGCGATGTTACCCCCTTTTCGTAGAAAACCCAGTGAAATGATTGGGGAAGCGAGTCTTTTCGAAGCTTACATTGTGACTAGAAATGGTATAATGGACGACTGGGCTCCCCAGCCCCTAATATTTGTATTAAAAACAGTGTAGAATGGTCTCGGCAATCTATTTCCCAAAACTAAATTTTCACAGCTTATTTCTTTTTCAACATACCATTCAACCGCTTTCAGGAGGCTCATAGGACATTTTACTCTTGTCATGGGCTGTGAGGCGCCCTGTGGTCAGTGTCTCGATCTACGCATCGGAAGTCCTGGTAGCTGAAAACTCACCGGGTATGTGCTCGTTAAATCTGTTGGGTCCGAGAGTCCTGTGGGCGGTCATTGCGCAGTTTCCCACGGATACAGGTTCCTGGAGACTATTTCCCTCCCTTTCAGGGACATGTCTAAATTGTGGAGGTGGCGCGTGATAGATGGCAGCATCTGTCACGTATATGTGTGCATGTGAGTGTGTGTTGCGACTGTATTACTTGACGAAGGTTTATAAGCGGCTCTCTGAGCAAGCACACAAGCCTGAAAATATATGTACGTATATTCTTGTCACACTTGGTCGGAAACTTATAAACAAGGATTAGGTAAGAGGGGGAAAAAAGGGTGAGGATAGATAATAGTGGGAATTCTTTTTTTAGTCTGCGATGGAACATTGGGAAACGTGAGCGGAAATGACTATTTGTACAAGAGGACTTTTGTTGCTTGAAGAAATATTGTATCTCTTTATTTGGTATTTAGAAAAGGACATGTAAATACTTTTATTATCAGCTCAGTCGAGGTATTGGATGGTTAAGTATTTGTAGGAATCCTTATGATTCAAGAATCGATCTTATGATGGTTTACAGAAGTTCAAGCAGAAAATAATTTTTGACATTTACCTAGACTTTAGATAACTGCAAGTTAGACAGTTCAAATACAAGATTTTTTTTGACCAAAATAAAAATTAATAAAATACGACTAGAATAATATATATAATTTAAACAAATACCAATTAGTCCATCCCTTAAAAATTTTTATTTTTTTAACTTTCACTTAAACCCGAATCCACACGTTAATTAATCCTTTTTTGTAAAATAACTAATTCTGAATTATTGCGATACAGCTAAAGTAGGGTTGCTGATAAGCATTAAATTAATTAGAATGATTAATGGATTTTAATCAAAAATAACAGTAATCAAAGTCTCAAACGAAAAAAATAAAAAGTTAAAGATTAAAAAAAAATTAATGACAATAAACAATAACAAAAAGCACAATTTTACACGATAGTAAAAAAGGTCTTTGTATTTTAAAGGTCGGTTACACAGTCTTAAAAAATAAACACTTTTCTGTAAAAGCTAGCAAACTAAAATTTTATCTTGACTCAACAAATTTTTAATATTTACTTTTAATTTCACATAAATTCTATCTGCCGATTTTGCACTTTTTTAAATGTTAATCAACTTTCCTCCTTCTTGAAATAAAAAAGAACTTATTTCCCAAAACCATAAAAAACGTGATAAATGTCTTTTTGAAAGACACTTTAGCATCAGTTCCTGTTTTGTATTGTAAATATTTCTTTCACACGGTTATGGTGTAAAAATTTTTAATATTTTGTGTGTATAATATTACAGTCAAACAAGTTATATTTTATAAATAAAAAATTAAAATATACCATCAATTTTGTTTTCGTTTTTGCAAAATTACGAATCGTTTAAAGAATAGTCCGTTTAAATACACTTTTATCTTTTAAAACCGCCCCAAAATTAAATTGCGATCCATGTTGGTTGAGCAAATTCCGAAAATACGTTGCGTTGAAGTACAATAAATTACGTCATTCAAAGAATTTTTTTAAATAAACAGTTTGGAACTTTAATAATATATATTTAACAAATTCCACTTACGAAATAAAAAAAATAAATCCCGCTTGACACTTATATAGGAATTGAAGGCCCTTTAAATTTATAGTGCTTAAAAATAGATCCTTGCTATGTAATGAAACAAATGCACCTGATGACGACCATTTGAAAAAGTCATACTGACAAAATATAGCGATTATGGTGAAGATTCGTGATTTACATTTGACTCTTAAACATTACCCCTTGAACATAAGTTAATTAAGATCAATTTAATTACTAACGTTTGCATTTTTGCTTTCGGGATTATGGCTTGTGTTTTCGACTGTCGTAGTTATGTCCCACCCAATAAAGCATGTATTTCGTTTATAAATTTACGGTGCATGTACCATAAAACAGGTAACACAACAACCTTTATTTATTCACACCACTCATACAAAGCAACCACCACAAAACCCTGAAAGTAAGTTGATTAACCCAAACCCACCTTACCTTTTCAAAAGGGGTACAAACTCTGTAAAGTAAACAGTCATACATAGCATTAATTCATTTTCAGTTATTCAATTCATGCCATTTGCCACAGGCGGAAAGGGAAGATGGGTTTTTAATTAAAACGTCCGGGAACCCGGAATATTGTCCGGGAGCTCTGTTACCGGATGTTCTTTGTGGCTTAAGTCGAAATTGGATCCGGAAAGGGAAAATGAAATGTTTGCTGAAGATACTTTGAGCCAAAGATGTAAATGTCAAAAGACCATATGTTGTTGCAAGTTAAGGGTGTGTGATTGGAGATTTAATGATTTTTCGCTAGTGCTTAAGTATTAGTTCTAAGATTTATTATTTTAAGACTTAAGTATAATGGTAATGATTTTCTCTACTAATCTAGAAATTTTATTTTATTTATTGGTGCTTCGACAAATGTGAAAAAGTTTTTGTTATTTAAAAGTATGCGTTGCATAAGCCTATTAAATGCTTAAACAGTAATCAATTAATACACTGTAAATAATTTTGGTGTATCTTCACACCAAAAATGGTGGCAACAAAGTAGCCACCAAAAGTGGTGTAAGGAAACACCACCAGTAAATCGGTGTAATGAAACACCGATAATTGACTGGTGTGTAGAAACACCACATTTGGTGGCTTCCTTGTTGCCACCATTTTTGGTGTGATAAAACGCCACCATTGATTTGGCGTACTTAAACACCTAACAAAGTGTTCTGGGTACTAATTTCAGAATCAAAAGGATAAAATGGTTATTTTTTAAAAACACTTTTTGGTGTAAACTGATTTCTTACAAATAATGAACAACAGACATATTTATAACGTTAAAAATAGCTAATTTTATAACTTGAGTTGATTTACGACTTGAGTTGAACTCAAAGAGGATAGATATACCTTTATCCATGCTACAAAAGACATAATGAAAATGTACACATATTATACAAAAACATTGTCGCGGTGTGCATTAAGAGTTACACAATAAGAATGTCGTGATATCAATAGTATGTGCATATATAAATATAAAATAATATATACATATATCAATCATTAGTGTCGAATAGTGGTTAGTACTTAATAATTAAAGGGTGCGTTGTGAATTTTGAATAACTTGGGAAGCGCGACCATTCCCTCCAGATTGCATTAATTTACCAAAATGATATTGCAATATAATCAATAACATAATATGAAAACAATAAAATGCTCTAAATAAGGAATCCCAAATTTTGTCTAAGAAAGCAAATTTATTAACCCAATTAAATGTGATAAAAATGAAAATTAAACAAACAAAGATAAATATATCTGGATTTAAGGAATGGATTGAGGTTGGATGATGTGAATATATAAATAAAAATACCCTAAATTAAAAATTGTGGCATGTTTGATAACGTTTTCAATTGGGATTGAATAACTATGCAAAATGAGACTCACGGATTGATGCTCGGACTTCTATGCTAGTCGATGTATCGAGACAGGAACAATGGTATGGGAGTGCTGGAGGTTGACATCGGAGAATGGCGGTAGGCTGGGATCAGAGGACTGTGAGCGGCCAGGCCGTCGGAGAAATTCAGCAGGCTGGGGTCAGAGTGCTGGAAGCTGCCCGGCCATCGGAGAGTCTCGGGAGGTTGGCATCTCAGCGCTGGGAGCTGACGTCTGAGAGCGACGGGTGGCTGGGATTTCAGTGGCCAGGTGCAGGCGGTGCGCTGGGAGCTCAACTGCCAGGTCTGGAGGTTATTCCTTAGATGCTGGAGCAACAGATTAGGGTGCAGGCGTTTCACTGAGAGTTCATTTTAACCGTGTTTGGAGATAGCATACTCAGGACTGGAGCTGATGGGCGATGTAAGAGATTTTTTTTGGATTCTAAAGCTTCATTTTTTTATTCTTTCTTAGCTCCTTTTCTTGGCAAGATATATATATATTATATATATATAAGTCCGGTTTTCTTCCACGTCATGGTCCGCCTTTTTTGTGGGCGTCGTCCATTCGTACTATTGGTTCAAATCTCCCTCTGTTTTATTGCCTCTGTCCAATAGAATCAGTGGGAAAGCCAGCTCTTTCCAGACATTTTTCGTAGAACTCCAAATGAGACCACCTAGTGAGTTTGTCGCCAAGTGTTCTCTCGCTGTCACTCTGACTGATAAGTCAATGAATTTATTGGCCTCTTTATGGCCCTACACACTGAAACTTCTTATCCGCGAGTCTCAAATCCCATTGTAAATTATTTCGCTACTGTGGGAATGGAATGTTAAAAAAAAGAGCTATGCATTATTGTTACGATCAATTAATGCATCACGACAAACATAACTCACACAAAATTATGTTTAGGAATATTTAGCGTAAATTAAAGATATCAATAGGGTGCCCAGACATTGTTTAATGTGTTACTCAACTATCTATATAACTATAAAATTGTGCAATTATACTCAGATTAACTAATTTATAGTTTTTCAAACGAAACGCAAATAAAATATCATTTATGAAAGTTCAATGATGATTTCGATATCGAAAAGTTAATCACTGAAATAATTCAGTTATCAATGAGCTTAATGACTTATTGGAAAATACTGTAATTATACTTATCATTTCAATATCTTTTAATCATATATACTACCGCACAAAAATATAAACACAACCCTAATCTCTCGTTTTAACCAGAATTGCTAATATTGAAGTTTTAGTTAAATTATTCAGTAGTAATTCAGTTATCTGTATTCAGAATAACTATAATTGTTCCACTTACTTTGCATTTTCAGCAAATACAAACACGATTTACCATCATCAAAATCAAACTCATGCTGTTGTTTAGGGCTTACTAAATGCAAACACACAGACAATCATTTTTAAAGTTATAACTGAACGCTGAAATAAGTTTTCTATCTAGCAATTTTTAAAGTGGGACTCAAACCATGCACATCACGAATAAATTATCCAAACACAGCTCTAATTTTCCCGTTACAACCAAAGAACTGCTAGATTGGCGCGATCTGTAACACCATATTTGGTTCTTCGTTTTCAAAATGTCGTCGAAAGGCTACATTTATGGTGTATGTTAACACCAATTTTTTCTTAAGTTTAAATAAAAACCATTTTGAGTGAATGATAACACCTATGTTGGTGCGGACACCACAAGTCGTGTATATTTACACCTTATATAGCATTTCATTAACCCAAAACAAGTGTAATAATACACTCCTTGTTTTTACAGTGTATTACAATTACTTTTCCTACAAATAAAGTATCTCAAGAGAACTTAAGGTTCATTAATAAATCATCATTAGAAGCATTCTCGCTTATTAGTAGTGTATAGTAATGATAATATACGTTTTTCAATTCCAAAACACAAAAGTTTTCCATAAAAAAAATCAAATGTAACCTTCAAATTAAATAAAAAAAATATTGTGGCTATAACTCTTTCTGGTTAAAACAAATTTAATTAAACATTCCCTGCTTTACTTTTACTTTATGTCAAATTTAATTACTGTAGTAAAAAATCCAAAAGGTTAAAGCTTCAAGCCACATTTATTTAAAAAAAAACTTAAACAAGAAAATTATTTTTTAATGCTTATTTTCAAACTCAGTTGCTAAATTACAAAAGTGTGATACTTGGTTTCTTAACAATTTAAGTTTGATTTTAACTATTCAACAAATAAAGGGTACAAAAGTGAGAAATTTATAAATAGGTTAGCTTGAATATAGTCGCACTAGATCTACACTAGGGCTATTGACGACGAGCGTCGTAATTTCAAACCAGTCAAATAACTAGCCGACACCATAGTAGGCTCCCTGCATTTAATTGATAATTAGAATAGATTTCAGACATCCAGTTTTAAAATTGATTTTTAAAACAGCAGGAAAATTTAAGGTTATAATGAAGAGACAGATTTTACTTTAGATTTTAATATAATTATATAATCCGCGCTTATTTAACTTTGACCTTAAATTATTCTTCCCACAGATTTTGATTTTAAGATAATATTGAACTATTTCATATTCGTCCTTACAATCCCAAAGTTTAGTTTTTAATTTTCGTATTTTTTAAAATAGTAAGTGAAGTCTACTTACTTTACTTTTAAATTTCCTTTAAAAAATCTATTATAGTAAAGAATCCATCTCGTTTACACACTTTCTCGTTTCCACTTCGTGACTAAGATCATTTAGATCCCATAAAGATTTTTAACGAAAACTAATTACAGAAACTTCCCTTTTCATTTAAGACTTATTAACCACGTTCCATTTAGTTCTTGTCACACGAAAGCTCGTTGATAAATTGATGGCAGTTAAACCGAAAAGAACTAAACGCTAAACCTTCAATTAGAAAAAAATCACTAGCTGATTACCCAGAATGTTACAAGAACAGAAATAGCCAATTCTATGAATAAACCGGCTGTAATTCCATTTCGCTTAAGCAAACAAAATCAGTTATGTAGAAAAACAAATCTTGTAGTTTTTATCTACAAATTTTAACAATATTCACTTAGTTCTTTTTGGATTGTAAAAATGCAATTGAAGAAAGAAGGGAAGAGTTCTGTTTGTTTTGGCTCCATTAGCTCTTAAATATAAATGGAAAAAGTGTACTTAGTTACTAATTTTTTGTAGGAGTTTTAAGTATTTATGATAATTACATTTGTTATTTTTCAATAGGATATTTTGTTGATATACTAAAAGACTACATGAAAATTGAAAAGAGTACCGTTTCATGAAATATTTTGATAAGTTTTATTTTAGTTTTTTTATTTTTGTTTGTTTTAAATTAAGTTTAGGCACATTAGTTTTTAAACATAAAATTTTAATAAATATAAAGTATTAGACATTAAAGTTCATAAAAACTTAGCCACGTATTCTTGCAGATAAAAATCTAGACTAAAAACTCCAATGAGTTGAACAACTTTATAAAGACTAATTACCTTTTAAAATAATCTAGATCATCCAAATATATGTATGGTCTTATGAACTTAAGTTAACTTTAGACCAAAAAAAGATTTCTAAATAAAAAGTTGTCACTTTGAGAACTAAAGCAGCTGAGATCATATTTACTCGCTTTGAACCTTTTAATTGGATTGTAAAGAGCGTTGGGTTGACTGATGCTGAACTTGTTGCTTGAATTTGAATTAAAATTGTATTAATATTTATTCTCAAAAAAGGATTTTGAATCGAGGAAATCTACAAATTAACAAATACAAAAGTTAATGTAAAGGAAAACCGCTACTACTGACATACTACATTGAATGATACAAAAACATATTTTCAAAACTTTCGTAAGACTTTAACGACAATAAACTCTGGATCTCCCAATGCAATCAAGTTGAACACTTGATGTTTATTTAACCTTTATCTGTACTAGGCTAGATTGAATTTTCATTGCCACTAGACCTACACAAAACCCATATTTACTGACAAAAGTATAACCCTTTCAGTCCCAGTGATGCCATTTGGCATCATCACTTTCAATATTTTTTTCAAAATGTTTATGTCCCGTTTTGACATCCAAACACACGTCATTCGATTCTTCACACTTAGTTCTATCTGACAAAATTTTACTTTAATCTCAATAGAAGTCAGAACTACTATTTTTTTTATTTAGAAAATAGTCAACAAGCGTTTCTCCTGATTTTTTATAAGTTCACTTCAGTTCCACATATTTAAAACGCAATTTAAACTATTTCGGTTAAAATAATTACAAATTTTTTTTAATAATATGGTCAGATACCTTAAAATATATAACTCGAAGTGTTTTTAGGTAATAGATATATTTTTATTTTTTTGTTTTCCACAGTTAAAGAATTTTGGCATTGTTTCAAAAACCATATAAAAAATTTAAATGAATTTTTTTCCTTATGGAATTCGCATATTTGACCTAAAATAAGCTTATTTTGTGAATATCAGATGTTTCTGTAGTGTAGTAAATTTTTGGGACTGAAAGGGTTAACGAAGCGTTTAATACCGAGTCATCCCGACTAAACACGATAATTGCAACTTTAACCCTCTAATGCATACTGTTACCGTTTGGTAACAAGTAACATAATCCACTTTATTCTATTAAAGTAGACATCCCTCTCAATTTTTTTTCATCTATTACATTATATTTTGAAGTTTTAGGTACAAATAACACTCATAGATAGATGACAGTAGTAAAAGTGTATTCAAAATTAAAGAGTGAGGTTATTAACTGTTCTGAAATTACGTTTTTGGCAGTATTCAAAGTATAATAATATTAGTACTAAATATACAAATAAATTGTTTTAAAAAATTATAGTTAAAGAGGGTTATTTTGATATATATTTAGTAGTTTTCATGCCATTATTATCAAAATTGGAATTTTGTAGTTGGTTTTTGTCCATATAAAATTTTAAAAAATAATTTAAATTATTTAAATTATAATGCAGTTAAATTTTTTTCAGTATTTTTCCCATAATGTATGAGTATTAAGGATTCATATATATATTTTCGGGATGAAAAAAAAATCATGCATTAGAGGGTTAAAATGACGCATATAAAAGTGATTCCCGAAAAACCTCCACTTTAGGAATACAATATATCCATAGTCATTAGGATAAACCCAAACGCCACACCTCTTTTTCTCCTTATAATCCCCAATTTTACTCACACATTTACACATCGATCACTCAAAGTCTCGCGACAATTTCGAAACCAGAAGAAAACATTCTATCGCACACTAATTACAAACTTTCGCCCAAGACGCGTCAACAAAGGAGGCTGGAATGAACTTAGAAATGCTTGGTTTGAAAAATAAGTGAAGGCATCTGAATTCTGAATGGAGCCGCCAAATCGATGTGATAGAACCAAAGCAAAACCTCTTTCTTAGCAGGATTTCTATAAGAAAGGAATCTTTTTTAGAGAAACGGTAAGTAACCTTTCGTAGAATGATGATTTGGGTAGTTGCAGATTGTAGTATGAGCACAGCTGGATTTAAGATGTCGCTTATAGACTTAAGCCCTCTTTTTTTAAAAACCTTTTTACATTTTATAATTGATCTATACGTTCGTTTTATGTAGAGTGGCAATTTTAGAAGAGGCCTCAAAACGAATAACGGATTGCAGTACGAGGCCTCTTTTAAATTGCCACCTTGAATAATAAATTAATGGGAGTTTTAATATTTTTTTAAAGATGAAGTAGATTTATTTCTGATAAAAAATAGTTAACGGGTATTCTTAAATTCGTAAAAAAAACATCGTTAAAAATTTAAATGTTAACTTTTAAATACATTGCTGAACTGGTTCCCCTCGAATTCGCCCTATGGTGCAGTATTCTGGGTTTAGTTATAAATACTCCCCCGATTACACGATCTAAATTAACCATCTCAGTCCCAGTGATGCCATTTCGCATCATCACGTTTCTGGTCATAATTTTAAAAAAATAATAGGGTTGACATCTATTAAGGAATAATAAAAATATTTTCCAATAGAAACCAGTTTGAAGAATAGAATGATTTACTTTTTGATATCATAAATGGCTATAGAAAAAAATTCAAAAATGATGTCAAATTGTCATTGGGACTGAAAGGATTAATACGATAATCTTATAATCCCTCCAGATGAAATTATTAAAAATTGCCATTTATTGTATATTTTGGCATGTGATTTAAAGATAATACGCCAATATTATGTATGTATTTCTATAGTGAGCATATCTTTACATGACTAAAAGGGTTTTTAACAATGCAGCATCTGAATTTTACTCTAACCTTCAAGGCGTCAACACACGGACCATTTAGTTCCACGTTCCCAAGAGACGAGTCCCTGAAATTAGTCGTCAAGCCGCTCGCTTGTCTTTTTGCTTAAGAAAGAAAATGGAGTGTTGCTGGTTTATTTTTGGAAGAATTCGTTCTTTCTTCGGGCTGTACTCCCATCGATTTAATTTAGGCGAAACAGTGTTCACTTATCAGGTAAAACAAGACGAGAAAAATATGTATTCTGTTATATATATTTTTTTTTTGGTTTTAGCTCCACGTTTTTTATGTAAAATAAAGTATTACTTAGTTCTGATGTATTTAAACTGTAAAATAGAAGCTTTAAGAAGTTTAGGAAGAAGTGCCCAAATATTTTAAACGGCCAATAACGCAAAGAATTTAATGCCATTTAATTGAAATTTTATCCGCAACAATGCACCCAATTCAGATCTAAATTTTTAAAAAACGACTTAAAAGATTCACATAGTTTCCGAATAAATTTTGCCGCTTTCACATATTTTAAATGCACACATTTTAAATGTTTTTTTTAAACAGCTTGTCTTATGTCTCTCCTCTAAATTTAGTCTAATTCTAAGCGAGGTTCTTAAATGAAGCATTTGCAAACGCAATTTCTCTGTGTTGAAGACAATGGCTAATGCACTACGAGGGTCTTCAGACGTTTGATAACCCTTTCTGGTACATTGCCAGAGAATGAAAATAAGAACTAAATGTAATGAATGAAAAGTAAATGGTTACTAGATTAGAAATAACTTGTGGACTACTACTAGTGTTTCAAACTATTTATACGTACTCATACTGTATGTTGGTGAACCAACATAACATATTATAAAATGCGCAACGTTCGACAAAACAGGCGGGCTCCAAAAATTTAATTTTAAATTAAAATTTTGATATTACATGTTTTATATGCACATTACAGAACACTATAATTACGATGCATATCATAAAATCAGAACATTAAAAGCATAAAAAGAAGCATTATCGATGAAAAAAGTTAGATCTACAAATAGTTCTTAAACATCTAAGAGTTCTACAATATTTGTAGTTTCTAAATAATTAAAGAGCTAATATTGAATGCATGTAACCCAAGATGGAACATATTAATATTAAAGGAACGTGATGATTAATGATAACTATACACAAATTTATAATTAAGTCAACGGTATATGGAAACTGCACGTAATAACGGTCACACCAGTTTAGCAGAAATTATGAGGTAATGTGATCATTCATTATGCATCCTAAGGCGTCATAAGACTCTGACAAAGATGAATTTATAAAAATAACTATTGTTGAAGCGCAAAAAAATATTATAATTAACTTGAAATAAAAGAGAAGAGAAAAGAGTGCAATAAAGAACTTTATTACTACCAATACTAACCGTAAATTCACTTAAAACAGGAAAAAGGTGCTATAAATTACACTTAAGAACCGTAAACGGAAGTTTAGAACAAAAAAAATTAGAATAACAAAAAACACATCTTGGATAAGAAAATAATAAAAAATTCTTCTCCGAACTAATTGTAAAACGTTGACCACAGTTTCAGTAAATTAGACTTAGTTTATGGTAATTATTTATGTCTTTCGTTTATATTGATCTATGCAGCATCATGTCACAATGATAATCAGTAGTCAACGTCTCCAAAAATTGGCTGCGTACTTTATATAAAGTAGACTTGTGTAGAAAATTGTATGAATTAGTACTTCATTACGCAAGTTAATTTTATCTTCTTATCAAAAGCATTCACAAAACAATATAAATACAAGAGAAATATATATTTTTTAAGGAGGCAATGGACAATTGGCATGTTAGAGTGTTTAATATTTATTTAATACAATACATTGGTCGCTCATTATGTGAAAAGTACAAAGGATTCTTCAAAACCAAAACATTTTAAAAATTAAAATATCTAAAATTAAAAAATCTTCAAAATTATTTTTTAAAACACATAGAGTCTTGTTATTTATAGATTACAGCAAAAAAAAAACAGCTTCATGGTGAACCAAATTTTTTTGCTCCTCAACTATTTCGTGCATACATATAACTAATTTTTAAGGCCTGTTCCTTAATAAAAACCATAGTATATAGCACTGGATCAACAGAATGGAAAATTTTATTATTTAAGCAGCCAAACAAAATAGACTTTTAACACAATGTAAAAAAATAATTAACACTAGTTTACAAATTCCAACAATAAATAATGGGTTCGAGTAAAATTGAAAAATCATTGTTGCAGACCAAATGAACCACAAAAAACCTTTCTCGTCCCATTTGAGTGTTAGATAGCCATCTTAATACTGTAACAAATATTAATTTTTTTGCGATTTTATTGAAAAAGAAAGAAAACATCGTTAATTTCATATAGCTTGGACTAATTAAATCCAAAGCAATCTTCCAGTAAAATGAAAACTAAACCGCTATATGTATCTGAATTCGTTGCACTAAAAACCAGGACATCTAAATCCTGCACACGAATTTTTGGTCATTTGAAAAAAAACATACAAATAAACAATGGGCTGCTTTGGATGCTTCGGCTGGTGCTATATGCACTTGTAAGTATTTTCCTTTTTCTTGTTATTATAAATGAAATATATGCTTTCAATGCTAATTTTAATTAGTAAACGCTTCTAAAACATACTTTTAGAGTTTATATCAGTTAAAATCAAATAATAAAGTTTTAGGATATCAAAAACTATTAACATTCAAAAAGCCTTATGCTGAAACAGTTGTAGTTTAGTTTTGATCGCGAGTGTCAAAATGTGAATGTGAAAAATAAAGTTTGGATATATATGATTAAACACAAGAGATTTTGGTAGAGTAATGCAATACATCCTAAATAAAACATTAAATAAAAAAACATGTATTCAACTAATTTCAAATGTGATTGTCATATGCATGTATTCGTGTTATGGATTTTGCTTCTAATTTCACTTAATCTCTTTCTCCATGTGTGCGAGATCATACTACATCAACCACAAAAAACCCTATACTAATCCTGCAAATAGACGAAACTGGTTTTAAACTATTCAAAATCAAGATAACATTTGTATTTTGCAATAGTTCTTTGAAATTAATAGAAAACTTGTACAATGACCCAGAACAAAATATGATGGTTAGTTAGGGTCTGGGTACAATCTCGACAGCCAAAATCCTGACAGCCCAGAAATCTGAAAACCAAAAATTAATAGTTAAAATGCTCTTAATTAGGGATAGCGTCATTAATTTCTTTTGATTTGTCGAGATTTTTGAACCTCGAGGGATAATGTCCCTATCGAAATTACTCCTATCGGTCTTGTGTCCTGTTGGGTAACGTCCAATTACATAAATATTCCTTGAATTATTTTTTGAAGAGATGATTTTAAAATCCTTTCCAAATGAAAAAAAGTAAATTATGAATACAAATGTATTGTTTATAAAATTTTACAATTCAGGGTTAATTTTAGGAAAGACTGATGCATAAACTATGGAAGAAGCCATGTCGAACGATTGGGAGGGTTACAATAAGCAAGTTTAACTGGACGTGTCTAACTCATTTTTTTCCCTAGGTGGCCGCCCGAACGTCGCCGACAAAAAGCAGCGAAAATTTTTGCGAAGCCTTTGTAGCTTCATTGTGGCGACAAGTGGACACGGACATATGGGTCTGCAGCACTAAGCTATGCAGAATGCCGGAGGCGCACTACATGGTCCGTACCTCCAGAGTGACTGTCTAAAGCAAGTCAGTCCAGAAAAAAAAAGTTCGCTATACAAAGTCTATCGAACTTAAGCAAAGGCCTGTCTAAAAAGACTGTCCACTAGCCAAGCAAAAAAAAATGCTGACATAAAAATTTATTAAAGGAACTGCTCTTTACGACAAATAAACGATGTCTTAAGATTCTGAATTCAAAACTGGCAATCATGCACACGAATTTAAGTTGATTTAAAAAGAAAAACATACAAATAAACAAAGGGCTGCTTTTGATGCTTCGCCTCGTGCTACATGTACCTGTGAGTATTTTTTTCTTGTTATTATAAATGAAATACATGCTTTCAATGCTAATTTTAATTAGTAAACGCTTCAAAAACATATACTTTTCGAGTTTATCTCAGTTCAAACTAGAGACCAAATTATTAAGTTTTAGAATACCAAAAACAATTTACATTCAAACAGCTTTATGCTGAATCAGTTGCAGTTTAGTTTTGATCGCGAGTGTCAAAATGTGAGTTCGAAAAATAGAGTTTGGATAGATATGATTAAACACATAAGACACATGGGTTACAATACGCAAGTTTAACCGGGCGTTTCTAACTAACATTTTTCTTCCCTAGGTGGCCCCCCGAACGTCGCCGACAAAAAAGCAGCACAACTTCGTCGCGAAGCCTTTGTAGCTTCACTGTGGCGATAAGTGGACATAGACAGTGGCCTGCAGCACTAAGCTATGCAGAATACCGAAGTCGCACTACATGGCCCGTACCTCCAGAAATACAGTCTAAAGCAAGTCATCCCCAAAAAAGAAATCGCTATAGACAGTCTAGCGGATCGCTTATTTAAGTGGATTACTAAAGGTTCATTAACTGGAGAAGTGATCTACAAGGAGGTGAAAAATTTCGTCGAATCCTAAAATTATTCTTGTGAATCCAAAAACTTCATGAACTCGTGGAAATCGGTCAATTGGAGAGTGTTGGCCGCAAGTATGTGATTCCAGGCAAGAAGCAAACCAAAAGAGGCCGCCAAACTGAGACAAATGTCAATGAAAATGGCGCAAAGAATGCCTCGGAAACGACAGGAAAGACTCCAAAATCCCCGCCAATGAAAAAAGTGAAGCACTCACCGATAATTGTTAGAGTTAGCGCAAAAGCCGCACAAGAGACCAACTTTCGTCCCATTACTGGTAACATCAGCGGCACTAAATCGCAAATAAAGTCAGGAGGAAACAGTGCTGTTTATGAATGCTGGAACCTCCAGTACTTCAGTAAATGCTGGACCCTACAATTTTCTGATAAATGCCGGACACTACAGTGCTATAATAAATACTGGACACTCCAGTGCTAAAAAGAATGCGCAAAATAAAAGAAAAGGCGCAATGAAGAAGTCATTCAATGGACCAAATGGATGTTTAACCAAGAAGTATTTATAAATGATACACATATCAACTTTAAACTGGACAAGGGTGCTCAAGCTATTATATTGCCTTTGTACTTGTTCAATGATTTGAAATAAACGATGTCTTAAGATTCTGAATTCATAACTGGTTATTTAAAATTTTTCCCAAATGGATGAAATTTTGTAATTTTTGCCATATCTATAATAACAAAAGAATCTGTTAGTCTGTCTGTGGATAATAAAGATAAACTTATACTGCCCTCAGAAAATTTTAATTTTTAATATGCATATACTTCCTATAATACGTGTGCACTTGAGGCTGTACTTTTACATATTTAATTTTAATTATTTTAACTAATATTAATATTTTCAAAAACCACGTCATCCATCTAAGAGTGAGGGACTGAAACGGGGACTTGAAAACACATGGGCTGGGCCAAAATAAGGAACTTGACGTCATCCGTCGATTGTTTTATTTATTGATTTAAAATCTTTAATTTTTTTATACTGGATCAGATTTTCTCAAATCTATTCTAAGTATATTACCGAATGGAATTTAATTGATGTATGCAAATGGTAAGAAATGAACATATTTAGGAATACTATAGGGGAGACCGGGGCACAATGGACCTAGGGGCACAATGGACCACCCCTTATTATTCATTCTGTTTATTTTCCAATTAGTTCATATTATAAATAATAAATGACATAACAGTCTTGATCTAGTTATTATGAAAAACCATGTTGTTAGCTCACACATTTGCCATTTTTTATTCTTGATGTGTATTAACCAGGTGAAAGTAAAAAAGCTCTCTCCTAGAAATTATCTTCTCTTGATTAAAGTAACATTAGTGGGACAAAGTGGCTTAGCATAGTTGTAAGGCAAGATATTTGTCTTTCTATATAATCTAAAAATTAATTTCTGAAATCAGAAAACCGCATATTTTAATTATGTTTTTTGCTCGAATACAATATGGGGCACTATGGACCACAAAATCTGGGGCACAGTGGACCATGGTCCATTGCACCCCATGAAACTTTAGAAATATTTTTAGTTTCAAAATAAATAAAAAATATTGATGCAAGTACTTTCTAATTATTAAATGTCAAATTTCCTATAATAGTAAAATGTTTTTATATTTATTCTAATATTCACTTCTGTGAATGTAATAGATTTTCCCCCCGTCTACTAATAGTGCTTGTTTTTAAACCAGAAGTAACAAATTATTAGGGAACTGATGTTTTATTTTATATATTATGACTTCAAACAATAAGTGTTTTGAATGAGAAAAGTATTTTTAAAATTGAATGTGATGTGATACTAAAGTGTTTAATTATTTAAAACAAAAAGTTTAGAAATTTGAGTTGGTGGTATAAATTTACACATTAACATAACGGAAGTACAAGCACAAAATGATAAATTTTTTAATTGGAATTTGATTACTGTTGATTTTTTTACTAACAAAAATGTGAGCTATTTGTTGTAGTTATAAATAATTAGGTAACAAACAAATTTTCTCAAAATTGGTAAAATGCACAAAATTGCAATTTTGTTAGTAACATTTTCAACCACATTGATTAAGGGAAGACTTAAAAAAGGTTTAAAAAAATTGATCTCGAATAAAAACTAAGATTCTTTGATCCACAGTTTTCCTCTACACTTTTGGTGTTGTTTTGTATAGTAATAAAAAAAACTTTAAAGTGATCTTATAATTTTGAAGAAAAAATTTAATGCTTTTACTCATTTCTTCCCCCTCGAAATGCCACGTAACACGATTAGAAAGACTAGTGAAGGAACACCAAAAGAAGTGATGGAACAGGCTTTAAAACATGTTCTTGATGATAGTTGTTCGATCTGTTCAGTTAGCAAAGAGAAGGGCATTTCAAAAACAGCCCTTTTGTGGTACATAAAAATAAGTACAAAACCTCCCAAACACCTGTTAGATTTGAGCCTAACTGATCCTTGCATATAAAGAAAATAAACAAAAAATTTCAAAGGGGAGGGTAAAAAAGCAAACAGTAATATCTTATAGTTTTCTCACTAAAAGAAGTTTTAATATGCAATTGGATACTTAATATTCAAATAGAATCCTTATTTTACATGTACGTTAATCTTTAAAAAGTGCAGATAATTTTTTTTCAGCAAAAAATACCATGGTTCATTGTACCCCGTGATGTGGTCCATTGTACCCCGAACCTGGGGTACAATGGACCACTTTCTCACTTGTAATAAAAAAGTGAATTCAGAAAAAAGTAATTGAAATTATATTTTTCAGGTAATGTATTTTTAAACCAGGATATATATGTAATATATACACCTTTTTCTGAACATGTGGGATGAATATTTTGGTACTTATAGCGCAAAACATGAAAAAGTGGTCCATTGTGCCCCGGTCCCCCTCCCCTAAGCGTATTTTACAAAACTTTTCCAGTTATACAAGATGATGCATATCTGTTCCGTTGATTCTTCTTTGTGTCTTTTCTTTGTCATGTAGTGTACAGACTTGATGTATGCGGAAGTCCGAGAATAAATATTGAGATGCGTTTTAGAGAATCGGGTGTTAATTGCTACAATAACCCATGAAATAAGTGTTGATAACTATTCCAAATCTGCTGAGTACTTCTCGGAAATGTTAATTTTTCCACTTGTAACATATTGCGGCAAATTAGCATCAACAGATGAACTGTTAAACTGCAAACTGACATAAAATTGAAGTCGGTACACTCTTAAAACAAACACTCCTAATTTAACTCAGTCTGAGTGAATTTCACTCATCCAGACTGGAAAATGCACTTCCTTTTGGAGTGGATCCTTTGTGTGTTAAACCTCCGACAGGATCACTCCAAACGAGTGATTTTAACCCAGTCTGAGCTAATATGCATGCCTTTACGGTGTCGAAAATGCACTTCTCCAACTGGAGTGGATTTCACTCTTTTGTTTTAAGAGTGTACAGCTATAATAGAATGGCCGGTCTGTTCATCTGCGACTTTTGGCGAGCTTGTAATCTAAAACTATAATTGTTGAAAGATTACCACATTTGGGAATTTTTCGATTCCTATATTCATGCATTTTTTAACAATATCAATGCAAGTGCTTCCATTCCTAAATATCGATTCTTATGTTTTATAATATAACGAGTTTCAAAATTAAGTAAAGTAATTAGATTAAATAGACTCGATATAGATTTCACACAATATTCAATAAAATATGAAAGAAATATAACACTAAATAGAAAGAAACATTGAAATTTATCTCACAAACAACCTGGATAAGACGTTTTCAAAATTCTGTCAGCTTTGCGAGTCCGACAGGACTTAAGTCAACGTTATTGATTATGTTACGGATGAATAATTCATAAGACAAGAGAAAAGGAAAACAGTCCCAAATCCATTAGAAATACAGACTCTGTTGAGGATTACGATATTATATAAACATTGAATTTTATGCTGCATCAATTTATATTACCTAGTTTGAATCTTCAATAAAGTAATCTGTGATATATTCTATCAAATTTATTTATTTTTATGGTAATTACATTTGTACAAACCTCAAAAACTTAATGTTTAAGTTATGTGCTAACACAATTTGAAATTGGAACATATGTAACATATGAATTATTAAATGGCTTTGAAATTAGACCCATAATTATAACATTATAAAATTTCATTAAAAACACCACCAAACGTTTTCCTCTTTACAGAATAAAACACTTGTGTGACATTTTAAATATTTGAGCAAGTATTGAGTAAAACTAATAATCTTTAGTCGCTAATTCCATTTAATTATGTTGAGATTACATTATTTCAGCAAATATTTTCCAATCATATTAGGATCGTTTTGGCTAAACAAAGTAATTAAAAGGTACTTATAATTTCGAACCGAGTTCTTGTGACGAATTACGGCGCGGAAGATGTTTATATTTTTCTTTGTTTCAGTTGTAAAAGAAATGTAAAATATAAAACAACACATTCTTTAATAAAGAGTTATGTCCGCAAAAAATGGGTTTTTAAATTTATGGACCGATTAAAACTAATTTATTATTTAAAAACGGAACTACCATGTCTTTACACAAATTGAACATTAACAACTCCCCAAGGTATAACGCTTACATAACCTTTAAATTTATTGCAGATTCGCAGATTTTAATGTTTTTCTTACTTCCTACCTTCAAACTTTAAATCAATGGACTACTTGTAAGATTTAATAACGAAGTTTGCGTGTAAAGTGGACATTTATCAAATGGCTCGCATTATCTTTTGGTTTTAATTATTCATGACGTAATACAAAGATTTGCAAAAGTTTCTCATTAGCCATGCTACAACTAAGAGCAGCTAATTATAAGTTAAGGTCCTTTTCTCTAATAATTAAAGCATACATCCTTGTGATTTATTAAACGTTTACTGATGTAAACGTTGTTTTAGTGGTTCAATATGTCGCAATGAAATATGATGGGTTTTGCGTATCGGGCGATTTTATAAAACTAGAGTAGACTGGCCAGTGAGTGAATATGCCCCAGTGAATGAACATTTGGTAAATATAATTACAAAAAATAAGGATTAAAAATCATTCCACTAGATGGATTGGCAACACTGACTTTCTCCCATCTAGTAGGTAGCTATCTGACACATGGTTGGTTGTCCTGTTCATTATGTCCTAATGTTCATTTACTGGTTAGCCTACCCTACATAGTTTACATTTGAAAAAATTAAAAACAAAATTATGTAGCTTTGATATATTTTTACATTAAATAATTGTTTCTGCAAATAAAATTATTCTTTAATTTGTTAATATTTCATTTCCCCCTAAGCATTAATTCTTTTTTAAATTATGATAATTTTATCTAATATATAATTGGACTAATTAGGAAAGTAAAATAAGACTTCTAGAAATGAATTTTATTCATTTTTTTATTTAACGCATTTTGATCCATTAAATTACTTTAGATTGGCTAATATTATACGTAGTTTTTTTTTCCTTTCATGTTAAACATTGTATATATTTGTTTTCGAATCTGTTTTAACAAAATAAATCCATATAAATAATGGTAAAATTAAAAGTAATGAAAAATAAAGTTATATTTGATGTTTTCATCTTTAACTTATTTAAAGCAATATTAAAAAGGAAGTCATTTTAGTTTCTTTGAAGAGTTTTTGATTAACAAACTTATCCTACAACCTTAAAATACTCACAGATTAAATCCGTAATGAAAACATTATATTATCTCAAATTTGCAATATGGAATCCAAAATAATAACTCTAGCAAAATTATTACTTAAAAAGACTTTACAAAAGGTTTTAGGAAACATATTTAATAAATCCTTTCTTTTCTATAATGGATTGTATTTTATAAATGAAAAATTTATCTGATGCATCAAGATAAACAAATAAGGAGAAAATTTGAAAAAGAATGTTATGCAAATAGAACTTTCTCCAGTGCACTGAAATGCATATAGTTTAACCCTTTCAGTCCCAAAAATTTACTACACTACAGAAACATCTGATATTCAAAAAATTATCTTATTTTAGGTTAAAAATAAGAGTTCCATAAGATAAAAAATCATTTAAATTTTTTATATGGTTTTTGAAATAATGCCAAATTTTGTTTAATGTGGAAAACAGCAAAATAAAAATATATGTGGTACCTAAAAACGCTTCGAGTTACATATTTTAAGGTATCTGACCATATTATTAAAAAATGTAGTAGTAATTATTTTAACCGAAATAGTTTAAATTGTGTTTTAAATATGTGGAACTAAAGTGAACTTTTCAAATATCAGGTGAAACGCTGTTAGCTATTTTCTAAATATAAAAAAATAGAAGTTCTGACTTCTCTTGAGATTAATGTAGCATATTGTCTAATAGAACAAAGTGCGAAGAATCGAATGATGTGTGTTTGGATGTCATAACGGGACATAAACATTTGGAAAAAAAAATATTGAAAGTGATGATGCCAAATGGCATCACTGGGACTGAAAGGGTCAAGCAAGTGTTAAATTTCAACAAAATGCGATATGACTTAAAACTATTATTTTTATTAGTTTATAAACCCAATAAATCACGAAATACGGATTTATAACAAAGCTTATGGATAATACTGATAAAAATTATCAAATTAAGAACATTAAATATTTGATTACCTAAAAATTATGAATTTATAAAAAAGACTAAACAAACGTGGGATTTTATAATAGGTGTTGTTCACGATTTTATAGTTCATTATTTTATCAATTTAATTAAATATCAGGCTATAAATTAAAAATTCTCATAAATTACAATACAAAAACAATTCGTACTTGGTTTTACGATAATAATTTTTCCTAGTAGCTGAAACGATTGTTTGGGATAATGTTTTACCAGAATTTTCGGTATTAAGTTGAACCATTTAAGATTTTGGAAACGAAAAGCTAATTCAAACCTAAATTTTTCTTTCTTAACCAAAGAAAGAAAATATGGTGAAACATTTCACCACACAGCAGTTGCAGCTACTAGGGGTTACAATATTGGCCAAGAGAAGCGCCAAATTTTTACCAGTGTCAATATATACCAACAAAACCCACATAAAAAAAGTCTTACCTGTTTTGATAAGCTTAAAGTTTATAGAGTTATGGTCCTGTAACACTCCATTCAGTCCCGGAGCTGTCAAATGTCTGATGGCCAAGTCAGAGCTGGCGACTAAATGGTCACTGTTGGAGATAGACGGCCGCATACTGCCCGACGCTTGAGGCTTTTGCCGGTGGTTTTTGGAATCCATTTTTAATTATTAATTACAGTTAATTAATCACTAATTATGAAAAATAAGTTCACACTGACGTCAAGAACTCGTGGGTTGGGGTTGTTCCATATTAATAGATGCTTTAGAGCATTTTGAGAATTACGTTTCTGAAAAGCTGATTTTAGTTTGTTTTACTAAAAGTGTAATTTAAAATTGTGTTATTAACAAATTTTAAATTTGAGTTTATAGTTTACACACGACAAAGAATCTTGAATTTGAAGAGTCAGAAAATACTGGGTTTTATAATTTTGATATGTTTATTGTAATAATTTAATTCACAACAAATTCAAAGAAATTTTTCGCAACAGTTATATATATTTTTTTAAAATAGAGCTGGGACTGTAACCAACAAAATGTTGTTCTCTAAACGTCCAAATATTTATAATCACCTATCATCAAAATTTATTTTAAGAATTAAATTACTTAAAATCGCTGCTACATTTTATTTTAACTTATAATTAGAAATTTCTATTAAGTAAAATTATTAGGGGATCAATTGAAATAAAATTAAAACTTCTATAAACTATCACATACGCTTCAATAAAAAAAATATCACTTTCAATAAAATTTAAATCCAATAACTTATCAGAAAACTTAAATCATGTCAATGGTATTCCATCAAAACTACAAATCCAATTTGACTGCAAAAGTTATTTCCATTTCACAAAAATGAGTAAAAACAGTTCTTTTCTCAAACACTTGTCAGAAGAATTGTATCCATGGTTGAAGAAAACACCCCGGATATTTTCCCACAAAACTTCCGCGTCAAAATAAAGTCCAACACCAACAGTAGACGAAATCCAAATCCTTGAAATAAAAAGAGACACAACCTCAGCCGGATAAAATTCCTCTTCTATTTCAGGTGGAACATTCCAAGGTAAATTGGAAGAAGACGCAGAAAATAAACGGGAAAACACCAAATAATAAATTCGCACAGCTTGGAGAAATCGTAACAAATTAAGCACGAGGCCCGGTTGGTCCTTATTATTTATTTAATATCTTCTTTGTAAGTTTTCGTGACCGTACACCTTACGCGATGCTTGCAAGCCCCGGTCTATCTAGAATTTGGGGAGGTGAATTGGCACCGGGTTTTTGAGGGGGCATACACAGCGCCCTGCTGCGGTAGGTTTGACAATCGTGTGTGTTGTGACAGGATCTTTCACAAGGAGGCAAAGATGTGCTTATTTGCTTTCAACAGGTCAGGTATTTCCACATTTATGTTTAGGTTTGAAGTGTCGGCAGTTATTTCGGCTGCTAACTTAAAAGTTAGTTTAAAAAAAAAAAAAACGGAATTATTTAGTATGTACACAAGTCAAGAATCTATCATTCTATCCTTTTTATTTACATAATTCTTTGGTTAAGGCGCTTACAAGGGGTTGTACCTCGCAAAGCTATAAATCGATTTTTTTTATTTTGATCAAAACGTACGTGGTTTTTACAGAGAATTTAGCAATCAAATTTCTCACAATAATTTCTCTAAATAGGATTTTTTAAAGAAAATTTCATGTTCTTAACAATTGATTTAAGTACATGATTATTTAAGGACAAACCGCTCTGCAATAAAAAGTAATGTTTTATATCTATCAAAGCAATTATGTAGCCAACCTTAATTTTAGCCGCCTCAACCTTAGAAAGAAAACCATTCTTTAAAAACCTTTTTGAGCATCAAAAAGGAAAGCAATCCCTTAAGGGGACCGGGGAGGCAAATTTATTTTTTTCAAAGTTACAGACCAAAATGGATGAATTTTTTTTATAGCTCAGGGACATAAAATTTAATGAAAATACAAAATAATAAAAGAAAAAGAAAAATATACAATTGTTTTTTTAATAAAAAAATTAAATATTTTAAGACTTTTTTAAAAAATGCTCCTTGCGATTCAATTTTTTTCTAAAATGTCTAATTTTTTTATATAAGATATTTAAATATATGTTAACAAAACTGTGCATGGATTTTTTATTTGTCCTACTGGTTACTTAATTAAAATTAAAAATGTATGTTACTTGGAAATTTTTCGAAATGTTTTGCCTCCCTGGTCCCCTTAGATTCTTCTTATACTTCGCGACTATTCTTGCACTTAAGTAAATGTTTAACTTATATTAAGACACAAAAAAAAATCCCCGTTAACCATTACTTAAAATTTAAAAAGTTAGGAAATGAAGCAATTCAATTTTCCAGAACTATTGTTAAATATATTTAAAACTTGCGAACTTTTCATTTATAAGTATAAAATTACTTTGGCTTAAAGTTGAGTGTTTTACACATCTTTAATAGTTTAGTTAAGAAGTTTTTACTCTTCACTTTGCTTTAATTCATTTTAGAATGGCTTTAATTTTTGTGTACAATGTAAAAAAATATTACTTGATTTGTTTAATTATGTTACTCCTGGCTACATTCTTTTATTGTTAAATAAAATCGAGCTCATTTTACTTCATGCATTTTTGTAGAAAATGACCAAAGCTTCTCCAGAAGAAATAAAGTTAAATCCGCGTCGGCAATTATCCCATACCTAATGCTTTCTTTTATAAAGCGTAACAATTTTGTTTGTGAACAATCACTTCCCTTCCACTAGCAACTACAAAGAAAATTTCAAGAGATTAAAATAAATAACTAGAACAGTCCAGAAGCATAAAACACAAACTACTAGTTCCAACAAAAATAGCGCATTTGAAATTACCTTTAGTCAGTCTTAAAGCTATGAAGACTCCATTGTTTTCGGCTAACTATAATGGTTTCATCTGTCTCGCTATCTTGGCAGAGAATGAGGAATTAGGCTTAAAGTATTCCATTCAAATTTTCATCAAGTGTTAAAGGAAATAGCTATTGCGCAAAGAGCAGCTGTTATAATACTTTTTAGGTTTCAAGGTAATTCTGAAAAACTGAAAGAGCTATGGACTTGACGTTTAGAATTCCTGTTACTCGTCAAATGGGACCATAAAATTCTTAAGCAAATAACACATTCACACTCTTTACATTCCTTGTCAACCTAAGTTGGGTAAATAGAAATATGTAATGGAGAAGATAATTCAGCGGATGTAAAGAGTTCCATAAATTATTCATGAATCCATCAAGAAAACATGTCTAAAACATTAATTCAACACATTAATTTCATTTAAGGCCTAACATATTTGATTATTACTTGAGAAAATTTGGCAATTTTATAAGAAAGAAAATTTTATTTTGTTTAAATTGCATTCAGATCATTTTGCATGTAAATATTACCGTAGAAGAGTTTCCCACTAATGGACCAACCGAGCTTTTCCCCCTCCTTTTTACTCTTTGTTTTTACCCAAGTTACGTTAGCACGGAGTGTATAAGTTTTTAAATATTTGATATCAAAATTTAATGCTCAAACTATTTACATTTGTGTTTATTATTTGATAAAACTTAGTTTACAAAGTATTCTCTTCTTGTAACATTTATCCATAATAACTATCGACAGCTGCAATGCGTAACTTAAATTATTTCCAAAATAAATCAATTTAGAATTTATGTCGTATTTCAGAAAGCTTAGCTGATTTCGTCATAGATTTATAAATATAGTATAATTTTCAACTTTCCAAAAGAAATTAAAAAAAGTAAACTTACACATTAAAAACTTTCACAATTAGAAAAAAACAAGACGCCTTATCACTCAAACTTTCATTTTCAAATTCGCATGTTCAATTTAACCCCGAGAACCTTAAGATATTTCCATCCATCTTATTCCCCTATCTAACACAGACAACAAAGACAATTCTCTGAGATGCTTTTAGAAACTTGTAAATAGCACTTAACAATCTAATGCGTGATTTTTTTCAGCCCAAAAATGTATGAGTATTAAAGATAGATATATTATGGGAAAAAACTGAAAAAAATAGCTACATTAGAATTTAAATAATTTAAATTTTTAGATTTTTTTCCATGACAAAACCAACTACAACATTCCAATTTTGATAATAATGACAAATGATTTGATAATAATGATAAAAACACAAATTTGTCGAGAGGGAGCACGACTTAGAATGAACTAGAATCTGATACGAATAGAATGAAGTAGATAATGTTACTTGTTGCCAAACGGCAACAGTATGCATTAGGGGGTTAAACTATTTCGAGTAAAAAGGGGTTGGTTTTAAAATACAGTCCAAACTCTCCTAACCGTGCTGCCACTAATCCGATGTCCACTTCTATGCACGAACGACCTTGCTTGATATTTGTTTCACGAACTAGAACTTTTGATGCTACTACGAACAATGACTTAAAGCGATTTAAGGTTAAATGATATTTTGATTTTAAAAAAAAGTGTCCGGAAAAAGGTCTAAAACAAACCAAAATTCTAGGGAAAATCCCGAACCATCATCAATATCTTAAACTCACTGTATCAATAGCCTCGAAAATTATAGAAAACATTGGACAGGTACGCTGTAATGTGACTATTTAAAAAAAGCATTCTTTTACTCGGCACTTTCATGAATTCGATGGGTTTTGGGCACAGAATGCATCGACGGCTCAAATTATTTTTTTAAAAAACAGATAGAAGTTAATATTTTTGCAACCTATTGTGAATGGTTTTCAAGATCCCGTTACGTCACTTAAGCAGTAGAGGTGGAAGGAGATATAAAAAAGTTCTAAAAACAAACTCTGAGTGAGGAGAAGGGAAAGAATAAAAATGAACACACACCACCAATGATGATAAGAAACAGTTAAGTTCAGTAACGATTTTCTTAATCTTTTGGTATGGTCTGTGATTTTTATGCTATTTTAAAAGAACAGAAAATGTTAGATATTTTTGAAGTCAGTAACAAGAAAATACTATGTTTCAGAAATATATTTAAACAAAATTTAACAATTACTAACAAAAAATACTTGACAATTGAATATTACATTGGAAGAGACAAACTTTTAAAATATTTAATTTTTATCGACAATTAAACAAATTTCCAATGAAAATACTTCCAAGACAATTGATCTAAGACATTTCCTAATTAGACATGTATTGTAAAAAGACGAGGGCTTGTTCAATGTATACTAGCAACATGTTGTGGCAATAAATTTTATGAACACAATGTTCCCATAGTTGACTGATGGATAAACATTAGAGTTTGGAAAATATCCCGATCAAAGGTTGGCAATGAAATCCAACCACTCTTAAAAATTATGAGGCTAGTCATGACTAATTTATGTAAAGCTCAAGTGCAATATTCATACCAAACTGACACAGGTGAAATTAATTAACGTTACTTCTTTGACATCTTTACATTCAACTCGACAGCTCTGGCCTGCCGCCAGTCCTCTGCTGGGGTTCTCGGTTTGAAGGAATATACAGACGTAAGACCGAGTCAAGTCCATTAGGAAAACTTCCCTCCACGCTTTTTCATATAGTATGTTAGTATGAAGTAAAGCGTTTAGGGAAACCCTACTCTAGAGTTGACCTGCTTTTGCATGTAGGGATTCATGAAGAATGTGCATTGTGGAGAGGAGTAGTTTGAAAAGACAATGGGAAGGGGTGCATTTGATCTCTATTGCACTGTTGGCGCCCCCTGAAGGACAACTACCGTCTGAAGACCTTTTTGAAATTGAGGCTAGAATAAGCTTGGCGTGACAGGGGGCATGTTTCACATTGTGAGGGGCAACAGTTCTAGCGGCATTGTTTTCATTTTTGGTTCTTCTAGAATATTTGTTTTGGATTTATCAGTTGTTTTAAAAACACAAAATTTTCTATCCTAACTAAAACTAATGTTGTATACAATACAAATTTTTTCTAACGGTCGAACTAAAGCTTTTCTTTGTGAATCACGTTAAGATGTTGTCAAATGACGCTTAATTTCTCCGCACAGGTCAAAACATCATCGACTCCGAAGTTTTCCAACAACATTGAGGTTTAAGTAAAGCTTTAACCCGTCCACTACTAAAAACAAAGAATTCTATACAACTAAGATCCTATCACATATAACGTGGAAACAAAAAATCCGTCATAGCAAAAGTGTTAAATACTTGAAATAACATCGAGCAAAAACCGATCAAGTATAATAAACAGCAGGGAATAAAAAAAATTTGCACGTAAGGAACTTTAAAATAGAAACAGCAAAAGATTAAAAAAGATCATTTTAAGAGTGAAATCGAAATAGTTAATGATAACGCTGAAAACGCAAAAATGAAAACTGGAGCGTAACTTCATATGAAACAAACATATAGTGAAGCCGTTTAAAGCATAGAGATCTTAATAAAAGTATTAGAGTGGAGATCACGTGACCTATCTATGCTAACGACGGGACGAGCCTGGGGGCCGCCATCTTGAATCCGAGACCAACTTTTTTAAGTGGAAAACGCTTAGAAAAAAATTAATTTAATTCTAAAATATTAAAAAAATACCATAAAAATACTAGCTGCATTTTGGAATATTTTTAGTGACTTACAAAGAACTTTAAGCGCTTTTTTAGTATTTTTATAATATTTATTTTGTAATTTTAGAATTAAATTTTACTTTTTGCCTAGCATTCTTTTTCTTTATGTGATGGCGACACTGGCAACTTGCAGCCATCGCCGTCACATTAAGAAGAAGAATACGTGAAAAATAAAATTTAATTCTAAAATTACAAAATAAATATTATAAAAATACTAGAAAAGCGTTAAAAGTTCTTTTTTAGTCACTAAAAATATTCCAAAATGCAGCTGGTATTTTTATGGTATTTTTTAATATTTTAGAATTAAATTTATTTTTTTCTAAGCAATTTCGACTTAAAAAAGTTGGTCTCGGACTCAAGATGGCGGCCCCCAGACTCGTCCCGTCGTTAGCATAGATAGGTCACGTGATCTCCACTCTAATACTTTTATTAAGATCTCTATGGTTTAAAGTCACCTACTCGATGTGATGCATCTAAATACATCAAAAAGAAATCGGTCAATATGATCACTAGGCAAAAGTCTCATTTCAGCTTCCTTAATATGTTTGCAACGTAAAAAGTGGAAGCTTTTATAAAGGCTTTGTCCATCTGTCCATCACCCACTTCCTTAGCCCAAACTACAATTGCTACAGATAAGTATGTTGCTTAAAAAAAAACCTTAACTCATCGAAACTATAATTATGGGAAAATCCCAGAAAAAAACATTAAAAACCCTACAAAATTTAAATTTTATGGTAAAATAATTTTAATCGGATTAAATCCCCATTGCCACTCATAGCAATCGCACGCAAAGCTTTATAAGAATTCTCAGAAATTCCATTTTTGTTATATAAATCAGCTTCGAATACTTTATGATCTTCATGATCTATGGCGTAATTTAATTTACATTTAAATTTGAATTAATACATTAATTTCAATTATTCCTTTTTGGAGATTTTTCAATTTTTTTGTGTGTTCTAAATCGTATTTCAAAAGCAATTTCTTTTAAACATATTTTCAATATTACGTGTTGATATCAGATGTTTTACTTCATTTAGTGTGACCAATAACACATTCATTCTTCGAAATACAAATAAATGTTACAAAAGTTAATAAATATTGAATTTTCCCATGAAAAATAGTTTGTTTCACCTTGACACTTAAAAGGTTAATAAAGTTCTAATGTCGTGTTTCTTTACGCATGGAATTCTATGACAATTCCAAATGACCATTTCTGTTGAAAACCTAATTGTTATTCTTTACGAACAAGTAATTAAAGTTCAGAAAATTATGAATTATACAGATTCTATGACAAGATCTAACTTAATACAGCGTTCCACCAATATCTTCTTTAGTTAGCCGAACGCCTGTTTGGGCTTATTGCAAGAGCGATTTAAGACTTTTGGCGGCAAACCGTTTATACCATGTTTTTGATCAAGTAGCATTTCCTTACTATTCTTCCCTCCATGTTTCTGAATGGTTTCGAGAACGTCGCATTAATGGTAGTGTCAAATTGGTGATGGATGAACATTTACATTTCGTTGTTGGTTTGATTACTGTGCATTGGAATTGGTATTGTAAAGCTCTAGGTTGTCTATTTCAAGCTATTGTTATTGGCATAAAGAATAAACAATTTGTAATTTTGAATCCCTGTAAATTAACAGGTTGGCACTTGTGTAGGTAGTCAGCGCTATCTGAATTGGCATCAAGGTTTTAAATCAGAAGCGTATATAAAGTTCACCAGTGTCATGTATTTATAGAGCTATTTATTTATAGAACTTATTCAATGGCTCTCAGATTCGTTCATTAACAAAACGCAGCTCTCGATCTCCATTTAACATCATTCAACTAGAACTAAAAGACTCTAGTAATTTAACTAATCTAACGACTGGTACTAATGAGAGTATAATACTCGGCTTATGTATGTCACCACTCTAATTACTAATCTCTAATTAAAAACACTTTAGTTATGCTTCTGAAATAATTGTAAATTGTTTGGAAAGTGAGCTTATTCTTTATAATATGAACCAATGATTTCCTAAGATTCTTAATCACGAATAATTATGAAAATGGAAGTTTTTCTAACTTTAAATAAACAGAACATATGTGCAGTTAAATTTTTACGCTTTACCAGCATTCTGTTTGAACCGCTTTGATGCAGATTCGAAAAAAAAAAAAATCGGAGAAAATCCCATTAACATATTTAAAGTAGATCAGTATACTATGTTCTTATTCGCACAAATTATAATACTCTTTACTTGAAAAGCAAAGAGAAGCTAACAAAAATATCGACTTTTCACCTTTAATTTTAATTAAATGCATATTTATGACAAAACTAATGAAATACAAATCTGAATATGGGGCTTTAGTTGGCAAATATGGTAGTTAATTTCAATATAACTTTGTTGCCTGTGTGAATTGTCATTATATTTTTGAATATTGGTGATTTACTGTGTTGAATTTATGTTTAAACAACATCAATGAAACTTTAAACCTCAAAGCTAAATATAAAAAGAGAACAAGTAGGTTTGTTACAGAATCTGTCACATCTTCTGCAGATTTGATAATTAATGTTTATCGTTTGCTAATTTTTGGAAGTTCGAAGAATAATGATATTTTTTATAAATAAATAACTACCTTTTTGCAGCCACAAGTCCACAAGTTTACATTTTGAAAAATAAATAAGTAAAATTCTTGCTTTAAAAATAAAAGTGAAACTTTGCATATTTTTTATGCAAATTTAGAATTTTTTATTCATCTTTCTTCATTCATATTAATGAACCTTCAAAATAACTTTATTGTGCTATTACAACAATCCAAGTCGAATTATATCACAAAAATAAATATATTTTCAAGAATTTTATTTTTATTTTAAACTAGCAGTATGGTCCCAGTACGTTTACTGGGAACCCGTTAACTTCGCATTGCTTCCTTTTAGAGGCATGCTTGCTAAAATACACTCAAAATCAAAACAAAATTAAATTCGTGTTAGCGCATGCGCACTTAAAAAAGCAAACACTAATAGAGGATGAAGCAGCCTTAAGACGAGCGCATATCTCAACCAAACTCAATCAATCAAACTAATAGAGGATGGCGTCAAGCCCCCGTTTCGACCCTGTCCATGTTCTTTCAAGCCCTGTTAAGGTCCCGCAATCCCACGTGGATGACGTTTTTTAAAACTTATTATATTAATTGAAAATCAAAATCAAATATGAAAAAACTAAGCCTCAGGTGCACACGTAGGTATTAAAAGGAATCGATATTAAAAATTTAGAATTTTTTAGAGCAGTCTAAGTAAGTCTTTTGCAATCCACAGACATACAAAGACAGACAGAAGACTCTTTCTTTTATTATTATAGATAAAGTTTTTCGGGGACGTTTGATATAATGGCAACATTGAAAATATTGAATAAAAATGGAATTTGCATGTTATTTCAAAATAGATTAAATTTTTAGTTATTTAAATTTTAAATAAACTTCCAATTTAAATTTTTTAATGAAATTTGGAATGTAGCCTAAATTGATTTTGTCCTTCAAAATGACGTATCCCGCTTGTTTGTAAGACTTGCGGTTCGTTCTGTGAAAGTGGGTGACAGACGGACTGAAAGATTATAAAACCTTCCACTTTTTACGTTCTAAACGTAGTGTGGAATCTAAAAATGTGCCTAAGGCTTGAAAATGTACAAATTGAACTTAAACAGCTTAAAGTTTCAACAAATTAAATAGTAATTAATCACCATAATTGAAAACTCCAGCCTCATTTTCAAATGTGCATTATATCACTTTCAACGTAAATTTAAAATTCAGCAATTAAATGTTAAAATGAAAATTCTATAACTTGAGCTCCCTGTTCCCTGTCATCCTAAGATTCGATGTATTAAAAAAAAATCCAAAAACACATATATTGTAAACAAACTAAAATTTTGTGTGGCAGCTTATATTGAAACTTTGAACCCAAAGAAACGAAATTTGTTGATAGTTTGTTCTTTTTATTCGCTGTAGAAGTTTAACTACAATATCTACAGACTAAAATTCAGACAAATCTCGTAGGGATTTCATAAAATAGAAATACATAACACATGGAATCTTACATTTTATTTCAAGCTCTTTTAATGCTAAGCCGAAGAGGATATAGTGAAAGTCTTATTTAATCAGCAAACATTTTGAAAAAAATATATAAAAATATTCTATTGAATAATTGAAGAGCTTAGTGAAAAAAACGGGCTAAGTGACATTTTTGAAATTTGTGTCCCCCCCCCCAATACACATATTACTAACTTCTTTTAAAGATAACAAGTGTCCCCTTTTTCTTAAACTTTAGTACATTTTTACGATTTTCAAGTTTTTTCAAGAGGTACGAGTGCATACGAAAAACTTTAAAGCTGGTTTTCTCATTTTTACTATTTTGTCCCTTGGCAAGTTCTGTCACTAAGATCTTCAAATATTCGAATTAATTTAGAATATTTATCACAAGTTTCTCTATATAATATATGCCAGTGTTGGGCATGCAATTGATCAATTGTCAATTGTAAGAGTAATTGCAATTGAATTAATTGCAATTAAATTAATTGCAGTTAAATTTTCAATTGCACCTTGCAATTAAAAGTTCAATTGCAATTAAATTAATTGCAATTAACTTTTTAAGTTAAAAAAAGCAATTAACTTTACATTAAAACGGAACGAGTTGGTTCGTTGGTTTGGTGCAGTTGCGTTGTTAAGTTGGTTGGTTTGGTTGTTGGTTTTGAAGTTTGCTTGGTTTGATAAGTTGGTTTGGTTGGTTATTTTAGTTGGTTGGTAGGTTTGGTTGGTTGTTTGGTTGTTTGGTTTGATTGGTTGTTTGGTTTGGTTGGTTGGTTGATTGGTTTGGTTGGTTAGTAGGTTGGTTGAATTGTTTTGGTTTATCAATTGGTTGGATTTTTTGGTTTTGCTGGTTGGTTGATTTGGTTGGCTTCTTTGGCTTGTTCTTTTGGTTGGTTGGTCGGTCGTCGGACGGGATGTCGGTCGTGAAGTCGGTCTTGGTCGGCCGGGTTGTCGGCTTGGTCGGTCATTGGGTTGTCGGTCAGCAGTCGGATTGTCGATCTGTCGGGCGTGATGTCAGTCTGTCGGGAAGTATGTCGGGAAATATGTCGGATTGTCGGGAGGTATCTCGGTATGTCGGGAGCTATGTCGGGCGTAATGTCGGTCAAGGTCGGTTGTCGGGTAGTCGGTCGGTCGGTTGGGATGTCGGTCCTTCGGTCGGGTTGTCGATCATAGTCGGTAGTAGAGATGTCAGTTAGTCGGGAGTCGGATTGTTTGTCGGGAAGCCTGTGTCGGCCGGGAAGTCGGATTGTCGGTCGGGTACTGGCTTGGTCGATCATCGGGTCGTCGGGAAGTCGGTCAGCAGTCGAATTGTCGATCTGTCGGCCGGGATGTCGGGTTGTCGGACAGGATGTCGTTCTGTCGGGGTTTGTCGGGGGGAATGTCGGACTTGGTCGGTTGTCGGCGGTCTTTGTAGGTAGGTAGGTCGGGATGTCGGTCGGGTGGTCGATTATAGTCGGTAGTCGAGATGTCAGTCGGTCGGAAAGTCGGATTGTTGGTCGGGCAGCCTGATTGTCGGAAATTAACGATTTGGGTTGGTCGGCAGAATGAAAATTGCAATTAACAACTAATTAATTGTTAATTGCAGTTTTCCACAATTGACAATTGATTAATTGTTAATTGCAGTTTTCCGCAATTACAATTGATCAATTGTTAATTGCAGTTTTCCGCAATTACAATTGATCAATTGTTAACTGCAGTTTTTCGCAATTACAATTGATTAATTGTTAATTGCAGTTTCCGCAACTAACAATTGATTAATTGTTAATCATTAATTGTTTTTTGCAATTAAAATTTGCCCAACACTGATATATGCTGATATAATTTATTAGCTAAAGCAATACTGAAATGTAAAATAATTTTTTTTATTAAGTTCACCGTTTTAAGTATATCTATATTCTAATTAATGCAGCTAATTGCGAAATGTGTCAATTTTTCTAATTGAAACCATTGTATCTCCATTTACCCTTTCAATCCCAGTGATGCCATTCGGCATCATCACTTTCAATATTTTTTCTAAATGTTTATGCCCCGTTATGACGTCCAAACACACATCATTCGATTCTACACACTCTGTTCTATTAGACATTATTTTACATTAATCTCAATAGAAATCAGAACTACTATTTTTTTATTCAGAAAATAGCTAACAAGCGTTTCACCTGATTTTTGAAAAGTTCACTTCAGTTCCTCATATTTACAATTTAAACTATTTCGGTTAAAATAATTATAATTTTTTTAATAATATGGTCAGATACCTTAAAATATATAACATATATAGTGTTTTTAGGATAGAGATATATATATATATATATATATAATTAGTTAAAAAATTTTGGCATTATTTCAAAAACCATATAAAAAATTTAAATGAATTTTTTTTTCTTATGGAAATCTTATATTTGACCTAAAACAAGCTTATTTTGTTAATATCAGATGTTTCTGAAGTGTAGTAAATTTTTGGGACTGAAAGGGTTAAATTAGTGTACTTAGTATTAAAACTTTTAAATTAAAAATATACAATGTTTTTTATATCAAAATGTTTGATTGGATTATGTTAACGCAATGGAAATGCCTAAAATTGTTTCTTTTTTATAAGCATTCATCTATAATAATAAAAGAAAGAGCCTATCTGTGTGTCTGTCTGTGTGTATGTCTGTGGGTCGCAAAAGATCTACTTAGACTGCTCTAAAAAAATCGAAATTTTTAATATAGATTCCTTTTAATACCTACGAGTGCACCTGAGGCTTAGTTTTTTCATATTTGATTGTGATTTTTAATTTATATAATTATTTTCAAGAAAACGTCATCCACGTGGGATTGCGGAACCATAACAGGGCCTGAAAATACATGGACCGGGCCGAAACGGGGGCTTGACGCCATCCTCTATTAGTTTGATTGAGTTTGGTTGAGATATGCGCTCGCCATAAGGCTGCTTCATCCTCTATTAGTGTTTGCTTTTTTTAAGTGAGCATGTGCCAACACGAATTTAATTATTATTTTTAATTATTATTTTTATTTTTTATTTTGAGTGTATTTTCACAAGTAAGCGTGCCTCTAAAAGGAAGCAATGCGAAGTTAACGGGTTCCCAGTAAGGCGGGACTATACTGCTAGTTTGACTATAAAATATATAACAAGCAATCAATTTTATGCTGGAAAAAATGCAATTTTTTTATACGAGCATATTCAAATCCATCGATAATTAAATTAGATATTTTAAACAAGTAACAAATAGAATAAGTTCGATTTTGCAACGTAATGTTTGATATTTGATTCAAGGTTAATATCGGCGTTCTCCTTAGAACTAAAATCTATTAATTACTTTCACAGATTTAGTATTTTTAATGAACAATATTCTGTTTGGCTAGGTTAGCTTTGAATGCCGTCTTGTTTTTTTTCCTGTACTTATACAAATACTTATTAAAGAATTCGGGAAATGGAGTACATTTGTTACATGGGTACAGTTACACAAGGCTTACTGGTGATCATTAATCATTTTTACTGCAAAACCTATTATTAACATGTTATAATTCAATTAAAATATAAACATTGATAGTAAATTGAAGAATTTAGAGATTGAATAAGGTTCGTTCTTCTTTCAGAGTAAATTTCAAATAACATTTCACATAGTTCAAGTGTTTAGTTTTAGCAGCTCAATATTCAATAATATTTCACCTTACTTGGTTAATAAATAAGTTAATAAATATTATTTCCTATGCTGCTTTGATAGTCAAAAAAAGTTTCATAGTTAAAATAAAAATACTATATATTTATCTAAAAGCTTTATCAGAAGACAAATTTTCAAAATTAAAAGAGCCCTTTTCAGCACAAATAAACCTAAATGCAACGTTTTATGCATGAATTACGGATAATTTATACTTGAAACTTTCACAATTAATTGTGCAATTAAATACGATCCTCCTTGTATGCTGTAAATCAAAAAGATGCTGTATTGAACCAAACTATATTTGAATTTCAACATTTATAGCATTTGTGTGTCAAAACTGTAAGTAAAAAAATCAGAAATTGAAATTTGAATAGACGAAACGCCTATTGAACAAATTAATCTTTTTATCAATAAATAAACCACATTAAAACAAATACAATTTATTTGAAGTAAGAAGCACTTCTATGATATTTCGGAGACGACACTATAGAATTAGAAAATCAAATATTTCTAACATAAATTTGTCATTTATCTGAAGGAAATTATATTTCTGGATCCAAATGTTTTTTTAATGCGAGAACAATTTATTATCATTAATTCTGTACATTTAATGTTGGAATGAGATATTGCACAAGATATGTATTTTCATTGTATTTCTAAAAAATACTATTTAAAAATTATTTATAACCAAACCCAATTGATTAAAATGAACATCCAAATTAATTAATCATAGTCAATTAATTAAAATGAAAATCCCAAAATTATCAATTAACTTCATTGTCAACCCAACAAATTCATTTATTATTGTTTAAATAAATGTTATACTTTCTACTGGATAAGTATTAAATTCGTACCTGAAAAGACTTCGGATGTTGACATAGTCGTTGAACAGAAAAGATTTACTTAAGATTTGGGGGCGTATTATTTCTACATTCACAGATTAAAATTGTATTGAATACTTTAGTTTTATAAATTTATAATCCTTATTTTTTTTAAATAAAACAATTGTATAGGAACACAATAAAAGCGAATAAATAAGGACGATGTATTTACAAATTCACTGCATTTAAAGTGTGAAACCAGCCCTTAATTTATCATTTTAAAGTTTTTTTTAACAAATCAACTGACACAATCGAATAAACTTGGTCAGTGTTTAGAGTCAGATAATTTCCTTAGATTTCTTTAGTTTTTATGGATGACTAAATATGTCAACTATTACCACAAATTGAACTATTTAAGTACTACATAACATAAATTTTTAAAGAAATGATTATACTGAAATATTTCATAAAAAATTAAGTGTATTAGTTAATTAATATTTAATATGGGCATATAGTCATCGATTGAAAGTAAAATACATCCCAGGAAATAAGTTACAGCATTTTCGAAACAAGAATCATATTCATTTAGAAACAAGAATCCAAATTATTTTTAGTATAATAATTACTTATAAATTCGTCTTCTTTAAAAAAATACAAAATATACGATACTAGATCTATATAACTGGCATAGCACGGGTGCGCTCTTTATAAAGGAGATGCGTATATTAATCGTTTATTATCCAAGACGCGTATATTTTTGACAATTAATCTATGCGTACTCCACTGGTCACATACACACACACAGTTCATCATTACAATTTTATAATAACTCCCCCTCACCTTGCAGATTTTAGCATGCCTTATTTTTTGTATACATTAAATACCGGGTGGCGCAAATAAAAGTGGCCCCGGCAAGGATATACGAATGTAGATATATTGTTTGACGAAAAAATATAGAAGCCGCCCATATTACTTCACCGCCTGAAAACCATAGAGTCTAAATCATAAACTATTCAAGCGTTCAATGGTTTCACTTGGCAAAACTGTTTTTCATTGGTTGGTTGAGTTGTTACTTGACTAGAGATGCATATGGACTATTGGCGAGTTCAGATCTTAGTGCGAGCTGTGTATGTGTAAATGCATAAAATCAGTGCACAGACGAAGATCCATAACTTACCGAAAAATAATGTGTCAATTGTAAAGTAATTCCGCTATTTTAAAAGTTTCTACTTCATTTTGTTTATTAGCTCTGAGTTTTTTTAAGTCAATACTACAACCTTAACATAGAACCAAAAATTCTTTTAATGTTTGAGAAATATCAAATGCATATCGCATTTTGTGACCAAATAAATTAAAATTATAAGCGCATGGCTTTAATTAACAAGCCTTGCCCAAGGATGAGTTGCAGCTGTGTGAGTTTATTAACACCTAGATGATGATACTCACAGTATATCAGAGGGTGTTTATTGTAGGAAGTTTTGTTAAAACAAACTCGTGGGGAAAATGTGGTTAGTTGTTTGTTAAAGAATTTAAAGGTGTAAAAGCGCAAAAAAAAGTGTACTACGCAACGATTTGCTACGAAATTGAAGGATCAATTTGACAGGATCTGTTTTTTTTTTCAAAAGTCCTAAAACATTCCACAATGGGTCTCAACCCCACACTTCGCGTGTTGCAATCAACTTAGAATGTTTTGTATTAACAAGAAGGTCCGATTATCTAGGACAAATAAAGGTCGAAATAATCACTAGTGGGAACTTTTTTTCTGCGGTACAAACCTTCAGTTTACATTACCATTTTAACTAGCTTATCCAATCACAGCAGTTGCCTGCAAATAATTCGCCAAGAATTTTTTTGGTCTTAATATTGAAGCGATCAATAGCTTCATTTAGGAAACCTGATTTTGCATTGGGTTTTGACTTGACAACAATTATTTTTCCTATCTCCATCACGGGGCCACTTTTATTTGCGTCACCCTATACATTGACTTCGATGCTTTCTGACTCTATAAAAAAACTATAATTACAATGTACTTTTCTAAACTGTGAAGATAATTACTATAATCTTGTGCAAATTCAGATTTCGTGTTACAGCTTTAAACTGCTCACAAAGATTAATTTTTTTAAGTAAGGCTTTTTAAAGAGTAAAGTGATGTGTTGCAGTCTGAACTAATATTAAGTAGGTGGTTTGTTTAGGCTTATTTAGGTTACTCGGCGACTTACTGTTTGTACTCATATTTTTTTGCCACGTTTTGCTGCTTCAAATATATGAATATAGATTTGAACGTTGAATAAATTTTAAATATTATGTTTGCTTGCATTTATCTTCAAATTTATATGCAGGCGACGGAAACCATTCAATCGAAAGAAGAAAAGAAATAAGTCAATAACCTCTTGGAAATAAGAAGCACTCCGGATCCAATCTATAAGCCATTGCCGTTAAAGATTTAAGACAAATAGCGGGACAAACCAATCTCTTGCCATGTGATGGAATGCCGATGCGCTAATGTACCGACAGTGAAGAAAACAAATTGAGGCAGCCGTTATCAAATTACCGAGACTTTTTGCGTAGAAGATTAATGTATTGGGGCAAGTTGAGTTTTTAACTAGAATAAATGTTTTTAAAGTAAAATTTCATCGTAAATTAAAAAAAATTGCTGTTTTCTTTTTGTTATAAGTAAAAGCTTATCAAAGATTTTGAAAATGTGACAACTTAATTGCGAGCTATGTTAGGATTAAATAAATGTTTGAAATGCGAAGTAAATAACCTTTAAAACAAATGTATCTAAAATGAATCTCTGATTAAATTCATGTAATGTATAATTCAATAAAATTATTTTTAATTGTGTAGTTGTGTCGATGAATTGTCTAAATATTTGGCTGTAAAATTGCATTTGGTGTCTACTTAAGGTTTGGAATTTACATTTTAAGCGTTCGTAAACTGATTGCTTTAAAGTACTAACTATCCAACAATAAATAGCCGCATTTCTGTTTAATTCAAAAATAGCGTTAATGACACATTGCTAATTACTATTATAAATTGTTAGCATTAAAAAGAATTTTTTTAACTATACATTTTTTTACTCTTATTTAAAAAAACACCTTACTAACATGACTAAACAATAAATGAATTATAGGACCGCATATATCGCATATTATGTTGCTTGTTCAGGCATGTCTTTTCAGGATATTTGAAATATGTATATATTTAATTTTATGTGGAATTATTTACAAACTTTCAAAGCAGTTTCAACGAACAGATGAAACTTACATTTTCTATACAACTTTCTTTGAAAATCCGAAAAACTTCATAGACCTTTAATTAAACTTCGCCATAGTTATTCCTCTTCATAGAAATATTTCTCCTAATATGAGGGCTGTAATCTTAAAAGATTGATAATGTTTGAGTCCGTAATTGCAGTTTCAAAATATTCGTGGAATCTGTATTTGTGAATCATTTAGGTAATGGAAATTTATTCGTATAACATTTGAATATTTATTTATTTAGTAGGGCAACTATTTATAATGCTAAACATCGAAATAATTTTCGAACTACTGACATTACCAACTGTTTTGCCATCAACTGTATTTAAATAAATTGTTTTGTCTCCGTTTTTAACCAAATGTTTTTAATTCTAAGGTATTGTATCTGTTTTAACTAATTTGTGTATGTGTGTCCTATAATTGGGAGCTTTCTCCTGTAGTTTCACACAATAAATATATTTACTGAAATATTTTCTCCCAATACTCTAAAGCCAAGGTCAATACATTGGTGTACGAAAACTGTTTAAATACCCGTTAAAAAATAATCTAAATTTCATTTAACCATGACCGAAACACGATTTTTCTATTTTTTAAAGTGAACTCCTATTCAATATGCAATTTTTTGTATATTTTATAGGTAGAATGCAAGCGCGTGATAATATCATGTATTTTTAATTTTCGTATTCAGATAATTCAGTTTTTATGCCACTAGCTATTTTCTTGATAAAAAAACTTATGCTCGTTTTATTAACTTAATATTTTCCAAAAGTAAAAACTTTCCCAACAAAGAAATAGTTTTTATTTGATTATCAAACCCCGAAAAAGAATTCATAAATAAAATGTATGTACAATTCCTCATACATTTCAAATTCTCCAACAGTCTCAAATATTTCAGCAATGAGGTACAAAGTAAATCCCAAATCCTATTTTCTATCTTGATAAGTACCAAGATCCACCTGCTACTAAATCCAACTGTTTCTTTAAACTTCCTAGGGAAATACTGTTTTGAGATAACGTATAACAAAGGATGTCTTTAAATGAATTTTTTAGTTTTAGTTTATTTTATCGCAAAATTGGCTCGCAAACAAAATTTAGTTAGCCTATATATTACATCTAGTAAGAAAGTCTTAATATCAAGGGAAATAAAGTTCTTGGCGGAAAATGCGGAATATATTATTTGAAAATAAAGCCAATCTACCAAACTATAACGGAATTTATTGTTGTTTAAGGGAGAAACAATCTGGTATCAATTCTGTGCCTTATTGCATGTCTGGTTTTATTGAGGTTTTCTGGAAAGAAATTTGGGTGATTTAATATTAAAACTTGATCTAACCGATCTACTCAATGAAAATAAATATTCTTTGAAAAATTAACTAGAACTAAAATATATTAAATTATTTAAAATATTTAATTTCTAAAGCGTGATAAAAAAAATTAGATAATTAGCAACTTTAGCGTAATAATGATACTCCAATACTGTTATGCTGTAATACTGAAAGTTATGATATCATTTGAATCACTTAATTTAGAAGGGTGGGTAAGTTTTCAAAAAGATTGCCGAAAGTTCGTTTTCGTCAAAATGTTGAAATACAGTTGAATAATATATACAATGTTGAATAATTGAGAACAATTAATTATTGGATTTTAATTTAGCATACGAATCTCATTTAGTAAAAACTATAGTTAGTAGTTTGACTTCATTTTTTTGTTCAAAAGGGTAAATTTTGTGTGATCACACACTCATAAGATTTCTAGTATATATCTTTATTTTATATAAATTGTATACATTTTTCAAGTTTAGAAAATCAATGATTATTTTATAAGCATTACACACATAGGATTCGAAAAATTATTCAGCTTAAAAGTATTAAAATCGAAGTAAACTATTCTACAGTAAAATATTTTTAAAAAATGTGCTAAAAATCATCGTAAAAAACAGAACATTGACACCCTCCAATCTTTAACGTATTTCAACACTGTAAACACTGCTATCCCAGATACCGAAAAGAAAATCAGTTAAACAGATTTAAGTTTTCCAACATCAACCAAACGGTCTCCTCAATGTCAAAACTTGGGCGTTACTACATTTTGCAGCCATCAAGCTTTATTTTGTTTAACGAAAGGAAATTTGACGAAAATTCATGTAGAACGTTATTGAAGGACACGCTGAACACCTTAGTATCACAAAAATATAGTATGGGAATTTTCAACTTTTAGAAGACTGTTATTGGATGGGTGCTACAAATATTTGCATAAATCTTTGTTCGGTGCAAACTTGAAACTTCGGGCTTACAATATAGGACTGTTTAGTTCGAAGTTAAGTATGAATAAAAATACTGTGTTCGAGGAAGTGACATAACATAGTTCAAAGAATAACAAGTTATAGGAGTGTACCAAAGAGGATCAAAATCTAAAGACAGTTAAAATTAACAGCATAGAAGGGCACACTGTTTATCGTATCATTGAAAGGTAGATCAAAAGGTACATGGTGAAGAGCTCCCAGTTTTCGAAAAACTTATGGTTGAAAATATATAAAAAAACGTGATGAACAGCGTTGTATAAAGAAATTAGTGAAGAAAACTTGCGAAAAATCGACAGCTTGTTCACCAATAAACAAATTTTTCTTTAGAGCAAGTGGCATATATTTTAAGACAATATTGCCAAAGTGCATTGAGCTAATATTGGGAAGTCTTGGTCAGTGAGCAAGATTCATTCATTTAATTTCATTCGGCCACCACAAAGTACCATCGAAAATATGTTGGACGAACTTGAAAGAGTTAAGGGCCCCACTTACCAATATTCCATCTTCCTTTAAGGGTTTAGGAGATCTCTTGATGGAATTGTGGCCCGAAATGAACGATACTCTTCCGAAACTTACTTCAACAAAGCCATCACGTACGAAAAAAATTCGAGCTAAAGGTGCTTCAAAAAATTTATTAAATAACTTAGAGATTGGAATTGGTATAAATGAACAACAGACTATCTCAGGGCAGACGAGCAACAATACTAGTCCATTTCTGACATGGATCATTCTTTTGCAAACTTCAAATATCAAAATATATATGAAAGTGTACCATAGAATAATTTATTTTCTTTAAGAGGAATTTTCATTTTCATAGAGATAATGCATCAGTTTTGGAATCACAATTACCGCAAAAGTATTGTTTTGCCATGTCAGCACTTTTCACCCAAAGTATGGGAATCAACATAACATCGAAATGAAAGAAATTGAAACTAAAATGTTACCTAGTTATTTAATGATATAATTTTGAAGTTTTAAAATGCCAAAAATTTACGGCAGATGGCGACGCTATTTTAAAACTTCATAAATTGATAATTAAATAAATGAATGTGATTTTCTTTTAAATTTTGTTTTAAATTAATGTTACGATGATTCTCATACCTATTGAAAATGCGATAACATGGCAAACCAATTCTTTTGCAAAATTTGTGATTTGAAAACTAACGCATTAGCTCTATGGGAATTATAGTCCCTCTTAAACATGTACCCCTAATCGAAAAAATCTTCGCACGTTGTTAATCTGATATTATTTAATATGAAATTCAAGTTCAAATTCTATTCCAAAACTATGATAACAATACAAGATGCTTTCTTTCTAAAATACTTGAAAAATATGTTATACTCTAACTGCGTAAAATGAATTTAATTTCAAACAATGTACGCATGAAGGAGATGCGATCTGCATTAGTATTTCAATAGATTGGTAATCCAATACATTAAGGGATAGCTAAATGTAGGAGTCCTGATGTATATTCCAAGCACAATTTTGTAACAGATCTGCACATGCTTCTAGTCTCAAATAAGTTGAGATCAATTGCCAGTCTGAAGTATTACGTGAGAGATAGCATTGCAATGCAAATCAGCTAAGTAGTGGGGGTAAGCGCAACATGCATTACTGAACAATCAAATCACAGATAGAATAGGAATTACCTTTAAAATATATACAACTAATTTATCATTCGGTTAGTTAATATGCATGTGCATTCTAATCTCAAAATGAAATAGAAATAGAAAGAATTTGTATTAGTTTCCATGCTTATAAATTTAAATTTTAACTTAGTTTTATATTTAAATACTTATTGGTATATACTCTACGAATGATACTTTGGAATAAAAAAAAGATAGGCAAAAAAGTTTTAGATTAGTCTGCAATTGACATTAATTTCGTAATATGAATATTCAAAATAACCAAGTAATGTTCTCTATTCTTTTTTAAAGAATAGGCAAATTTCACGAGTTTAACCATAAATAACTATTTTAAAAATTGAAAAGTCAACAACTTCAGAAATATAGAAATAAGCTGTATTCATTCAGAAAACACCAATGATCTAACATATTTGCAAGAAAATGGAAAGTCAAAACGAAAATCCCATTTTGTAATTTCAAATTTCATAGAATTAAATTGAGTTTAAGGGGTATGGGACACTTTTAACTTTTTTTTTAATATTACAGATATCTATATAATTTTTTTTCTATAAATGCATACTAAATATACTTACACTTTTGGATAGTCAAAGGTTTTAAATTATCATTATTTATTATTTTAAAAAATAAAATGTGTCAAAAAGTGATGTTTCTTATTTTTGTTTTAAGTCAAAAACTTATTTATTGACAAACAAAAATTTAGCATTTTTTATAAGCAGAAAAATGTATTTAACAAACTGTCTTTACCGATTTTTCTTATTTGCCATAGTTTTTTTTTAATTATTGAAGTTTTTTTTCAATATTTTCACAAGTTCACTTTTTTATAAAAAATAATAAATAAAAAAAATAAACTATTTACAACTAATCCCTAAAGACAAATTAAAGATATATGTTTGAAAATATGAGTGGAAAATTTTGACACTCTATGGGCAGTAGATTTTGAGTTATATCAATTTAAAGTCAAAAAATCATCGAAAACACGATCAAGGAGAAAAACAGCTTTGAAGTTTTTCCCTTTCCTTACTGAAGCGCTCCAAACCGACCGGACAACTAAGGATTCGATAACGTTATTCCTATCTAATATTACGAGGAAGCAAAGATTATAAACGTGGTTGGCCAACACAGATGTCATGACACAAAAAACTACACATCTCGCGTTCTACTGCAGATAAAATTTTTGTTTTAAATTATTCTAAAATATTTGTGTTATTTTTTATGATAATAATATATATATATATATTTTTTTTGAAGATTTTGTGTCCTATACCCCCTTAAGAATAACATTACACGATCACAGATGCAAAAGCTTTCACAATCTGATAATATATGGACTACAAAAAATAAAGGTCTAAAATTCAGAAATTTTAATTTAATTTATATTTTCCCATTTTGCATATTTTTAAGATAAAAAAATTAATCAACAAAAGTATGTCGAAGATAATAGTTAGTAAACCTTTCGGTTTGCAAATTTTAAATCCTTTAGTACTATATCTAAATATAGTACTAAATTCCTTTAGTACTATATATAAAAACTTTATTTGTAGCAAGGGAAAATCCACTCTTCAACTGAATTCTTTCTATTGGGGTCTTTTTTCCGCGCATTCGAAATAAATCCGACACCAATCTAAGAAACATTTATTCTCAGGTGACGAAAACATTTCAGGAAGAAAGTTTAGAAAAAAAAAAGAAAAGAAAAACTCAAGCTCTTCAAAGAAATAAGAAGTCACTGAAGACACAATTCTTCGCAATCGATGTTATAATAAAGGTTTTGAGCAGACAAAAAAGATAGGCGAATCGAATCGTTGAAGTAAAGATTGTGACAAAAATTACTATGTTAATCCCATTTAGTAGATAAGTATGTATCAGCTACATTTGTACTGATATTTTCGAATATAGAGGAAAAACAAATTCCCAAATAATTCAAATAGCCTTCTTTTCAGTTTCTTCCATGTTCACGGAAATTCTTAAGTAACTGGAATACGAAAAAAAAAATCTTGTGTTATACTAATTAAAAAAAACTAATTTAAAAGTGGACTTTAGCCAGACAATTTGACTGAAATCTCAAACACCTGTTAATACCCATTTCCCAATTTTTTTTTATTTCGATTAAAAAAGAAAGTAGGATAAAAATTAAGAACCAAGTTAAAGATATAAAGACTTGGAGACATTTTGAGCCTATATGTATGGCCATCAATTATGATTTATTTAAAGATTCTTTCAGGTTAAAAAAACTACATATTGTTTCACGCTGATTAAGTATTTTAACTTTAATTGAATATTACTTTATTTTCGACTTAATGGAACTCACAATTTATGTAAGATAGATATTTATATTCTCACGTTTTGTACTGTCAATACAATATGATTATATTTATATATCTCTATCGAATATATAATTATAATAAGAAATATGGATTCATGTCAAGTGACTCAAAGCCAATATAAAGAAATATTGAATATTTCAGTATTTTATCTATTGTGTCTTAAATAATGTAAATAAATATGTATATAAATTAACTTTGATGCTTAAAAGACGATATTCGAAATTGTGAAAACTATGTATCATAGTCTTTTGAAGGTAATATAGATCTACAGTCAGTAAATTGTTGTTCCGTATCCGAATTTCATGTACCTGCAAGACTTCTCTGGAACTATTTGGAAACCCCATAATATATCAGAAAATGCAATCGAATGTCAGATCTATTTCAATGCATGCAGCTTCTAAAATTTCAGGTACTAGAATATGAATTTAGATCGACCTACACTGGAGGCAGTTCTTTTTGTCTTCCAAAACACAAAGTATTCTGTAGATTTCCAAATTCTTGTAGGATTTCCGCGTCTGGAATAGTTCTTTCGAGTTTTATAAAAATGGAACACTACTTCGTAGAAAACTCGGACGTCAAGAAGAAACATCTTGTATTATTTTATTAACTTTATAAAAACAAATATATGAATATTTATCGCAGCTATCTACGCTAAAAGTAGTTTCTATTACCAATCTCGTCATTCGACCGCGATTCAAAAATTAACTGACCCTCATGTATTAGTGAGACGTTGAATCAACCTAAACCAATCACAAACTTGTCTTATACCTTTCGAAACACAAGAATCCCCAAGAATAAAAAAATCGTTCATCTAAACCTTCCACCCTTTCTACAAAAGCCGAAAACATAGAAATGAGGCAATCTATAGAAAGAAGAAAAATAAACAAGTCAACAACCCTGGAAGCAAGTCTCATCAAGTAGGAAATAAGAAGCACTCAAGACCCAATCTATACGTTATCGTCGTTAAAGATTTACTACAAATACCAAGACAAACCAATCTTTCCTTATACGAAAGAACAAGATACTTTGGCGATCCAATACAGAAATTGCAGAAATAAAGTCGATGCAATGGTTATTCAACTGTTAAGACCTTGAGTAAAAGTAATGTTTTAGTACTTGTGTAAATTTAAATAAAAAGAAAGTATTCAAAGATAAGTTTCATGTAGTTTCCAAACTAAGTATTTTTTTTTTTTTAAAAAGTAGTGGATGCTTAACAATTTTTAATTTTAGTTGTTACAATTTATCAACCATATTATATAAAAAATATAAAATGTTGCGTTTAAAAACCATTTACTTATTCAAGCGATTTAAAAGACCAAAAGATATATTCTGGTACAATTAAGTTTATTATGTTTTTATGCATTCTAAATTGCTACTAATAAGCAATGTTATTTGTATATGTATTTAACAAAAAAGGTAATTTACTTATGAATAGGGATTTTATTTAATTCCTCATACATTACCAATCCTTCAATTCCCCAGTAGATTTCAAGCTTTCAACTATAAAGTGGGAAGACATTCCTATTTTCTATTCTGATAAGTGCACAGATACCGCTAGCCTAAATCTATATGTTTCAAGGGACTTTACTTGAGGGAATAACTTAGATAATAAAGTATGCATCTTAGAATTTTGATTTGTTATAATATACTTTAGAGCGCGGAAAGGTGACTATGCAAAATAGAATTCTGTTATACGTTATATGCAAGAAGCAGTTATTACTTTATTTTGCATTTCTCTTGCAATCTGAACATAATTTTTAAATTTACTAAAGCATAAACCTTACGAGGTTAGGTTTGAATTATCATCGCACTACAGCTACACGAGGGCTATTGGTGACGGGGGTCGTATTTCAGAACCACACTCAAGTGACGAGCCGACACCTGAATAGGCACCCAAAGCAGCCAAGGGTGACATCGCACGCATAATTATTACTTTGAAGGATATTTAACGTGCAATCTCTTACACGGAATATTATTCGTCGGTCATTTTTGGCTGCACGGGCCGTTTATACGTCGGCAGTTATTTTGGCGATGCCCGGACCCGAACCTGGGACCTTTTGCATACTAGGCGAGTGCCTACCTGATTGGGCTCCCCAGTCCCGTAAGAGGGATAGTTAAAACCACAAAACTCACGACAAGCTAAACGTAATTGTGTTATACTTAATACATTCAAATTAAAAAAGATCTTTCTTTGAGCTACTTTGAATACCGAAAAGTAGTTGGATAGTTAAGTTTATTGCATATTGAAAATCCTTTGTTTAAGTTTCTTTTAAGTGCACAAAGCCGTTTAAAAATGAATCATACCAGCAACAGAACATTTAATGCTTCTCCATTTACCGTACCTCACCATACAAAAACACTTTACTATCCCCGCTCCAGTAAGAAAATCCATTCCACAGATTAAAGTTTTCAACACTGACTAAACGGTCTCCTTAATGTCAGAACTCGGGCGTTACTGCATTTGGAGCCTATTTAGGCTGCTTGATCTTGTTTAACGAAAGAAACAGCGAAAAAATTCATGTTTTAACAGTCCATTGGGAAAATACCCACCGCCTTAATCGCACGCACATTTTGCTGTTACGAACTCTTGAGCGACGTTAAAACAGCTACCTTAACGTAGCGTACTGCGTAATAGTGGCGTATCAAAAACGATTCATAGTCTGGATGTCTCACGTTTAAAATCAAGTCTTAAGTTAGGTTTTTACACGAGGGCTATTGACAACGGGTGTCTTATCTTAGAACCGCAGTCAAGTGACGAGTCGACACCTGAATAGGCACCCAACGCAACCGTTAAGGGCGGCATCTTACGCAGCGTTAGGACTCTGGGGGATATTTAACGTGCACTCCCTTACACGGGGTATTATTCGTGGGACATTTTTGGCTGCACGTGCCGTTTATAGGTCGGCAGTTATTTTGGGACCTTTGGCATGCTAGGCGGATGCCTAACCGACTGGGCTCCAAAGCTTTTTTATAAAATCAAGTCTTAAATTGATCAATAAATCATTCAGATTATGTTTAAATTTTAAAAATCCAATGGAAAAGGTTTTTTATAATTTTTTTTACAGATACGTCTTTTTCTACTCAAGGAGCGATATTAAAAATATTTGCCTACTACAACAACTAAGTTTCAAGCACACTTCTGACTTAGTCAACTTTCTTTCTGAAGTTTAAAACGATAAGAAAGTAAAATAGGTAGGTTGGTTTGAAATATCGTCTAACTGGAGCTACACGAGGACTATGGGCGACGGGCGTCGTAATTTAGTCACAGTCAAGTGACAGCCGACACCTAAAATGAAAAATTGGAGTTTTTCAGAAGAAATAGTTTCATATTAAGAAGTACACTAGGATTGAGATTACTCTAACCGATAAAAAAATATGCCTTTGTCATGTAAATTTAATAGAAGTTACTTCCATTTTCTTCGTTCAGTACGATACATTCCAAGATATTAGTAAATATATATGACGCTTTCTTAAAAATTTTGGAAATTTTAGTCAATTTCGCTCTTTGCATATAGGACATTTTGGTTAAATTATTATATCACATGCCATTAAATTATTCCAAAGTCACTTTGAAATTTAATTACGCACACTATTACGTCACAAAAGGTCAAAAAGAATCTGACATTTTTTAAAGATTTGAATAATATAACAAACGCTGGTTATTCGAGCTGAATAATATATTTTTAAAATGTTGATTGTTTAGAAAGTGGAGTAAGTTTCAAGTGTGGACCGGAAAAGAAACGCATTGCAATACAAACTAAGAATTTCTACTTCAATTGACGATACAAAAATTGATTGAAATACTACATCTATAATATTAAAAATAATTATGATGAGTTTTATTAACACTCCCAACTATCCGATCAGAGCCTCTAATGTTTCTCAAACTGCTAGAGTTGGTCCAATTTTCTTTAAACAAATACTCTTTAAAAAAACTTTTCTCAACTGTAGAAGATCAAATAACTTTAAGTTTAAAAAAATGACAGGACAAAACAAATTACAATTTTTAAAACGTCTTACTTCCGAAACATAAACTCAAACAAAGAAACTTCAAAAATTCGTAGCAAATACCGCAAAGGCAAATTAAAATAGAGAATGCTACTTGCCAAAGGATTTTGCAGTTTATTACGAAATAGTTTTTTTAAACTTTTTTTCAGCTTACAGGAACTAAAGGATAGCCTCAAGTTAAATGAATTTTCAATGAGAAATTCTCTCTAAACTTTTGAATCTTTGATCTTCTGACTGCGTAAATCAATAAAAAGGAATTTCGCCAGAATCAATGAATAAGTATGTTGTCATAAATAAGAATTAAGAAGTTTATACGAAACAGCGATTTTGAATAACAAATTTTTAAACACACACACTGGAGCTTTAAAAATAACGTTTAACAACTCAATATTTGTCAGGCTGCCAGTTTAAATATAAATTTATGGAAAGACTGGGAAATTAAGAATCAATATTTGACGATGGCGGTAGACTTCTTTGAATTTAAACTAAGTTTTCGTCAAATATCAATATAAATGGAAATTGAAATACATTTTAATGACTTATTTTTAAACTGATTTCCAGCAATATATTTCCTTTTCAAATAGGATTCTATTTTATGAGTTTCTTAAAATACTTAAAGCATCACAAAATTTATGAAGACTTTTATGAGTTTTCTCTTAGCTTTCCAATAGAATAATGAAAACTTGACATTTAATTATATCCGTATATAATATTTTCTATATTTTAAATTCTACGGATTTTGGAAAATTAAACTATCACATTGATATTACCCCCTTCATTGAAACATGTGAATTTCGCAATGTATGTATGAGTTCTATTGTATTTAGTTTTTTATTAGTAAAATTTTCCAAATAAAAAATGAAATAGTTTTTGTAAAAAAAAACATTTCACATTAACCTTAAAAAACTTCTGAATCTGAAACTTAAAAACTTCTGAATTAACTAAAAACTTCGTGCTATCTGAATAACAATCTAGATAATTTTTGCACGAATGTGGAATGAATTTATCCAACTATACTTATTAAAATACATTAAATGTCATTTTTATTTTAAAGAACACGAATTCAAAATTTAAATAAAAAAAAACTATTCAATGAAACCGCAATATATTCTAAATAATAAACTAAACATTGAACGAAAACAAAGAGTGTTAACAGCTATGGTTTAGTGGTCAGTCTCTATTTGGCAAAGATATGATACTTTTGTAAAGCAACGAAAATGCCCTAAAGTTGAAAATATTCCAGTGTATATTTTATACATTTCGATACATAAAGATAACCGGCGTTGAACTTCTCGCTCTCCAAAAGTAGCCAATTATCGGTCATCATATCGTAGTTGTACTGTCTCCTTAATTGAATTTAAGAGACACTTTATAATGGAATTTATAAATTTTCAAGAATATTTATATATTTATTAGATGGTAGAACTAAAACATTAAAGAATACAAGAAAAACTCTAAAAAGGCAATCAAAATATTTTGAATAGACTCAAGATATTCTGTATAATAATCGAGTCCACGCAATCCTTTTTTTTTTACTTCTTTTATATTAAACACGAAACTAAAAATAGTTTGCTTTCGCTATAGAGTTTTAAACAACAATTTGAGCGTAAAATATGAAAAGGATTTTAAAAACATATCGAATTTTTTTTTGTTGATAAGTGTACTACCAAGAGAACAACGCTCAAATATTTTGAGAGTGAGAAAAACATTGACTATGCCACACATCATGGGTTTGAAAGCAATATAATAAAAAGTATTAATACAGGGTTGGTCAAACAGAATAGGACATTAGTTGATAGTTTCTGTTCATACGTAGCTGTAGCTTGGTTACAATAAACATACATTCGTCTGAAAATAGTTTTTTACTGTCCGATTCATTTTGACTAACCCTGTATATAGGAACGAACAATTTTTTTGAATTTTTGTTAATATTTTAATGAACAAAATATAAGTTTACACCCTAAAAAACATGCTTATTAAAACTCGATGGTTCTTAAATGTAGCCTTGTCCTTAAAAAATAATGCTACTTCAAACTATCCACACCAAAAAGTTAACTGAAACTAATTGTGCTAAAAAACATTATACATTAATGTTTGTATTTCTTGAATGAAATTAACATTGAACAACGATACTTCTAGCGCATGTATTGTAATAAACATTTTATGGTGACAGTATAATGCTAATAAAGTGTAACATACCTACTATCCTTTCCCACAAGCTTCAATTACGTGTCGGTATTACGAGTGACAAGGGACTACTTTTGGTTCCTTTATTAAAACATTAACTTTAGACTAGTCTTATCTACTAATGGTCTAATAGTCTTAGATTTCTTATTTCAAGTCATTAATCTATTAGTGTTAGATAATGGATTTCTTCATTAAATTATTTTCCTGGAATTAGGTTATTGTCATTCTTGTATAGTTTCATTAAAATATTTTCACTTTATTTTTAAAAATATAAGTCATGGGTTTGAAGGATTTACGAACAATTTAATTCTGTTAAGCAATTTTGGATTAAATACCATTTTATAAATTTCAATTACTGAAGTAGATTAGTTCGTTCTGCCACAACTCAATAATTTTTTTAACGTGGTTGAATTAGTACTGGTAATGAAGTGAAAAGAGTGTTAGAAAAATTCCAATTAAAAGAGTATTTCATTCTCCCTGTCACCACTCGATGATTTAAAGATTAATAATATTAAAATAAGGACGTTAAATCCATTAAAATACTTTTTTTATCCCTAACAAAATATTGCAACTGAAAATAAAGAACCGAAATTTTTTATTTTATGATTCAATAAACCGGTTTTCATGTTTTTATAATGCTTCGGGCACTTTGCATCATCTTAAAAAGATCATCAAAACAAAGTTGCACTACATTTCCCTATATAAAAGAGGTACCCTCACAAATTCGATAAGTGTTCAGAAAAGAATATTTTGTTAAAATGCACGTTCTCTCCTTCGTAAATTCTTTCCTCCCTGAATAAATTTTATGTCATCGACTTCAAAAAGGATTTAGATTTTAAAAAAGCTACAACGCACATAATATTCTTAAGAGGATTCGGTTTTAAAGTTTTAAGGAAATATTAGCTTAGCATAATCAAAGTTCTCTATGTATTGTTGAAACATATTGAGACTTTGTAGCCTTTGTTAGACTCTAAGGTGCTTTGCATGAAAACTAATATGGACAGAAAGAGAAGTCTGCCATTAGGAAACTTAAGGGGTCTAAGGAGTCTTGAAAATGTGCAAAGAAGGAACTACTAAGTATAGTTTGATCTGTCATGTAATTTTTTAACTACTCAATATACAAGTATAATTTTTTTATATGTAATTCTACAAGATTTATTTATTATAAAACAAATTTTAAAATTTATAAAACTTTAGCCAAAGCTTAAATAAATGATATTAAACATGAAGCTTTTTGAACACATTGTGATTAGGCTTGCGCGGCAAATTGTGAGGTCAAAATTGAAAAAATGACCAAGAAAATTACTTTATATTGTACAAATATGTACAAACTAGGACTTATACCTAAATTCTCAGCTCAATTTTAATTAGAAATTATTTAAAAATAAATTTAAAATCAAAATTTAAAAAAATTTATTAATTTTTTTAGAAAAAAGCTCTTAAAATAATTTCTAATTAAAATTGAGCTGAGAATTTAGGTATAAGTCCTAGTTTGTACATATTTGTACAATATAAAGTAATTTTTTTGGTCATTTTTTCAATTTTGACCTCAAAATTTGCCGCGCAAGCTTAATCACAATGTGTTAAAATAGCTTTATGTTTAATATCATTTATTTTAGTCTTGGCTAAAGTTTCATAAATTTTAAAATTTGTTTTATAATAAATAAATCTTGTAGAATAACATATAAAAAATTATACTTGTATATTGAGTAGTTAAAAAATTACATGACAGATCAAACTGTACTTTGTAGTTCCTTCCTTGCACATTTTTAAGACTCCTTAGACCCCTTAATGCACAATCCATTGCTAATTTTTGTTTAAAATCTCAGCTTTACTCCTGAATTGCTTTATTAGTCCTTTTTTTACCAGTGTGTAAATAGTTGGATCAAAATAAAACATTTGAAATGAAAATATCCTCTGGCCATTTAGATACCATTTTCTTAAACTTAAAAATGCCACAAAACATTCTACTAATTGTGAAACAATTTCAAATTCTAACAACTAATTATTAAACAACAGGATGGTATCTTCCTTTTAAATTCAATTTATTTTGTTATGAAAATTCCATACATGGTAAAAAAAATGGTTAGCATATCAAAGCAGTACTTTCTCAGAGAGAGTGTGGAATTTCAAAATGAAGGCATTAGGTAAATGACCTTCCCTCATAAGCAAAAATAAGCAATGAATTATGCATTAAGTTCCAACTTGTGGAATTCTATTTGTTTGTATATTAGTTTTTATTTCATGAAAAGAACCTTATGTCTTTCATTAGCCACAAAGTATTAATACGTTTTAGCAATACGTAAAGAGCTTTAATTATACTAAGCTCATTTTTCCTTAATGTGTTCAAACTTTCTTTAGAATATTATGTGTCTGCTTCACAGTTACTTTTTTAAAGAACTTAATCTTTTTTGAAGGTGATGGCATAAAATGTATTTAGAGGGGAAGAAATTTACGATGGAGAGAACGTATATTTAAAAAATATATTTTTTTCTCAACACTTATTGAATTTCAGAGGGCACCTCTGTTTTACCAAGGGGAATACAGCAAAAGTCCATTTTGAGGATCTTTCTAAGATGATGCATAGTGTCTAAGGCAGGGATGCAATTGTAAACACCGGTTTATTGGACCGTAATACAAAAGATTCCTTTATTTTCAGCTATGGATATAAATATTTATACATTTAATGTCTTTGTAGTTAAGCACATTATTATCATTCAATCTTCAATTGAGCACAAGACTACTTCAGTAATTTACATTAAAAAATTGTTTCGACGAATTAAATTACAGGAAAATTACACCAATCATAACTCTAATAAAATCTGACGTAATGCGTAACTGAGGGTACCTTTATTATTTTATTTTTGTAATGTATATTTGGAGGTACTGGAAGTGAAAAAAAATCTGTTGGGAATTATTTTTTTAATTTTGAATAAACTTGGTTAATTGCATTAACAGTCCTTCCGTTTCGTTGTTCAACCATTTAAATTTACCACATTGAATTGTGACGGCAAGGACCAATCTACTTACGTGATTACATTTTAAAAATCGTATTTAATTCAAAATTAAACGAATGGATTTCTTTGTAAAGCTTCAGACCCAGGAAAAATGGAATCAAACATAATAATTACAATTAAATGTGACGCAAGGAGTTATATGTCCTGTGACATTACTGTTTATTTTGAGATGCATTTCCAGTGGTAACGAAGAAACGCCGCGTTCGCAATTATTTTTAGAAAATTAGACAATTTTTAATTTTCAACAAAATATTTAAAACATTTCAATCTTTTAATTCGAACTAAAGAATTCTTACGATGTTATAATTTCACGATGATATTAAATTTTATTGAAGAAATCCCTTATGTAACATTAATATATAAACGTCTCGAAATGAGAAAGCCGAGACAATTTGAGACCTTGTACAAAAAAAATTTAATGTCTCATTGGTATTATTACATGCCCTCTTTGAAGGCGATCTCAAATTTTTTTTAACTCTAAATAATGTTTAAAAAAAAATTGAAACTGTATTTGAAACGCCTTTCATAAAAATACTTTAGATACTCAAAAATTGAATTGTTTTCATATTTGTTGATAAAGAAAGGACTTTTTTGTGGTCTTCATAAACAGATTAAAGATTTTTTCAATTAGTTAGAAGGCATAACAAACTAGATTTCATTTATGTCTCTCTTCAATGGTGTTAATATTTTAAAAGTTTCAATATTTCCCCTTTTAATTCGCCTTTACCTTCATGAACGATAGCATTTTATTCACAAAAAGTTTGTAGTTAAGCAAGTTTTGTAGTTAGACAATATCCAAACAAATATCCAAAGTTAAGCAACTGAATTATTAATAAAAGAACTTTATCTGCAATTTACGATTTTATTCGGAATAATGACTATGAATTTATGAATACTAAAACACTGAAGGGATTTTAGAAATAACATTGAAATTGTTACATTCTCGTGAGTTATAATATTAAATTTAGGAAAACAAATTTCGCTAGTGTTTCGAATTCATATTTTTAATCTGGGTATACATTAGTTTTATTCAAACATTAAATTGATTTGAATAAATATTTTCACAAAAATGAAACTTTTTTAATTGTATCTTTTTCGTTTTTAATGAGTCTGGTCAAAGTCACGTGTCGACTCCTAGCCAAAACTATTGGAAGGGTGGAGACCAAATTTTAGGTGCTTATTTCTTTTTACTGAAAGCTGTCAAGAAGCTATTTTTTGAACTTCGAACCTTAAGGGGAGCGGACAACCCCATTCCCTTTCCTACCTCGATCGGGCTGGCTAATGCTAAGTCTATGGGGAAAAAATGGTTTTTGTTCCAAAAAAAAGCAAAGAAATTATAGGAATATTTTGATGTGGATTTTTTTAAATTCATAAAACTCCAATAAAGGTGTACTTTTAAATAGCGTTTAAAAAAAAAACATCTACTTTTTTTTAATCTAAATTTTTTTCAATTAAAAAAAAGTAAATAGCGTTTTTAAAAAAATAACATCTAAAAGCACACCTTCATTGGAGTTTTATGAATTTAAAAAAATCCGCATCAAAATATTCCTATAATTTCTTTGTTTTTTTTTTGGAACAAAAACCATTTTTTCCCCATAGACTTAGCATTAGCCAGCCCGATCGAGGTAGGAAAGGGAATGGGGGTGTCCGGTATGGGAGGGCAAAACGTGAGTGTTAACTCCATACACTGTACATTGTTATAAAATAAGATTTATGAAGATTTCAGGGTGGGACAAAATTCAATCGAAGTACGCAATAATAATCCCTGCAAAAAAGTTAAATGTGTACGTTTGAGCAGTATTATTCGACTCTTTTAGAGCATTTTTTTAATATTTAGTGCTGGAACAGATTTACTCAACTCGATCATAAAGTTTACATAATATACAAGTTACCGTTACTAAGAGTACTTGCATGCAACGTCGGATTGAAAAAGCTATTAATATTGTACTTTGCAATAATAAAATGTTCAAAACATTTAAGTTTATGTGACAAACAACCGAACAAAATATATTACTTTAAAGAAAACTATTTTCTGTCACTTATAATTATTTCGAACCATTTTAATGGATACTTTATCACAAAATATATATTTTTATAAACTGAAAAAATTAAAACGATAATTCTGAAATAATTAAAGACTATTGATAGAGAACTTTCGTAAATGTATTTAAATAATAAAAAATAACTTTATATATTTTTTAAAATAGAAACCAAACAAAAACATAAAATTACAATATTAAACTAACCAATGCTGTAATCAGTATCAGATAGAGATAATCCAGATACTTTAAATAAACTAAATATCTCCTTGCCCATCTTTAATTCTCACGCTAAATTCTCATTTAATTTCTGAGTAAAATAGATAATCGCTTTAGGAATTGAAGCTTCAATGAGATAATTATTCTCCACTTACCTTCAAATGAACATTGATCTTGTTGTAAACTTTGAATAGCGAAACTATTTTTTTCAGTTGAGCTTCTTAAACCAACATATTTTTCATTCCAATTTTATTTTTTAAAAATCACTTTAGCATTTTCAATTGGGAATTTATTTAGAATGCTTTTATGTATTTTTTTTCAAACAAATTTTTACAATTAAATTCACCAAGGGTTTATGAAATTTAAACTTATGTTTATCAAACGTCAAATCTAAAGTATTTAAGAATATTAGAAAATAAATACAAGACATTAAAATGAAAAAAACTAATGATAATACTCAATAATTAAGGGATCTTGTAATCATTATGTTAAAATGTGTAATTAAATATTGTAATTAAATACGAAATAATAAATACGAAAAAAATGTAGTTGCGAGTTTTGATAAAATTTGTTTAACTGTCATTAATTATGCAATGAACATAAGTCTCATGAGACATATCTAATTACTAAGCATCACCATCTTTCTTAACAAAAAATCTTATTTATTATGCAAATAGATAAAATATATATTATATATTTTTTGTTGATGTGATAAACCTAGCTTAACGTATCGTTTTATACATTATGGCAGCTCGAAATAAATATTCAAACGTTTAGACGTTTCGTTATCGCCCTATTGAATAAACAAATAGGTTTGTAATAGAATCGGTCTCTTAGCATTTCCATAAATTTTTGTGTGCTCAACAGGTCAAAAAAATAGCCCCGAAAACTGTATCAAACAGTTACACGCTAAATTTGGGTAATTAAAATTTTATTATTATTCGTTATACTCTAAATATAAGTATACATTACGAAAAATAAATGTAATATTCTTGCTTAAATAGACGCTAAACATTTCATATCGGCATAAAATCACATTAAAACTATAAAAACTTCCAGACCGAAAACTTCACCGAGTGAATTTTGAGCACCATTTTTTAAAAGACCTAATCATAAAATAACAAATAGTATTAAAACTCCATTATTCATCAATAAATACATTTATATAAAAATATAACGTTTGGGTTTAAAAAGAGACAAAAACATTAAGGTAGGCGAATACCCAAAATTCTAAAATTTTCACTATTATTTTAATCTTTTCCAAATTTGGCATAGTGATTTCAACTATAATGAACAATGCTTTTTGGGCAATTTTTTTTATTTAAATATAATTGATTTATTTTAAGCGGTGTTTTCACCTAAAAAAAGGGGTTTACGCCAACAGTTCTAGTATAAAAAGTTTTACATTAATTTACCTGAAAATTTTTACAGATGCTATTTCAATATATACCTGTGCCATGAACCTCTAACATCTGGTGTAAATATATAAGTTTAAAAAAAAAATGTCCAAGTGTAAGTTAATCGAAAAAAATCTTTGTGGTTAATTTGACATTTTTCTTAATAACTTATTTTCTTGTAATTTGTATGTAACTCTAGAGGGTCATTGCATGCATCAGTTCAAAACGAAGAATTTAACACATAATTAATGTTTATAGGATGAAAATTCAATGTGGTAGACTTGTTAGCGTAAACATATTTTTTTAGTAGAAAAACACGGTTTAAAATAAATAAATTATATTTAAATTTTAAAAAAATGCCTAAATAGTATTATTCATTATATTTGAAATCACCATACCATATTTGGAAAAGATTAAATAGTAAAAATTTTAGAATTTGGGGGAATTTTGGGTATTCGCCTACCTTAAGACGTCATTCAACTTAATTTTAATATATTATTTAGGGATGCAAGTAAGTTTTTTACATGATTAATCATTTAAAAAACTGGAGTTAAAGGAATTAAAAACTGGCCTTTTCAAAATTTTCGAAAGGGTATTTTCGAAGATTTTCGAAAGGGTATTAAATGACTTCTTGTTTTTATGCCTTGAATTTTGAACGTATCACTAGCCTATAGAATTTGTAGTTTGGGTTATGAAAGTATGTGAACGGCAGACTAACGGGCATAGTCGTTATAAAAACTTCCACTTTTTACTATATAAACGGGAGTGTGGATGCTAGAGCTATACACTCTTAAAACAAAAGAATGAAATCCACTCCTATAAAAGAAGTGCATTTTTGACACTTGAAATTATTGAAAATTAACTGAGACCGAGTTAAAATCAACCGAGGCTGAGTTAATGTCCGATGACTGAGATCCTGTCGGAGGTATAAAGAAGGAGTGAAATCCACTCCTTTAGGAGAAGTGCATTTTCGACACTGGAAAGGGTGAAAAATAACTCGGACTGAGTTAAAATCGCTCGTTTGTTTTAAGAGTATAGAATCAAAATGAACGTGATGCTATGAACTTGTTATTTTAAATTATCATTCGAAATTCGATTTTAAAATTCAATCCAATAGCTATTTTTTTATTGTTTTAAATACATTAAAAACTAATATTAAATATTGTTCAAAAGTTATCTAAAAATAACGCAAACAAATTTCAATGGTTTTGCTAAGTAAATCCTTTTCCTTGAATAAAATTTTAAGATTAAAAATTTTTAAAGATAAGTTTTGTCGATAAATTTTTATGTGTACCAACTATACCTTTTCCTTTTTATTGTTCTACAAAGTTTAGTTTGCCTGGTTGAAAATAAAATCAATTTCGCTGTTAACATAGCGAAATGTTTTCTTTAGCCCTTGGCGTCGTTTTGAGATTGGCGGGTGGAACGACCGTTCCGTCTGATCTTTTTAATGCCAATTACTGGAATTTTCTAGTTCTCACTATCACGATTCAATGTTAATATTTTAACGTGATAAAATTCAAAGACGTTAAGTCTATTAAAATTCATTTTTATCCCTAACAAAATATCATTACTGGAAATAAAGAGCTTAATTTATGATCCAATAAAACAGTCTTCACATTTTTATCCCTCCTTTAGGCACTTTGTCTTTTCATTGTCTTAAAAAAATCTTATCAAAATGAACTTGCACTGAATTTCCCGGGGTAAAACGCAGGTGCTCTTGAAAATTCGGTAAGTGTTGAAGAAAAAATTCTTAAAACACATGTTTTATCTTTTGAGAAATTTCTTTCCTTTCTGAATAAATTTTACACCATAGCCTACAAAAAGGATTATGATTTTAAGTAGAAACTCCAAAGTATAGAATATTCTAAAGAGGATTTTGCCTTAGCACGTGAAGAGAATATTCGCTTAGTTTTATCAAATCCTGTTACGTCATGTTAAAACGCATTACGACTTTATAGATAAAGATTAAACAATAAAATTATCTTTGTTATGGAATAATAACAATAAAAACAAAATGGCTCCTGGATTAGTTAGTATTGGATTACATAAAAAGGACCTGTTGGGCCCAGGCCTATGGATCCCAAATTTTATTGATTTCTATGCTAAATTGTATTGCCACCTGAAACTTCAATAAATTGAGTTATTCTGTAACCCCGTTTTATTTTTAGAGCTACAAAATAAAGCTTTTAAATAAAAATTCGGTAAAATGAGTTAAAATATGATATTCAATTTTTTAAGCACTAGCTTTTGATTCAGACATGGACTATTATACAAGCAATCGTTCACAAAACTTTTTTTGGGGGAGCGGAAATTTCCTTTGCTAATCGTCCGTGTCTTCCTAAATCAAGCCCTAATTATAAATTATTAATCTGCGGATGATAAAGCTAAAGGAAATACCAATTATACAAGTTTCTTAATTGGAGTGAGTTGCAATGGTATTGAGGAAGCAGATAGAGGGATAATACTTCATCTAAATTAATATGCAAAGAAAATTGGGATGGCAGAGAAGCCACCTTAGAATACTGATGCACTTTCTGTGCAACTTCAAAAACGGATGTGACAAATAATTAACTTAATAAAATGTGTATTTATCTATTAAAATATAAGTAGTAAGCATTTGCAAATTAGTAAGCATTTGCTAACATTAGGATGTTTTGGTCATTATGAACATAACATAATTGTAAACAGTGACATTTATCAACTATTTGAAGTTTCTTAATACAAAATAAAAATGTAACTTGTTATAAATACAAATATTTTCCCCCTGGAGTAGATAGTTTTTAATTTTAGCCAAGCTTATTTTAAATTAAATCGAGTCAACAATGTAAAAACATTTCCAATCCAACCAGAAACCTCACCAAAGAACGGAACAAGACTCCTTATTAATTCTTTTCAACAAAAACATATCAACAAACAAGTCACTGACTCGTGTCCCAAATCATCAAGTACCCTCGAGCTTGTCACTTTTCCCAAAGAGAAATAAATCTCGGCATTATTTGTACATCGTAAGAAACTATTTGATAAGTTCAGGATTTGTTTCGTAAGGGGTCTGTTGATGTCTTCTATGTTTCAGTTCAAGGTTTACTCATGAGACATAGTTTAAGGGAATTTATATTTATGAAAGTTTAATGCTTGTAGTATTAAAATTTCGAAAACTGGAACATTGCGTAATAAACTATGCATTTCATTTTGCAACTTTTGCAGTTAGCTAAACAAAATGGGTTTAAGACTTATCATGGAATAAAATGTGGTTTCTATACACAAATCTCATCCTTCCCACAACTCATTCGCAAATTCAGCACACAGTACAGTACAATTATAGTATGCAATCCGCATGATATAGGACAATCCTCAAATTTCCATCAACCGTTTATAAATTGAGAAATTAAGCAAGAAACTTTGACTTTAGAATTTAGGCTTAGACTTACGGTAAAGCATATTACTTTATGAATTCATTAATAACGTCAGATAATACTGAGCCAATTTCTAGACATTCACATTCCACTTATTGGAACCTGGGAAGCCTTGGCCATGTTTTCAGAATTATATTTTTATAAATCGTATTGTTATACTTAAAATTTTATATGAGGGCACATATTAAAGGAAGTCTTATTGGCAACAAGGATATAATATTATAATATAAATAACACATTTAGAAAAGAAAAACGGCCTTGTTTTTTTAACATATAAAGGGAGGCATGGCTCAGGTGTCTAAGAGGCTTGGTCCATTGTAGGGGAGGATTTTTCTGATACAAAAATGCATAATTTTAAAGGGCAGAAAACATTTTTATTTCAACTGCACGAACACGGAAAAGTCAAACAATAAGTAGGTAGTAATTTCCCTTTTCCTCCAGCCCCCTCCCTAAAAGAATCAGATATTTTTATATTAATACGAAGTATTATATTAATATAGTTTTTTCAGAAAAGGTTTGGTATTTAATCATAACTAACATGTTAGTTCTAGTTGAGGTTTTGGTTTTACTCTAAACATTTACAAATATTGATAATCAATCTATTACCTATATAAAGTTATCATACATTTACAAACCATGTAACATATAAAGGGAGGCATGGCTCAGGTGTCTAAGAGGCTTGGTCCATTGTAGGGGAGAATTTTTCTGATACAAAAATGCATAATTTTAAAGGGCAGAAAACATTTTTATTTCAACTGCAATCTGGAAATAGGTTTCTTTACGATTGGTAAATGTCTCTCATATCTTATACTGATTGTGTTTTAGGATTTTCGCTACTCTGCACACGCTTTGCTGCATGTAATTGATAAACATTTATAAATTTTCATAACAAGTTCACCAAGAGAGCCTAAGGCCAGTGGCCAATCCTCCCTTACATAGAGCGGACCAAGCCTCCCCACTTAACCATATTGTAAAGAATGGCACATGGTGATTTAAAGCCTACTTCATTGCATAAACTTTATAAATTAAATAAAACCTTAACATAACAGTATTTATAAAATACCACATACTTCAACCTAATTCAATTAATTAGTCTGAAACAATCTTGCAAATTGTCGAAAATGTTTACTTTTTGGGATGAGACTTTTCTCCTCACTGCTACAACGTAGCTCAATGAAACTAAGGTAGCTGTCTACTGACAACAGTAACTTTCAGTATCATCTAGTGAGAAAATGCTAAAATGTTTTTAAATACTAAAATTAAAAATATGGGCTAAGCCTCATTTATTTCCAATGCTCTCCAGGCTCCTCTACAAAAAAAAAAATAGTAAAACCAAACTCTGTCATTAACAAAAAATTATTTTTAAAAAATCAATTTAGAAAAACATGCACTATACTCGCACATATAAGCAATGTAGATACAAAACAATATCCAAATAGATAAATTTCGCTAAACATACATAAAAAAAAGGCCCAGATACAAAACTAATGTAAGCCGCTGGCAAAACTGATATTTGGAAGGAAAATAAATACCGTAACCTTATTTATGGGTCTGATAATAAAAACAGCATTTGCAATGAAACCAACAATTATCGTAAAACGGGGACCACTGCAAAGTAATCAATCGACACTACTTGTTTTATGATTATGGAATGTGTACTATTGGTAACCCACATGCAGCATATTTCTTAGTATTCTGTTGTTATGAGTGGCAAATATATTTTTTTCTCTCTGCACATATTGAGGGTAATATGAGTAGTAAAAATCCTAAAACACAATCAGTATAAGATACGAGAGACATTTACCCATCGTAAAGAAACCTATTGCTAGATTTTTAGAAGGTTTCAAATATTTGAGAAAACTTTATATTTAGTAGCTTGTTTGTATTGGTAAAGTAATTATGGATTGGGAATTATTTTTTACTATTGACAAATTAGTCTGAAAGACATCATTTTTGAAGGTAAAAAATCAATATTAAATTTTTTTAAATACAAATATTTAAATCAAATAATTACCTATAAATAAGGTTTGAATTTTAAGGAAGTCTTAATTTTGAATGAAAAACCTTTTACAATTATACTAGGTAAAGTTCGCTTTATATTATTACGATGCATTTCATCAAAAAATAATGTTGAATTACATAAACTTTAGTTTAAGCTAAATGAAAAAGTACTACACTCCTTTTTATAAAATTAATTATGAATTTAATTTCTAGTCTAAACTAATGATTTGGTATTATAAAGATAAAAACAGATTAAATACTTTAATATTTCTCTTAAATTTGAAACCTTTAAACTCATTATTACAGATCAAATTTCTAATTCCTCGAAAGTGCAATTAGATGCTAATTCATTTGATTTCGGAAATGTTAAAGTTGAAGTGTCGAAAATTCTTAGAAAGTAATTGAAAGGTTTTCACGAATCTTAGGTTTAAGTTTAAAACTGTTTATTTTGAGTTTTCTTTAAATTAAAGGTTAAGTGTTTAAAAATTAAAAAAGGTCATTTATTAAAGTAGTAATTACTACTTTAATTAAATTCATTAATCTTTTCAAAATGTTGATGTTTTTTACAAACTTTAAAAAATTTACAAAAATATTGCCTTTTGAACACTCAATTGGCATGATTAAAGACATTTTTTTACAGCATAATCAATTTTTGCACTACAATGATATGTTTTTATACAAAAATTACTTTGAAAATTTACGTGTATCCAAAGCTTATGTTAGATGGCTGTTTTTAAAAGCAAGTTCCTGTTCCAAATTGTATCAACAGAATATTAAAAATTCTTAAATTCCATGCAAGATTATACACCTAATCGATATTGCATTTTGACGAGTGGTGAAATGATACCAAAAAAATAATCTATTTTTAAGCTTCTGTCAGTTATGATGGTTAGCAACAGTTCCCAGGTTCGCTAAGTAAGCAAGAGAAATTGAAAATTCGGAGAGAACCTGTGTATTAATGTACGCCCACGAATATTTACGAAAAGTGGTTGACCTTCAACCATAACTGAAGATATGTTTTAGAAAGGTAACCAAACAATAAAATAATAAACCCTGAGTTTTTAGCCTAATCTCAATCAAATGCTTTACCACAAATCCAAAAAGTGTTCTGCTAGAAATTGTGACCGAACAATAAGTTGCGAGTTGGGGTGCAGAAATAATTAACAGGTAAAAAATGCTCGCTCTAGTTGTCATATCCAGGGGCCAACTTCTAAAACATGAGAAATTAAAACTAGTTGCACGATACAGCAAGTGGTTACAATCATTGAATTGGAAATATTATGTAAAATAGAGTAAAGTTTATGATTTTTCAAATGCTTATTAAGTCTTTTAGAAAGTATGTAAATTCTTTGTTTTATATCTCAAAATGTAACTTACTTAAACACAACCTTATTCACCACACTCATACAATTAAAGCAGATTTACAATTCGAATTAACTTAAGATGTTTTACTTGCATAACAATCAAAAATATATTTTTTTAATTGTTCACACGATTAAATTTTTAATAAGACATACATGACCTTTGTTAAATAACTTCAATAAAAGCTATTAAAAAGTTTTACCAGTTTTTCTTCAAACCTACCATTTAATTATTCTCCGCCAAAACCATTCAAATTTTAATATTCGTGTAGGCCGTCCTATCTTAATTATTGCCATTAAAATAAAAAAAAAATTCGAAACGTGCAAAATCAAAAGAACTAAGTGAAAATCTAATTCAGATATACAAATTTGGACAAAGTATCAATGCATAGGCGATCAATCTTATGCTTGGCTCGAAAAAAATCTGTTAACTGGAACTCGTTATATTATTTCACTAACTTTTGTCTTTTGCCTACGAAATGAGCTTAAGGATTTACTTCCTTTCTTATGCAGATGAAAGTGCATTCAATGATGGAAATAAAAGACGCCTTTAGAAGATCGCGTTTTTACTAACGATCGTCCCTTGCTACAAAAAAAAAAAAAACTTTATGCGAACACTTTTAGTGGATTAAAAGCTAAAAAGGAAACCGTACATCAGCAACAGTAAAACGAGATATTGACTTTTTTATAGGGTTACGACTTTGCTCTGGAACGCAGATTTTTGTGTTTGTATTTAAAAGTCTTACGTCTTTTTATTCTATGTAATAAGCATTTGGTGAAGGAGGATTAAAATATTAAAGCTTTAGAGTTTTCGTTGCATTCATGTTTTGTTAATCTTAGACAATAGCTTAAAACTAAATTGAAAAGTAATTATTTCCTAATTATTTTGAAATATTATGCATATGACTTTTTAAAACAATTATGTTTCCAATTTCAAAATCAACTATTTAAATATAAATGGCGAAGGTAAACCTTTAATATAATATTACTTATAATAGTACTTATACAAATGTATTGTTGCCGAAGATATTACTCTATTCGTGCCCACCAAAGGTACTTTAAGGTAAAACACCAACCTTAAACACCAAGTCGCTTCGGCTTATGAACTACAATATTTGCTGTAATCTAGATGACTGGTAGCAATACAGTAGTAAATCAGCACCATCTAGCGTGGATATTATTTAAGGTCAGTATGCACGTCGTGGACTTCAAACCCATTGCCCAACAGTATAAGCTCCCAGTTAATTTCCCATGCCAGTTTGATTTATCTGCCCCTAAAAAGCCGAGGGTTTGAGTTGGTTTATGATCAGCAGCTCTACTAGCAATTTCTAGTATATCCCTCCTAACACGAGTCGGCGACTCGAACACGCTGAACATTAACAACTTCATAATCAATAGCAATTATTATAATAAAACCATTGTTTTAAAAAATAGCGGATTTGTGTTTTTTCTAAATCTACCTTAGTATCGTAGAACCTTCAAATACTAATCAAAACCTCAAACCAAAGATCAATGTACTGATGTTGTTGATGGTTACCAAGACAACACACACGGATTTTAATGGTTAACACCAATAATATCAAAATTGACTGCTCAATTTGCACTGTGAAAATTCGTAAATACCTTTAACAATTTCAATTACATTATAAAATTACTAATTTTCTTGAGTTTAAATTATGTATGATAAAACAAACTATTGAAGTGGGCTTGCGAAAACATTTTACTTAAGTATTTTAACCATGGCTTATTATACACCGCTTGGTAAATACTTTGAAATAAAATAAATTTTAATCGGATTGGTTTGCTAAATAAAAACGAAGCGAGATATATTTTCTTTTTCTGTGTATTTTACAGTCAAGTCAATATTTGGCAACCATTAAGAAACTTTAAATAATTAATACTAAATTCTTTGAGGCATTATGAAAAATATTCATGAAATAAACGTAAATAAGCCTTGCTTTAAATTTTTGGTTTCCAAGAAAAATATCTAATATTAATTAACTTTATATATTATTCTGTAATGAAAGATAGCATTAGCTTAATAAACAGAGTTAATGGTACGTAACGTAATGGCTTCATTGAATATTTACTTTTAAGAAAGGATTGCATTATGAAGACTTTATTCTACCTCGTCTACGAATATTCATGAATTTGTATATACTTAAAAGCCCACGAACCCTTTTTCTTAACATCTGGTCTTTTTGTAGAATTTAAATATATTTTTATAATTCATTTCAATAAATCCTACTTACTCGTACCTATAATTATGTATGAAGTCAATCTTTTAAGAAACCAATATGCAAAAGTTACTTTTTGTAGAAACGCGAAAAAAAATCCAGCTATTTTCTCTTTACTTCAGAATTTTAATATCGGGCGACTTTTCAGCATAATTTTAATATCGAACGCATGCGAAGAAGACTTTTTGAAACAGTTTAAAAATTGACTTTGCACTCAAAAGCAGGGAACGCAAAGTTTTTTTTATGAAATTTTTTATTTCATAATATTCATGTTAATAGTTACATAGGAACCACTGTTATTGCAAACATGTGTCATTTTTTTCACTTGTTTATCAACTATTTTTAAACAGTATTATTTTCACACGTGTTGCCTAATTAACTACTAAAGCACAAGTGCGAATATTTAGCTTTTTCTCATATTTTCATCCAGCGACATAAATAGAATGGACTGCTCATTCAATAGTTAAACAACTTCCGAAAACCTACTCAACATGAAAATCGCCAAGATCAGAAAGGTTACTACTTGTGGCAACTTTTCGCTACCGTTTCTCTACGTCCAAGTCACGTGGATTTGCCAAAATCATTGGGCGGCTTTTAATGTGCTTGCAGTCGACAGCTTTTTGCTGCTGTGATCAATAATATATATCTGCTTCCATTTGTTTTATCTCTGTTAGATGGTTAGATGCTTAATTTTTGTGAGGTTTATAAAATTTAAACAGAAATTATTAAATTATTTGTGATACTTTACAGGCAAGATTAATTAGATATTAATAAAATTACTATAAATATTAGTAAAAACATACCTTGAATTGAGTAAATTATTTTATAAGCTCTTTTAAAGGTCAGGGATTATTTCCTTGATAAAATATTCTGTAAAAATTCTAATTAGCATTCTGTGCGACATGCATTGATCAGATCTACTGTAATAAAATTATAAAATAATGCTTAGCTTTTTTTTATTACAACAGCTGCGACAAGTTGCCAAAAATAGCAAACTTTTTAGCCAAAACAGAAATTCATCTTTGTTTCTTTCCCAACTTCTTTTCATACCACTAGATTTTCAGCCTTATATGTTCAAGTCGCTGTGAAAAAAATCTCCAACCGGTCTACATCACGTGATGAAGGTCAAATCTGAGCCTCCTCACGTGACCATGTGGGGATCGCTTTTAGATTTGCCAATGCGCAGTCCATTCTATTTAGTGTATCTGGTTTCACCCTACGCTACATCTGCATTTTTCTCGTGATAGTAAAAAACATCCTTTCAAATACGAGATAAATTACATTTTTAAACTTAGAGAAACTATAAACGAAATTAAAATCCAAATATTTTTTGCACGTGATTATAAACAAAAATGTCTATCGCAATCTCGTGGAAATTATTTTAATCGTTATAAGTTTTTTTTTTTTAATTTACTCACTTAGTCTGAGAATTAACTATCCAAACACAAGTGAGAAAGAATAACATTCTTTGCGTTGTTTTGTATCTGTTTGCACTTTATTACAAAAATTAATATTTGCAAGACACGTGGTAACTTGTTGCATAAAATTTAATTAATCTAAAATAAATAGAACACTTATTTTAGAAATTAATTTACGGTTACAAAAAAAAATATTTTTATCGATATCGTAGAGATCCTCTTTTATCTCTTACAAATATTTGCATCGCAGATTTTTGATTCGTATTAAAAGAGTGAAAGAGAGATCACAAAAAAATTCAATAAGATACGATTATTATGCCTCGAGCTTTATTATTCATAATTTCCGAATGTGATAACCTTTAGTGGCCATAAAAATGAAAAGAAACCTTGATTTTCCATTAAGTGCTTTCCGATAATTTCTCTAATTTTTTTGCAGGAAAAGAGGAAATTTTATTAGAATAAAAGTAATTCGAAATTAAAGGAATTTAGTGTTTACTTAAAGAACGTTTCCTTTTATTGGATATTAATTTTTAAAAGTAGTTAGTAATTTTTTTCAGAACTATAGAAAAAAATATTTTTAAATAATCGGAATTGGAACTTAAATGTATAAGTAAATGAAAATTGTTTGAAAAAATACATGATAAAGTATGTATACTTTTAAAAATCAGTATAAATAGTTATTATAAAGTTTACTTTTTCAATAGACACCTTTACCTTTTTCAATAGGCGCTTGGGTACCGCGTCCCCTTAAATGTGAGAACTCTTGATTAAGGTTATACTAGATCCTACTACCATGTATATAGCCTATAAATTAAAAAGGTAAATATTTTTTGCTTTCCTTTAAATTTAATGAATAAAGTATTTAAGCTCAGTTTGGATGCTCCCTTTGCTTTTAACAAAACTTATGTTTATTTGAGCCCTTTAGTATTCTACCCGTGGACTTATTCACCCTAAACCCAGACATCAATCCACATAGGGATAAAATATTGTTAATTTTTATGAGGTTAATAAAATAGGTTTGATCAACTGCAATTGTGATTATCTATAATAATAAAAATGAAGTTTTGTATGTGTGTATGTCTCTCCGAAACTCACAAACTAGACATTTGTTTGACTCGTAACTTGGCACAAATGCGTAGTTCCTACTTGAGTTACAAAATAAGAACTTTCAGAGCTCAAAATATTCTATTTTTAGAGAAAATTCAAATTTTCTGGGAAAACTACACCACTTTGGCTCAAATCCGACGATTTCTTTACGAACGAAAATAAATAAAATTGAAAATGTTTATTTTATTATGTTGCCATAACTTTCAGAAACAATATTCATTATTTGAAAATAATTGATATGTTTCAAGTGACGTATTTCCGACAAGTCTTGATTCCTGGATTTGTTATGGGTTTAGTTGATGATTTCGTCAATGATGGTTCTGTTGATTACAAATATGCATGTTCAGGCAATAAATGTGTAGTTAACCTATAAGTTCTAGAGCTGCCGTTAGGTCTTTATTTTCTCGCCAAATACGTTGCCAATCCCGGCAAATTATAATAAAACTCGCCAAATGGGCAAATGGTTTGTTAAGCTATTACTGAAAAATGATGGTTAATAAAGGTCATCGCACGAGCTGCATATTAGGGTTATATGTCTTTACTTTTTCGCCAACTACGTTGCCAATCTCGCCAATTCATTGATTAAAACTCGCCAAATGAGCAAAATGTTAAGCTATTACCGAACTATGACGGTTAATAAAGCCATCGCACTAGAGCTGCATATAAGGGTATTATGTCTTCATTGTTTCGCCAAATATGTTGCCAATCTCGCCAAATTATTTATTAAAACTCGCCAAATGGACAAGTTTTTTTAAAATCATTTATAAGCTGGTTGGATATGCTGAGGTCGTTGTGTTAGAGCTGTATAATTTGTGTGTTTGTAGCTATATCTATTTTCTCGCCAAATTATTTACCAAAACGAGCCAAAAGAGTTAAAAGGTTTTATGTATTTATGAGGGAATTGTGATGACATTTATGAGTACATTTTACAGCGTATTTCTGATTTTAGAATATTAGGGCAATGAATTGAGATTTTTTACTTGATAACGAGTGGGAAGAGAATAACTTAAGTTTATGATTTTATAACAGGTTATATGGTACACATACTTGGATCGATTTGATATGTATTTAATCCGTGCGAAGTACGGGTATAAATTTGCTAGTATTTACTAAATCTTTCAAAAGTATACGATTAAAATTTCATAAGTATGTGTTAGCAAAATCTATTGATACAATGTCAATTAACGTCCTTCATAAATGCAAAACAGTTGAAATTATTTTCAAATTGAAAAGCAGAAGCCTCATTTCCTTTATTTCTAAGTCTACTTTTCACTTTATCAGACTTTATATTGTTAGACCGAGGATATGTAATTTAGTTTGATATTTGATGAAATTTCAAAAGCAGGTTAAAAGCAATTTTGCGAAATAAACCAATAAGCTTGGGGCAGCGACTTCCACTTTAAAACCACTTTTACACAATATTTAAATGTTTTTGAAACAAAGCTCACGAAAAGCATTAGTAAAAAATTCTAAATATTTTATTTTTAGTTTCACAATAACTAAACTTAATTTTGCTGACTTTTTTATTAAATAGTTAAAACAGCATAAATATATTAATCATTAAAACATAAATTGGCACAAGTTTTCAAAACAGTTAAAATTACATTTTTATTTTACACTTTCTGGAAAAAATTAAATTAAAAAAATAACTATTTATAAAACTTAACCAAGATTCCGTTTAGTTTCCAACCTGTATAATAAGTTTAATTAAAGTCATACGAGTAGGTAGCATTGATATAAAAATGTATTAATAAAAATGTCTTGAATGAAATTGCGCAAAAAAATTTAGCAGCTGCTCGAAGTTATTCTCTGTATTGTGGTCTGAAAGTTGGAATGCTTTATCATAAGTGAAAAATATTTATGACTACAGATAATTCATAGTTCGTAGGTACGCTACGGTTCGAAAACCTGAATCGAAAAATATATTACTGTCCATTTTAAACAAAAACATTTGTGAAAGTGCATAAAAATGAATTAAATATTTTTATCCGATTTTATACATTTTTCAATACTACCATAATATCAAAGCTGGTAGTTTTCCAGGATCGGATGCATTGTTGTATGATATTTAGTAGATCTGTTTTCAAATTTCCGTTGGACTTTCAATCGATAATTTTAAGGTTAAAATTTTTGTCCTTGATATTTGTATTAAAGGGTACTTCCCTGGACAATTATCCGGTCTGTAGGGTAAGCGTTATACATTTTTTTACAATGATTATTAACTTTCTGTAAAATTCTAAAAAGGGATGAATTTATTTAAGGAGGAACGAGACCGCAAACCAAAGAAAACCAAGGAAAGAAAAATATTTTCTAAGCCGCATTTCTCTGGCTGTGTTGAATATTTTTACTTTTTTTTGGTGATAAATGTATCTGACTTACAGGTTCCGACAATCCCTCTTTTTGAAATTGGGTCTAATAAATTTTCATATTCAATAAATATATATTTAAACAAAATATTCTAAGCAATTTCAAAAAGTGAGATTTCGGAGACCTGTAAGTTATCTAATTTTATCAATATTTTTATATTAAAATTCGGAGAAATGTGGCTTAGAAAATATTTTTCCCCATTTATTAAGACTGAGGCCCTTTGGTTTGGAGACCCGCGGTCTTGCGTGCTTATTCTCCCCCTTAAGAAATTTGCACGCCAGTAGCTCAAACTTATTTGCTATTGGCGTCCTATAAACTCTACTATAGACAACCATGGCAATCGACTTTACCGCAGTATCACGGAAACATCGAAAGCTGGTACGCCCACCGATATTTTAAAAAGTATCCATTTAAATTCTCTTAAACTTCATCTTAAATGACAGTATTTTTTATGTTCTACAAATAAAGTTCGACTTCGAAAGGTAACCGATTTTTCCTTCATTCAGAACGTTAAACACTGTTACAATCTTCGATTTTAAGCTAAAAGTTTAGTTTTTTTCCATTGCTCAGAGCATTCTGTAGAATTGATTTAAAACCCATGAAAAAATATCAAATTTATTTGAAATTATGGTACGTATATTCAGCTTTTAAATATCACCTAAAAATATCCCCACGAACAAAAAATATCTTTTCTACAAAAAAAGTTTAAAATCCAGAAAAAAAAATAAGGCAAGACCAATTGAATATAAAAATCAAGGAATGCCCATTCATGAAATGGAACTTTTGATGAGTGTCTTAGAACCCTGACATAACCTTATGAAATACCACTAAAATCCTACAGTAAAAATAGTTTCTTGAGCAATGAATGCAACACTAGATTGCCAATTTTTTTTTTGTAACGAGTCCATTGTAACATGTTTTTAATGCAAAATGCCTTTAAAGTGTATCGCTAAAAATAGCTTTTACTTTTGCAAAATCTCCGAAAACATTAATCCTTGTACTACGTTATTTTTCATACAAACAACTGAAAACTGCAGTTAGATGCTGAATATGAATTTTCAGATAATCTGAAGTAGAACCATTTCAGATTTTAAAGTTATTGTGTCGCTACAGGAACATAAAACAAGCATCTATTTAAATGCATACGAGGTCTCAATAGGTTAATTGAAATAAATTTAAAGCACAATCACGGCCAACTTCAATTAAAAGGCTAGAGAAGCTTTCCCAAACCCGAGAGTAAACGGAAATTTTGACGTCGCTGTTCCGAGTGCCGAAGATCGCGAAACTTGTTCGGGCGCATCCGGAACCCAAAAAATGTGGTCAGCCGTGAACGAGTGGTTCCGAACAGGTTTCGAGACAGGCCGTCTTCATCTTTGGAACATCGTCACTCGGAACTATGACGTCAAAATTTCCGTCCCCGATCCTGTTTGGGAAAACTTCTTCGTCCTTAGTTGAGTAGGCCGTGGCACCAATGGAAATGACATACACAGCATCAGACTTTGCCTTAGTAGCACGGAAACATCTAATGCAAGTATAGTGGACAAAAGAAATGTCTGGTTTTTATGGTTGCAACTCTTGTTTATTTTCATAAATTTTAATTACTTCAAACCTACTCTAGTCTCATTGGAACATACATTAATACAGATGTATTGTTTTTGCGTTCGTGTAACAACTTATTTTATTTTCAACTCCAAGATAATCTAAAAATTATTTTTTAGCATTTAATAACAGGCATCAGTCGGCTATTCGTATTAAATATTATGTAGAACGAGGGTCAGCGCAATTCCAGAAGTCTTGCCGATAAACTATTTTCATCAGTAAATTTTCAAGGCATTTTGTCTTTAAAAAATCGTACAATGGACTATTTATTACATAAAATTGCCAAAGCTTGTTTGTGCTTTGATAAAAAAAATATTTTTATGACTTGAGACCTCAAATTTCCTATTTCATTAATGTGCCCCTCCAGTAAATATTAGAAGTTATTTTTTTTTAATTCAAATACATTTGGTTGAAGAATATGTTGAAAAAGAATTGTAGATTTTTGTTAGGGTCTTAAGATGCTAAATTAACTCAAAATTTTCTGGATTTTTCTATGAAAGTTGTTTCGAGTTGTTTTATAACTAATTGTACATTGAATATTCGGAAAAAAATTTAATTTAAAGCTCATTTGCTATTTAATAAAAGAACTCTAAAATTTTATGATACTTTTGATAAAATTTAGCAGTATTTTAATTTATACTTAATGTGTAATGATAAATGTGTAGTAACTTGATTGTTGAATGAACAAAATTAACTATATATAAATTGCATTTCGGTTATTATCTTATACAATTTTTCAATTCGAGTATAAAAATCTAAATTAAAAGTTCAATACTGCTTAATTCTTTAAATTCCTGATCAAATACAAAAGTTATTACAGTTATTCATTAAATGTTCGGAAATTAAAAGTTTACAATTTTGTATTTGAAATTTATCTTTTAGAACTAATTATTTTAATTCAATTTATTCCAAGTTAGAATAAATTAAGTTTAAGACACTAGAAAATAATTTCTACAAAATTTATCATTGGAAAACACTTTCTGGTTTTCCCTGACGAGTCATGTCGTCGAGAGATTTTGCTAAACTTATAGAATATTTGAATAAAAATGAATTGTAATCACCTGTATTTAAAAGAAAGTTTGCAATACATTATTTAAAAAAATCAGAATCTTATTTCAAAATATGTTATTTCCATATCAAAATATTTCTAGCGGATACTACCTTTTACAGACTGCATATTCTTGGGAATGGAGAGCTATTGCGTCACTATCTAGTCCGTTCTGCTTTTCAAACGGAAAATTTCGACAATATTTTTTTTATACTCAAGTTTTTAATTACACCTACATAATACATTAAAAATGCATCCAAACATATCATACAATTGCAATTAACATTTCTTAAGAATTTGGCAGTCAATGAACATGACCACATTGGAATTGTCATGATTAACAGTATGTATATCGGAAAAACATGCAGCATATTTGCACAATTATCAGTGTTCTTGGCACGATATTTAATTTGTAATAAAACGAATAGTATTCAAAAAAATTAAATAACATTTTAAACATGTTTTGCATGATCCTTTTGATTTCGCTAAATTGCTCTTGACCTGCATTCGTAAAAAAATCACGTATCAAACTATTTCTTTATAATATCTTTAACTTGACAAGAGAAATAGTTTTAAATATATTGAATATAAAGAGAAAATAAAGGAAATAAGACAGGGAAAAGGCCTTTCTCTTTGTAATAATTATTTGAATTTTATTAAATTAATAAAGAGTATTGTTTGTATTAACAACACATTTATTCACAATTAGACTACACATTTAATAAAAAATAGTTTACCAATTGTATACATTTACAATATTGTTTCATAATCCAAATAAAAATGTCGGGTCGTAGGGTGTGTAAATCAAGACATCACGAAATACATAGTATCGTCTTGCAGAAACAAAATTATTATGGTTAAAGGCAAGTGAAGCAGGTAAACTAAACTTGTGCATTTTAATTCTTATTAATAATGCAAAGAAATCATTAAAATTATGATATACCTAATAAGTACCTCAGCCAAGTTAAAATCAATTCAAAGTTCTCACATTTAACTGCAAATAAATCTATCTTCTGAAGAACAATAACAAACCTTCTAGAACGACAGCAATGGGTCATTACGAAAAAGTTATGAAATGATCAGGATAATAAGGTGAAGATGCTAAAATTAACTTGGTCTCTCATTTCTGCTTACGAAAGAATAACACTTAACTCTCAAGATTCACCTGTTCCTTAACCTCTTAAGATCCCAGCAAACTCCTACACTTGTATTCTTAATCTAAAAATACTTTTCATACAAATTTATGCTAAAAAGTATGTTTTACAAATATTTTTTTTTAAATTATGTTTAGTTACTTAGGGACATGCTTACTCTAAAAAAAACCATATTTTTGTGCTATAAATATAACAAAAAAGGCCGTACCACTTATTTGTAGTTAACAGATTATTTTAACTTAATTTTAAAGGCATTTTGCATTAAAAACAAACTACTTAAAGAACTTTTTGAATAGTTTGAAAAAAATTGTAAAATTATTTTTAAAGAACTCTAATATCTTATTGACCCTTGTCCAACTTCATTTTTTTATAGAAATAAATGACTGATACCTGTGAAAATGATCAGAATGATGCTAGATAAATAGTTTACTGGCGCATAATATTACCAAATTAGTGAGGAAGCGGGAGATAAAAAAATCCCAACTAAAAATGAAAATTCGCTTAAAACGGGAGTTTTAGCTCTAAAAATGGGGTAAAAGGAAAATAGACTCGCCTTAGATATTTTTTCCAGTATAGACCAGTTATAGAACTACTTGTTGTAGAATTTTAAAGCTTGAGAGAATTCTCTTTATTTTTTTACAATTTTTTAAAACTGCTGAAAAATTCGAATTTTCGTCATTTTTAACGTAAAATATCTCAAAACGGACCGAGTGAAAATATTTGAAATTGATACAGGTGGTACGACTTTATGACATAAACATGTGAAAAAACTGTCTTGTATTTTGAACTGGTTCCAGAGATACAGTTTATCAAAGTTGGGCAAAAACTATATATTTTTTCACTCAGTCCTTTGAGATATTTTACGTTAAAAATGGCAAAAATTGGATTTTTCAGAAATTTTAAAAAAAACGTAAAAAGATAAAGAAAATCGCTCAATATGTTAAAAGTATAAAATATTCTTTAAAAACAAAACACTTTAAAATTTAAAATATCCTAAATTAAAAAATCTTAAAAAATATTTTAAAACAAACATAAAATCTTGTTATTTATAGATTACAGCAAAAAACAGCTTCATGGTGAACCACATATTTTTGCTCATCAACTATTTCGCGCATACATATAACTAATTTATAAGGCCTGTTCCTTAATTAAAACCATAGTATATAGCACTGGATCACAAGAAAGGAATATTTCATTATTTTAGCAGCCAAATAACAATGGACTTTTCACACAATGTAAAAAAATAATAGTTTACAAATTCCAACAATGAATAATGGGACCGAGCAAAATTGAAAAATCATTGTTGCAGATCAAATGAACCACAAAACCTTTCTCGTCCCATTTGAGAGTTTGACAGCCGATCTTAATACCGATTGTACCAAATATTAATTTTTTTGCAACTATATTGAAAAAACAAAGAAAACATCGTTAATTTCTTATAGCTTGGACTAATCAAATCCAAAGCAATCTTCCAGTAAAAGGAAAAACTAAACCGCTATCTGTACCTGAATTCGTTGCACTAAAAACCAGGACAGCTAAATCCTGTACACGAGTTTTAGGTCATTTGAAAAAAATAACCATACAAATAAACAATGGGCTGCTTTGGATGCTTTCGACTGGTGCTATATGCACTTGTAAGTATTTTTCTTTTTCTTGTTATTACAAATGAAATATTGCTTTCAATAATCATTTTAGTTAGTAAACGCTTCTAAAACATGCACTTTTAGAGTTTATATCAGTTAAAACCAAATAATAAAGTTTTAGGACATCAAAAACAATTTACATTCAAAAGGCCAAATGCTGAAACAGTTGTAGATCAGTTTTGATCGCGAGTGTCAAAATGCGAGTTCGAAAAATAGAGTTTGGATATATATGATTAAACACATGAGATAGTGGTAGAGTAATGCAATATTTCCTAAATAAAGCTCTATCAAATAAAAAAAAACATGTATTAAACTAATATCAAATGTGATTGTCATGGGTATAAATTCTTGATAACTATTTTACTTCTAATTTCACTTAATCTCTTTCTCCATGTGTGCGAGACCGTACAACCACAAAAAACGCGTACACTAATCTTGCAAATGGAAGAAACTGGTTTTAAACCATTCAAAAATCAAGATAATTTCAAAGATTTATTACAAAATCACTTAATAGAAAAACTTGTTCTACAATGACCAAGAACAAAGTATGATGGTTAGTTGGCGTCTGGGACATAATCTCGACAGCCAAAATCCTGACAGGCCAGAATCCTTACAACCAAAATTTAATAGTTAAAAATTTTAACTATTAATTTTGAATTTTACTAATTAATTTAAAATGCTCTTAGTTAGGCATAACGCCATTAGTATTTTTGATTTATCGAGATTTTTAAACCTCGAGGGATAATGTCCCTATCGGAATTACCCCTGTTGGTCTCATGTCTTGTTGGGTTACGTCCAATTAAAAAAATATTTCAAGGAACATTTATGTAAGATGATTTTAAAATAGTTTCCAAATGAAAAAAAAGTAAATTATGAACACAAATGAATTGATTATAATTTTTTTTTACAATTTAAGGTTATTACTGATGCATAAACTATGGAAGCAATCATGTCTTACGATTTGGGGGGGGGGGGGGGGTATAATACGCAAGTTTAACCGGACGTGTCTAATCACATTTTTCTTCCCTAGGTGGCCCCCCAAACGTCGCCGACAAAAAGCAGCAAAAATTCGCCGCGAAGCCTTTGTAGCTTCACTGTGGCGACAAGTGGACACTGACAGATGGGTCTGCAGCACTAAGCTATGCAGAATGCCGGAGTCGCACTACATGGCCCGTACCTCCAGAGTGACAGTCTAAAGCAAGTCAGTCTAAAAAAAGTTCGCTGCAGACAGTCTAACGAATCGCTTACTTGAGTGGATTACTACTAAAGGATCATCAACTGGAGGAGTGACCTACAAGGAGGTGACAAATTTCGTCAAATCCTATAATTACTGTTGTGATGCCAAAAACCTTCATGAACTTGTGAAAATCGGCCAATTGGAGAGAGTTGGCCGCAAGTATGTGATACTAGGCAAGAAGCAAACCAAAAGATTCCGCCAAACTGAGACAAATTTCAAAGAAAGAGGAGCGAAGAATGCCTCGGAAACGACAGAAAAAAACCCGAAAATCCCCTCGAATAAGTGAAGCGCTCACCGATAATTGTTAAAATTCGCGCAAAAGCCACAGAAGAGACCAACTTTCGTCCCATTACTGGTAACATCGACACTAATTCGCGAATAAACACGTAAGGAAACAGTGCTGTTATGAATGCTGGAACCTCCAGTGCTCTGATAAGTGCCGGACACTCCAATGCTATAATAAACGCTGGACACTCCTTTGCTGAAAAAAATGAATAGGCCCAATGAAGTAGACATTCAACGGACCAAGTGGATGTGGAACCAGGATGGATTTATAAATGATAAACATATCAATTTTAAACTGGACACGGATGCTCAAGCTAATATATTGCCTTTGTACTTGTTTAATGATTTGAAATAAAGATTGTCTTAATATTCTGAATTCAAAAGTGCTATTTAAAATTTTTCCCAAATGGATGAAGTTTTGTAACTTTTGTCTTGTATATAAAAATAAATGAATCTGTTAGTCTGTGGATAATAAAAACAAACTTTTACTGCCCTCAGAAATTTTTAATTTTTAATGTGTATATATTTCCTATAATGCGTGTGCACCTGAGGCTTAACTTTTACATAATTTATTTTAATTATTTTAACTTATATTAATATTTTAAAAACCACGTCATCCATTTAAAAGTGAGGGACTGAAAGCGGGACTTGAAAACACGTGGCCTGGGTCAAAATAAGGAATTTGACGTCATCTGTCGATTGTGTTTTATTTATTGATTTAAAATCTTTGAATTTTTTTGGTACTGGATCAGATTCTCAAATATATTTTAATCATATTACCGAATGAAATTTAATTGATGTATGCAAATGGTAAGAAATGAAAATATTGAGGAATACTATAAGCGTATTTTACAAAACTTTTCCAGTTATAAAAGATGATGCATATCTGTTCCGTTTAATTTCTTTTGTCATGTACTGTAGACTTGATGTCACGATAAATATTCCCAGTGACAATCTCCCACACGGGAAATTATTCTATAGATTTGATTTTTTTTTTGGTTGCATGGGCCGTTTGTTGAATGAGTTATTTTGGCGATGACCGGACCTGAACCTGGGACCCTCCGCATGCAAGGCGAACGGCTTAACCTATTGTCCCAAGAAATAATTTGGACAAAACCTACTGATATCTATTCTAAATTGCTACGAACATCCCTTCCAGTGTAGTATTCGAACTCGCACACTTTCCACTTATAGGTACAGTTCCACTTATTATAGGTAATTAACTATAGATTGAGGTAGTAATGCAATAATACGGAACCTTAACTGACTAAAACAATCATTTCTAATCAAGGGAACAATCGTTAACTTGGTATTAGCATTAGTTAATTTAGCCTTAACTGATATACTGGAGTTTATCATCAGTTGGAATTCTCGATCCAGTGAAAGTGGAATTCATCATCGTTAATATCATCACATTCATCATCATTACATTTGTGGAAACGAGGAAACCCTTTGTTGGTTAATAAAGTGTAACGTGAAGATAGCTTTGATAATTATAGCAATCTAGCAAGTGATAAGATCTGCTTAATCACGAAGGCAAGAGTCAATAATAATTAGTTGCAATGGGTAATTACATCGACAAAACTATTTACATCGATGAGTATGAGCACTTGTTCGGAAAAGTTATTCTTATATTAAATCGAGGGCGGAGGTTAGACTTGGTTGAAGTCGCACAAGAGCAATACGTGGGCAATTCGCGGACGGAGGAATGACTTTCGAACTTTTTTTCATAATTGTTTTGGGATCAACTATCATTTCTAAGCCGAAATTATTAGTTTTAAAAGGTTAGCTTTCATAAAAGGGGAAAATTATTTGTTACATTTCTCAGATAATTATTTTTTAAACTTTGTCCATTAAACCCGTTGTAGTGAAAATCTAAATTACTATAGGGCCACTAACCATAGAATTTTAATGCTTTAGCCTGACCACATTTGTTCCAGCTATTTACTTTTCGACTTATAAATTTTCTTATATCATTTTACATACGTGTTTGTTAGAAAAAAACTATGAAAATTTAAAACAGGGACTATTTGCAGAATTTTTTATAGCTTGATAAATGTTCGGATGTGGACAAATGGATGTGCCAAATTGACAAAAAGCATTTAATATGAATCTCTAAGGTCATACCTCTCTAACAAAAAAAAATATTTGTTAGAAAGTTTAGGATCCGACGAATAGATTAGACAAAGAACACTAGTCTAGCATCTCTTTACAAGTCACGATTCCTTTCAAAAGAAACATACTTTTAATTGGCGATAGCAAAGAGTATTCTTCCGAGCGAAATCTGCGTTTCAGTTAAAGCGGACCCTTTCACTATTAACAATGTTAAAATATAATTGTATATTCTTTAACTTCCATTCTGATTTGAGTATTTTTTTTAAATTTTGATCATAGTAATAGCATATTGAAATCAAGTATAGAAGATTGAGATGGTTGTCACTAAAAAAAAGTTAAATCTACAAGCAATAAACTTTGAGTCTTGGGTTACAATTAATTAGCTCTCTCTGTGGATGACGAAGTAAGCCCAAATTTGATTGAGCGAATGAAGACAATTTGACTTGGGTACATGCTTTTACGTACCACTTTACATGATATGCGTGCCAACGATTTTTTCATCTCGACAATCTACGCCTCTTGAAAATAATTTAGCATAAAATAAAAATTTATTAAAGCAAATTAATGAAAGAAATTCATATGAGGGACATTTTATTGGTGACCATTTCCAATGAAACAAAGCATTTTAAATAAAATAGGTTAAGTAATGAAGAGAATGGCAACCGTAACATTACACTTTACCGCAGTAGCACGGAAACATCTAATGCAGATACGGCCACCAAGTGAAGATAGGCATACACTGAGAGACCTGATCACGGATGACATGTAAACTTTCGCCAAACATCGCCACTCTTGCAACAAGACGTTACAGAAAGCATTTTCACAACCATAGTATTAGACTTTACCGCAGTAGCACGGAAACATCCAATACAGGTATAGTCGCTAAACAGTCAAGCTAGGCACACTGTTCAACCAAACCAGGACATGTAAACTTTTGCCATACATTTCCACTCTTGCTACAAGACGTTACCGAAAGCATTTTCAGCAGTTATTGGTTTAGTATGTCTCGTGAACACACAAAACCAATCACTGACGAGTGAAAATACTTTAGGTAACGTCTTGGAAGAAGGGTGGCGATGTTTGGCGAAGGTCCACATACCTTGTTCAAAAAAAAAATGTTTCAGAATAAATTTATGAAACAAATTCAATGAGGGATCATTTACTCAAATGAAATTTAATTAATGACTATAGCTAATGAAACAAGGCATTCTAATTGAAATCGGTTCACTCATGATGAGAATGGCAACCATAGCATCAGACTTTACCGCAGTAACACGGAAACATCTAATGCAGCTATGGTCGCCACGTGACGCTAGGCATCACGGAGGGACCGGACCAGAAGCACTACATATTATATAAACATGTACCAAACATCGCCACTCTTCCTTCAAGACGTTACCGAAAGTATTTACACTTGCATGATTGAATTGGAACGCCACGTGGTCACACACAACCAATCACTGACGATTGAAAATGCTCTTGGTAACGTCTTGGAAGAGCAGTGTCGAAGTTTGGCGAAGGTTTACAGGTCATGTCCCTCTTTGTATTCCTTACTTAAGGGTTAACACAATTACAAGTTAAGGTAGCGTTTTTTTTCTCATTCAGCTGCAACTAATATTTTTGTCAAGAAGAATTCTTATTTGAATTTATTTCGAAAAATTTATTTTAACACATTTTTATCACTTTTTAGATGTTATATTTAGATGGATTAACGTTTGAACAGTATATCACCATTGTCGAAATTAATACTAATACTTACTCTGTTTATTTTCAAACTCGACAAGGGACTAGTTTCTTTAATGACAAAAAATACAAATGTTTCTGACAAAATCTACTATTTAATTTTTAAAAAAAACTTTTGAATTAAAAAAAATATTATACAATAGTACCCAACTGTTACTGAAAAAGTACCCAAGTCTAGCATCTCCATGCTCATTATAATACTTAGATTCCTTTCAAAAGAAGCAGACTTTTAATTAGCTTTAGCAAGGAGTATTCTTCCGAGTGAAATCTGCGCTTTGGTATTAGCATTGATATAGAAGAAAGGATTCACTATAGATATTTTATGTTATTTAATTTTCGTGATGCTTTGAATATGATCTTTTTTAAACGATTTCGATCAGACTAATAGCATATTTAAATCGAGCCAAGAAGATGGGGATGATCGGCCTCGAAACAATTGAATCCGTCATAAAGTTGCCAAGCAGCCAATATTGACGCTCTTAGTGCAATTAATATACTCTCTGTAGATGTTAAAATACGCCCGTATTTAATTTTATTGAATAAAGATTCGGCTTCGGTACATGCTTCTACAAGCCACTTTTTATGATTTGGGAACCAGAGATTTTTTTAATATTAAAAATCTACGTCTCATAAGAATAATTTAGAAAAAGATAAAAAAAAATATCTAAAAGTAAAAATATGAAAGAAATTCAATGAGGATTATTTACACCCATTAAATTAGGTTAATGGCTACTGCCAATGAAATAAGGCATTCTAATTTAAATAGGTTCAGTCATGAGATTAGCAACCATAGCATTAGACTTAACCGCAGTAGCACGGAAACATCCAATACATGTATGGTCGCTAAACAGTTAAGCTAGGCACACGGAGAGACCAGAAATAAGATATTCTAATTTAAATAGGTTCGGTCATGAAGATATTAGCAACCATAGCATTAGACTTTACCGCAGTAGCACGGAAACATCTAATACAAGTATGGTCGCTAAACAGTCAAGCTAGGCACACGACCAAATCAGGACATGTAAACTCTCCAAACATCGCCACTGTTCTTCCAACACGTTACAGAAAGCACTTTCACTCATTAGTGATTGATTTGGCATGTCACATGGGCACACAAAACTAATCACTGACGAGTGAAAATGCTTTTCGTAACGTCTTGAAGGAAGAGTGGCGATGTTTGGCGAAAGTTGACATATAATGCCCCTCCGTATATTCCTAGCTTAATAGTTGACAATTTTAAGTCTAAATAGTTTTTTTTTGTTTCATTAAACAGTGAAATTTTTGCTCACCAAATAGCCTTTTAATTAAATTTATTTCAAAATATTTACTTTTATATAATTTTATCATTTAACTGTTATAATTTACAGTTGTATTAAAGTTTGAACAGTATCTTACTATTTTTGAACCTTATTTTAAATATTACATACTCTGTTTATATTTAAATTTAAAGGTATTTGTTTTTTAATGGAAAAAGAATCCAACTGTTTTTGATAAAGAACATCTCTATGCTCATTATAATACGTCGATTCCTTTCAAAAGAAGCAGACTTTTAATTGGCGTTAGCAAGAAGTGTGCTTCCGAGCGAAATCTGCGTTTTAGTAATAGCGGACCCTTTCCTTTAACAATGCTGAGACATTTTATATTCTTTCACTTTCGTGCTGCTTGAATTCGATTTTTAGCCTACGTTTTATTTTTTTTAATTCAAAAGAATTTTAAAAAATGAAAAAGTAGTTATTGACATGCGGTCGATGTCCGTTTGTCCACTCTTCTAAATTGGGTTCTATCCATCCAATCTTAAAAATTATTATTTTGTTAGAAAGGTATGACCTCAAAAACCCAATTTTCATACTTTTGTTCCGTCTGTCTGTACGATAGGATGGACATAAAATTACTATTTGTCGACGAATTTCCCATTAAATTAGCAATAAAATTCAATTTCGAGTCATTTAAATTGCTGTTGAAAACTCAACCAATGACATGAGAAACTTTATTCATTTTAAAATAGTATTATTTTCAGCAAAACTTATTTTGAACATAGATTGGTTTGGAATGACGTCAGGAATGTGATCATTTCATTGTTTAATATTTGTTTACTAAGTGGCAAAACATTTTTCATGTATAATCCTGATAAGTTTTTATTTACATTTCGTATTTTAAGTGCATTCTCTTTTTGAAGATTTAATTTGAGTTTTGAATTTATATGACACCTTATGACATCCATGCCCACGATTTATCCCGCAAATCTACTCATAAGAATTATTTAGCAAATGATGGAATGTTTAAAAGTAAATTTATGAAAGAAACTCAATGAAGTTTATTTACCCCAAAAAATTTGGGCATATGACTTTTAGAGTTAACAATTCCAACACCAGATAATATTTTTCTCATTCACCTGTAATTAATAGTTTTGCTCGACAAGACTTCTTGATTAAATTTATTTCAAAAGGTTACTTTTACATCACTAAAGTGAATAAAAAATAATTTTTAAGTTCATTGATGTTTGAACAGTACATTAAAATTTTCGAACCTATTACTAATACTCAATCAGTCTAGATTTAAATTCAACAAGGGACTAGTTTTAATAAAAAAAATACAACTGTTTTTGACAAAGAACTTAAGTTTAGCAGCTCCCATACGCATTATAATACTTCGAATCCTTTCAAAAGAAGTAGACTTTTAATTAGCGTTATCAAAGAATAGGCTTCCCAGTTAAATCTGCACTTTAGTAATAGCAGGTCCCTTCATCTAATAACAAATACCAAGATATTTTAATAGAAAAAAAATCGAATGATTTTTTGAATGATTTCGATCATAATAGCATATTTAAATGGAGTTATGAAGATGGGAAGGCTTGGAGTGAAAATAATTAATCCGCCAGAAAAACGCCAAGCGGTCAATTTTGACGCTCAAATTACAATATGCTCTCTGTGGATGTTGAAGCTATAGACCGAATTTAATTTTATTGAATTAAGAAGATTCGACTTTGGGTAATACATGTCTTTACGTGCCACTTTATGATATTCATGCTAACGATTTTTTTACTCGAAAATCGACACCTCAAAAATAATTTAGCACAAGATAAAATAATTGGAAGTAAATTTTTGAGAAAAAATTCCATGAAGATTATTTACACCCATGAAATTTGAATAATGACTATTGCCAATTAAACAAGGTATTACAATTTATATAGAATAAAATCAGGCAACCATAGCATCAGACTTAGCACGGAAACATATAATGCAGATCGCCAATTGACGCTAGGCATACACTGAGGGACCGGACCACGGACAGGACGTTAACTTTCGCCAAACATCGCCAATCTTCCTTCATGACGTTACAGAAAGGATTTTTACTATTCAGTGATTGGTTTGGTATGCCATGTGGGCACATAAAACCAATCACTGACGAGTGGAAGTGCTTTCGGTAACGTATTGGAGGAAGATTTGTTGGCGAAGGTAATTTTGTACATTCCTAGCTTAAGGGTTGACAATTTTAAGTCTAAAGATAATTCTCTTATTCACCAATAATGAATATTTTGTCTTGCTAAGACAAATTTCAAATTGAATTTATTTCAAAAAATTTACTTTAGTGCATTTTTATATACCGTTTCAAATTATTATTGCATTTAAGTTTGAACAGTAAATTTACCATCTTCGAGCCAATCTACTAATGCATTGATTTAATTAAATTCAAAAGTGGACTAGGTTTTTTTCATGGAAAAAAATGAACTGTTATTGATAAAGAACCTAAGTTTTATATCTCTATACTCATTATAATACTACAATTCCTTTTAAAAGAAGCAGACTTCTAATTAGCGTTAGCAAAAAGAGTCTGCTTTCGAGTGAAATCTGCGTTTTAGTAATAGCGGACCCTTTTATCTAATAACAATGCTGAGATATTTTATATTTTTTCGCTTTCGTGATCTTTTGAATATGATTTTTTAAAATAAGATTTGGATAATAATAGATGACTTATTGTAAAGTAAATTTCTGATGCTAATTGGTGGAGATCTTTTGAAAAGTTCCCATGAGTATTTTCATAATTGTTGATTGAAGAATAGCTTTATTGATGAGCTTTTAGTGAATGCTTTGATTGGAAAAGGATATTTTAATAAGTTGCACGATTCGGCTATTTAAAAAAAATGATATTTCATATTGTGTATAAACTTTTTTTTTACAGATTTGGTTGCAATCTAACTTAAATGCATTCGAAATTTCGTTAATAAAAATTATTAGAAGCATATTTAAATCCAAAACCTAATAATTAATGAAATTTTAGTTATCTCGTTACTTCATTTTGTTATTTATTCCATACTGATTCGATATTTTTTGCCACTTCGCCAAGCGCACGAGATACTCTTTTTAAAAAAATTAATATAAAAGTAGGAATTTCTATAAAATGAATATTTCTTTTTGGTAAAAAATTAGTTTGGAATGAGACTTTGTGGTATATATCACAATAAAGCCCTTTTGATGATTATATAGATATTAGAAAAGTCCCATATTTCTATTTTGGAAAAATCCATTTTTTACCTACTTTACTTTTTTTTTAAATACGAAAGTTTTTTTAAAGAAGGTAAAAGTAGGTATTGATACTCTGAAGTTGTTTGTCTACCCGTACCCACTTTCAAAATCTCTTCCATCCGTTGGATCTCAAAAAAAAAAATCTCTGAAAAAAATATGACCTCGGATACCTAGTTTTCACACTTTTTGTCCGTCTTTCTGTATGAACAGCTGTACTGACTTCTTAAAAATCTGTTCAATTTTAATTTGCATTTCTTCGTTCATCAGAGCGATTTGGAATTGTTTCTACTAAATAATTTGAAAATATCAGTCTTACAAATTTGATTGAGATTACTTATTTAGGAATAAGAAGCTCGTGTATTTTAATGCTTTGGCGACATTTTCCAAATCCACCAAATGTCGCTGGAATTAATGCTAGGATTTGATCCAAGCAATTTTACAGAGTTGTTCTTCCAACTAAAAATAAACTCAAAAAATAAAATATTAATTTGGGAAAACGTAATGAAAATTTTAATATTGGCTTCTAAGAGTTGAAATTGCAACTAGGATGCTGTTAGATTTTTTTTGGTAAAGTCCAGAAGGTTAAAGTTAATGTTGCGAAAATCACTTGTTAAATGTGTGATAAACTTAGATAAAATTAAATAAGACTTCAAAAAAGTATCTTTAATTACAATAGTGCATAATTATTAGTTGCTGTGCAGCAAAATATTGAATCGAGAGGCAAGTTTATATTTAGGTATAAAAAATGCGTCGTTTTATTTTTATAAATCGTGCCTCTTTTTTACATAAATTAGAAGGAATTAATAAACTTTATTTTCCATTTTCCACTCCAAATCAAAACAATTACTTTGTTATTGAATTTTATAAAACCCAGTTTCAAAGACTAGAGAATTATTTTCTACTAGAGTCTTCATACGATTTAACATTTTGTTTTAAATGTGTATTAAAATAAGTGGAGATATTAAATTTTTATTTAGTTTTTTGGTCTGAAATATTTCTTGAAAGCTGTTAAGAATGCAATTGAATGCAAATTTCGATCTAGTTTGACTTGCAAAACATTTTTAAATGATAAACGCTATCAAAGAATTTAGATCTTTTTATTAAAAAAAAAGATGAAGCTATTCAAACTACAAGTATTTTAATATTACATGAATTCCTTTACTTTGAATTCTTTTCAACTTCATAATATGCATAAAATTAATAAACATTTCTTAAATTCCTCTTCAAACAAGAAACAGTTCTCTCATAAAAAAAAAGTAAAGAACATGTTAATTTACAACTAGAAATTGTAGACATTTTTCATATGAAGTAATTTTAAATGAAAAATGTGGAGACTTTAAATGTAATTGTTTTTAGGGCATTCCGGAAAAATTTAAATGTTTGAATATAAAATGTTTTCCATCTACTTCGAATGATCCAACAAGGGAAATGAAGGCCAAAATATATTTACATATTCCTCAAAAGAATTTCCCAAAATTATTCGGGGAATACCTTTGACTTTTAAAATAATAAATTCGTTTGCAAACATGAAAGTTAGTACCAAAAAATAATGTAAATGTTTATGTAAAATTTTTTCGAAAGTTTACATCGCGATAGGATATTTAGCCGAAAGAAAAATGTTAAAAATTATTAATCAAAAATTTTAAAACATGATAATTTTGTGTTGTTTAGCAGTATAATAAGCTTTTAATTATCGCAAGAGTTACATCATTGGGTGATTTCTATGGCAACTGCATGACGATTTTCCCAATCGTAATAATTTCATTCTAGTTTAGTAAAAACTAAATTAAATTTTCAACAAATAGTTGACAAAAATAAAGTATATGGAAAATAAAATGAAACTCATTGTTATAAACATTTATTTTATTTCTTACTTTAATTCATAAATAAAATTTATCTTACTTAGACCGCCTTCACCACAACATATGTACGTGCTCAAAAGGGAAAAACATCAAACATAACATTTATTTCTATGTTGAACATTTACACGCTAAAATTGGCTAGTTTCATACATTTTCTTTCAAAAACTCCATAATTATTCCTTATCATTTTCAAAATGTTTATATATTTCGTAGAATAAGTTTGAAATATTCTTTGCCTTTTAATAAGCAAAACGTTTCATAATATACAACTTTAAAAAAATTTATCACTTAAAACCTAACTACAACCAATGATTTTCAAATACCATTTAAAAGAACAAAGGCAACAAAAGACATAGAAAGAATAAATATTATTAGACTGAGAAATACAGTTGACATATGTCGACAGACATACACCAAGCGAACGTACTGAGAAAATGTAAAAAGATGTATAGAGTGTATACTATACTTTGCACACAAAAAGGATTTTTAAAATAGGTTGGTTAAAAAACAAAAAAAAAATTAGATAGACCACATTAAGGAAGCAAATGTCTGTCCGGACATGCAAGCCGGCGGACAGAGGTAACCTTCGAAGATAAGTTCCTTAAGTCACACTTCGCAACCCTTATTTTTATTAAGTCTGAACGGAATTATGAAGGAGGGTACAGACGGACATATAGACGAACATCTTCATTATGTCCCAGTGTCTCGAACTTACTCCTAAGTGTCTTTATTAAAACTAATCCATCTATAAAATATTTTAAAATCAGATAACGGAAATTTATTTCCCTTAGGGATAGAAAGAGTCAAAGTAGCTAGTTTCAATCTCTTCATTTCATCTGAAGTGACATTACTGTCATCCAAAGTTATTATACACCCTTTCAATAGCCTGGAATTCGAAACTAAGTTGAAGTACTCTATTGGAAAAGGCTCTTCTCAGCCTTGCATCAAAGAGTCCCGTTGCTTTCAACGATCAAAGAATCCCCAAAGGTCGGTGACTTAAAAGGGAATGTAATTTTTTTTCAGTTTCTAGCTATGGAATCACTGGTAGCCTTGGTTAAAAATTAAGTAGCGTATGTCATGCATAAAAGCTTTTGTAATTGCTTGGTATATTTCAATAGGCTTCATGCAAATAATTTATTCGACATTTGTTCTATGGAGGAATTTTTGAATAGAAATTTTAAGAAATATATTGGGTATTCAAATGACGCTTAAAATATGGACCGAAATGTTGATTTCTTTGAAAAATTCATACATTTTGGCAAACATCACTTGATTCATTGAATATTAGGAGTGTGTTAAATTTATTAGAAATTGTATTGAAAATTATTTTATACTTAGGTCACTGCAAGTGGTGGTGATGTTTCAAATATTATCAATAGGAAAGTGTAACAATTACTTAGGATAAATAAAAACAAGATGGTTTGTTACAGAATCTGTCAGTTACACCGCTTCCACACAATATTTACGCTCAAAAGGAAACACATTAATAGCACCTCCAGAAAGAAATTCGCCAAACAGGACCTTTAGCTAGTTCTAATTCAATAGTTTATAAACCAAAATTAATAAGTGTCTTAAATCTTCTTTTGAAGATTTGATAATTAATCTTTATCGTTTGCTATTTTTTTAGTTCGAAGAATAATGATGTTTTTAAATAAATATCTTTTTAAAGACTCAAGTTTCGAAAAATAAATTAGTAAATGTTGCATTAAAAATAAAAGCGAAACTTTGCATATTTTTATGCAAATTTAGATATTTTATGCATCTTTCTTCATTCATATACAATGAACCTCCAAAATAACTTTATTGTGCTATTACAACAATCCAAATTGAATTATTACCGAAAATAAATATTTTTTTCAAGAATTTTATTTTTATTTTAAATAAAGTTTCTCGTACGTTTGATGTCATGGCAACAGTGAAAATATTGAATAAAAATGGAATTTGCATATTAATTCAATGTAGATTAAATTTTTAGTTATTTAAATTTTAAATAAACTTCTAATTACAATTTTTTAATGAAATTTGGAATGTAGCCCAAACTGATTTTTTGCTTCAAAATGACGCATCTCACTTGTTTGTGACACTTTTGGTTCGTTCTGTGAAAGTGAGTGAAAGACAGACGGACGGACGGACTGCACGATTATAAAACCTTCCACTTTTTACGTTATAAACGTAGTGTGGAAGCTAAAATTTATTCTAAGGAAATATTAGTTCTCTATTTTAACGTAAATAATTGAAACATTTGCAAAACAGATGGAATATCATATTTGTATCCTTAATCAAGAGTATAGTCTCGCAAAGCGATTAGATTCAAAAAGTTTCACAATTTGTTAGATAATGAAGCTGACAGGGATGCATTCTTATTTCCAAGTTAATCGATTTGGATAGCTTATTGTTCAATGTGGGAAATAGCCTATAAATGTGGCTTGAACAAGAAAGTAAATTTGAAGCAGTAACTTTCACTCAGAGCTACTTCCACATAAACTTGCAATGTTAAAAAAAATAAGTTCAAGAAAAAGTAATTAAATTAAATAAAACAGTTGCACACCAAATTGTCATTTAATTTTCGAAAATTCATTTAAAATTTTAAAATTATTTGTTGAATTCGTTAAAGTGATAATAAGCATGAGAAAATAAATTTACGCATGAAGAAATCGCAATAAAACGCCTAAAGCGAACTTTCAACTGTTATTTTAAAGAAAAACATTAGAAATATTAAATTCTAAAATATAATTTTCATTCTACCTTTAAAAAAATTAATTTTGTACTGAAACATCTAAAGATTTCCCACTAAAAAAATCTATGCCTACAGGTACAGATAGTTTAATATTTAAAGCAACGTTACCAAGTCTAAATTTAGCAAAGTTTAAAAATGAAAAGATTGTCAGTTTTAACTAAAATATTTGTGCTCAATTGCATTTAATTAATTTGTTAGATTATCTATCTGCATTTAATTGTAAATGCATGTGCAATTATTTTAGTCAAAATCTGTTATGTTATATCTGAACCAATCTAAAGTGATAAAATAACTACTTATGAACTACCGAAGGGATATATCTCTTAAAATAAAATTGGGCAAATAAATGTTTCTGAAGAAAAATTATAAATAAGCTAAATTTTTTTTAATAGGGTTAATGATTGAATCAATGTCCCCTTAGAACTGCATATAGTCTATTGACACCTAAAGATTCTAATTATGGACAACAATAGCATATTTTATATATGTTTGTTTGATATTTAATAGATCTTTTCCCATTTTTGTTTTTGTATTTTAATCTATCATTTTTAAGTCTTTTTTTCATTTTTTTAACCACTAATAATTGTATTATTCATTTTTTAAGATTCTACATTTAGGAAGAATCGGATATGTTCTCGAACACTGATGGCAAAGTATTGCAGAATCTTGAAAATATGACTCGTTTATTAAAGAACTTTGAACGCTAATAGTCCACACACATGAGCTATTGGCTTCCAAAATTCTTTAAACATATGGGCAACCATGGTATTCGACTTAACCGCAGTAACACGGAAACATCGAAAGCTGGTATGCCCAACAGATATTTTAGGGACAATGAATTTCAATACCCTTAAACTATCCTAAATAACAGTTTTTCAAAATTCTACAGATACTTCACAGTTAGAGTTCTTGAAGATAACCAATTCTTCCTAAACGCAGGATTTAAAGAAGAATCTGGAATATAAATAGAATTTCTGTGTTATTGACTCGAGAGTGCACTAAAACCATAAAAATGCGCTTCATTTAATTGTGCAATAAGGTTTTAAATATGTAAACGCTGTTGCTAATAAAAATGTCGCTTCGATGCTAAATAATGTATGGCAATATCGACGGAAAATGATAAAAGTTATATTAAATATTTAAGAAAAGAATGTCTCCACTGCTGAAATTTGTCATTTGCTTTGTTATTTTGTCAAGCTTTAGAGACGTGGCATAATCAGAATTGGGACAGGAATGATGACTAACATCAATAGTAACGCGGAAACTTCGAATTCAAGTCGATTCGGAAATAATATCGATAATATTAAAAACCTTGAAATGTAAAGGCAACCATGGTATTCGACTTAACCGCAGTAGCAAGGAAACATCAAAACCTGGTACGCCCAACAATATTCTAGGGACCATGAATTTCAATACTCTTAATCTACTTTAACCCTTTCGCCACGAAGCATTTTTGCTTCCTCGTGTTGATAGTAATAACATTATCGAATCCTTAGTTGTTCGGGCGTTTTAGTAAGGAAAGGGTTACATGAATCAAATATTTAATAAATATTTGAGAAACAGCTAAACTTCAGACACATTTTTAGCAGATAAAAGCGACTTTTAAGTTACGGTTAAAGATAGTAAGTACTGTTTAAATAAAATCCTAATATTCTTCCAACACCATTTAAGATTTAAAATATTAAATTCTTAAAATTTAAAACTTAATTTGGTGTGCAACATTTGTATCTGTTTCACCATATTATGCGAATCAGAAAAAATTATATTTCATACAATTAAAATAGACTTTGTAAGTTAGAAGAGTACAGATACTGATACAAATACTGGCTTTAAAATTGTTTTTTGATAAATAACGTTCCTCGTTAAAAAAAATATCTTAGAAAAATAATGAAAAGACACATTTTCCTAATTTTGAAAACAAAGGCAGGTTTTAAAGAACAAATCCTTGAAATTACGATTGATGGAATATTTACTTTAAGTGGCATTAATTCAATCACGGGTATGACTCTTTGGGACTTTGGGGGATGAATATTATTATTAACGAATGGAATAAGATTCCTACGTAACAAATAAATAGTTAAATTTTTTCTAGGGTAAATAATTGAATCAACGTCTCCTTAGAACAGAACATAGTCTATTGACACCAAAAGCCACATATGTAAATTATGCCATTGTTGTCCATCATATGTTTGATATTTAATAGATCTTTTAAAATTTTTCTGTTAGCATTTTAATTTATCATTTTTACGTCGTATTTTCAATTTTTTTTAAACCAATGATAATTGTATTATTCAGTTTTTAAGATTCTACATTCACGAATAATCGGATATGTTCTCGAACACTGATGGCAAAATACTCCAGAATTTTGAAAAGTTGACTCGTTTATTAAAGAACTTTGTACGCCAATAGTCCACACACATAATCTACAGGCTTTCAAAATTCTTTAAACATATGGGCAACCATGGTATTCGACTTAACCGCAGTAACACGGAAACATCGAAAGCTGGTATGCCCTATAAATATTTAGGGTCTATGAATTTAAATACCCTTAAAAAGTTTTCAAAATTCTACTGATAGTTCACAATGAGAGTTCCTGAAGATATCCAATTATACCTAAAAGCAGGCTTTTTAGAATCTTGAATCGAATTGGAATTTCTGTATTATTGACATGAGAAAGCATTAAAACCATCAAAATGCGTTTTATTTAATTGTGCAATAATGTTTTGAATCCGTAAAAGCTGTTGCTAAAAAATGACACTTCGATGCTACATAATTTTTGGAAATCGACCGAAAAATGAGAATAGTTCTTTTTAATATTTAACAAAAGAATGTCTTCACTTCTGAAATTTGTCGTTCGGTTGATTATTTTGTCAACCTTCAGAAACGTGGCATAATCAGAATTGGTGCAGGAATGATGACTTTAACATCAGACTATAACACAGTAGCGCGGAAACATCGAATTCAAGTGTAGTCGGAAAAAAAATATTTAAATGAGGGCAGCCATGGTATTCGACTTAACCGCAGTAGCACGGAAACATAGAAATCTGGTATGCCAACTGAAATTTTTAAAGTAATATGAATTTCAATACCCGTAAAATCTATTTTAAATGAATCAAATATTTCTGGCTATGTCTATGAAGGCAGTTTCAAGTTAGTATTTTTTCTTTTCAAAATGTAAAATTCATTAAATATTTGAGAAACATCTAGACTTCAGTTACATTTATTAATAAATATAAGCGCCTTTTAAGCTATCCTTAAAGTCAATAATATTAAAATAGTTAATACTATTAAAATAGAAACTTAATATTCCTCTCACACCATTAATGATTATATAATTTAAAATATTAATTAAATCCTTGAAAATTTAAAACTTAATTTGGTGTGCAACATTTGTGTGTGGTTCACCATATTATCCGAATCAGAATAAATTATATTTCATAAAATAGCGAGGCGCTAGTTAGAAGAATCTATAGTTACTGATACAAATACTACTTACTTTTAAAGTTTTATTTGATACATTTCGTTCCTCGTTAAAAAAATATATCTTAGAAAAATATTGGCAAAACACATATTCTGAATATTGAAAATAAAGGCAGGTTTTAAAGATTTCTTGAAATTACAATCGATGGGATATTTACCATAACTGGCATTAATTCAATTAA